>JARQOD010000002.1:588387121-588430097 GCA_033576555.1 Oophaga sylvatica
ACAAGTGTTTAGTTAAACCCCCCCCTCACTTTGGGGCCATTAAGGGAGTACAGCATCATATCCTACAGGTGGTCATCCTCCCATCAAAGAGGGCCTATATATTTGCAGCAGAAACTTCAGTCGCCTTCCCAAGGACAGTGAAGTTCAGTTGATTGTGTTCCTGAACAGGAGTATACTGAGAATCTGTCAGCAAGCTCCAAGGAGAAGCAAGAAAGGATTGACTTGTATTACCTTAGGAAGTGTGCAGTGCCTGTGTTAAGAGCGCGAACAGGGCGAAGGGCACAGTGGAGAGGACGGAGCAGTGCCTTAGGTAGTGAATTGCCTACACTAATTATCCGGTCACTGGGGACCGAGGAGTTGCTATTGATTCACTCATAGTAACGGGACAACCAGAGTCTTACTGGACCTTAGGTCGCAGAAAGCAGCCCTTGAAGTGTCGGTACGTAATCGGGGTCAGGAGGAACAAGGACTTTTAGCTAGGCCTAGCATAGAAGGACTCTGTTCCCACCACATAGAAGGCTCCACCACAAAACTGACCGGGCAATACAGCTATGGAGTTAGCTGGAGTATTTGGAGTTAACTTGGCTCCATGCTAGTTGGACTCATCTTATTGAAAGTTAAGGAGGCCTCTAACCTGCTCTGCTGTTACCTGGACGTGCAGTCTCCACTCTGACCAGCTCCCCGGGACCTGCCTAACATCTGACAAGTAAAAGGTATGGAAAGACGCTGGATGGTGTGAGACTGATTCATTATCTGCACCCTACATCATTAATACCATAGACTTTGAGGGACCAGTCCACCTGTGGGGGACCCGTCATCTAGCTGCCACAACATCCCCTCAGAGATCTACAGCAGCGCTGGTCTTAGTGACTAGAAAACTACAGGTGGCGTCACGAACTATTGTCTACCAATCCCCTGTAAATAATTCCCCCATCATACGCCTGACCGCCAGGGCCACGGAACGAGCCACGCTACCAGTGACATTCCCTATAGAAATCTACGGGCTCGGCTTCGAGTACCCCATTGCCCTGGTAACCCACAATTGTGGTGCGGGTCACAACAGACTAGCAGACGTTGCTGGAACTCGGATACCGAGATGGAGGCACCTAGGCCAAAGGCACTGCGGAGAAACCAGCTGACGGTACTGGAACCCGGACGGGTAGCAGAAGGTACAAGAGCCAATGCAAGTAACGAGGACCAGCTGACTGTGCTGGAACCCGGAGGGGCAGCAGAAGGAAAAGAGCCAATGGCACAACCGAGGACCAGCTGACGTTACTGGGAACACGGTTACTAAGCAGGAGGTACCTGTGCTCCAAAGCACTACCAAGGACCAGCAGACGTTGCTGGTACTCGGATACCGAGATGGAGGCACCTAGGCCAAAGGCACTGCGGAGAACCAGCTGACGGTACTGGAACCCGGACGGGTAGCAGAAGGTACCCATGGAAATTTAAGATGACAGGCCGCGAGCCGGCCGCAGTTACCGAATCCCACAGTACTACAGTGGGTGATTGTCCTATTGTCATAACGGAAACAGCCTTTATTTGCATATCCCGCAGCACACATAGGAAGCACCTAAACTCCAAGCACCATAGAGTCGGCTAACCCGACCGCAAAACACGACAGGACAACTTATTGGGGCTAAGTGACGTTTACACTGAGAGGAAACAGATGGCGTGCTGTAACCAGTCTGGGCAGGAGTGAGTACCCGTGCCAATGACACTGCCGAGCAACAACTGGCGCTGTTGTAGCCCAGGGATAAGAAGAGAACATGGTGGAGGCAGCAGGACTTTTTGCCGTTCACACAGCAGGGGAACAGCTGACATTACTGAACCCCAGTAACACAGGAGCAAGTGTAGACTGTGCTAACAGCACTTCCGAGCTACAACTGGCGGTGTTGTAGCCCAGGGATGAGAAGAGAACAGGGTGGAGGCAGCAGGACTTTTTGCCGTTCACACAGCAGGGGAACAGCTGACATTACTAAACCCAGTAACACAGGAGCAAGTGTAGACTGTGCTAACAGCACTTCCGAGCTACAACTGGCGGTGTTGTAGCCCAGGGATGAGAAGAGAACAGGGTGGAGGCAGCAGGACTTTTTGCCGTTCACACAGCAGGGGAACAGCTGACATTACTGAACCCCAGTAACACAGGAGCAAGTGTAGACTGTGCTAACAGCACTTCCGAGCTACAACTGGCGGTGTTGTAGCCCAGGGATGAGAAGAGAACAGGGTGGAGGCAGCAGGACTTTTTGCCGTTCACACAGCAGGGGAACAGCTGACATTACTGAACCCCAGTAACACAGGAGCAAGTGTAGACTGTGCTAACAGCACTTCCGAGCTACAACTGGCGTGTGTTGTAGCCCAGGGATGAGAAGAGAACAGGGTGGAGGCAGCAGGACTTTTTGCCGTTCACACAGCAGGGGAACAGCTGACATTACTGAACCCCAGTAACACAGGAGCAAGTGTAGACTGTGCTAACAGCACTTCCGAGCTACAACTGGCGGTGTTGTAGCCCAGGATGAGAAGAGAACAGGGTGGAGGCAGCAGGACTTTTTGCCGTTCACACAGCAGGGGAACAGCTGACATTACTGAACCCCAGTAACACAGGAGCAAGTGTAGACTGTGCTAACAGCACTTCCGAGCTACAACTGGCGGTGTTGTAGCCCAGGGATGAGAAGAGAACAGGGTGGAGGCAGCAGGACTTTTTGCCGTTGACACAGCAGGGGAACAGCTGACATTACTGAACCCCAGTAACACAGGAGCAAGTGTAGACTGTGCTAACAGCACTTCCGAGCTACAACTGGCGGTGTTGTAGCCCAGGGATGAGAAGAGAACAGGGTGGAGGCAGCAGGACTTTTTGCCGTTCACACAGCAGGGGAACAGCTGACATTACTGAACCCCAGTAACACAGTAGCAAGTGTTCACTGTGCTAACAGCACTTCCGAGCAACAACTGGCGGTGTTGTAGCCCAGGGATGAGAAGAGAACAGGGTGGAGGCAGCAGGACTTTTTGCCGTTCACACAGCAGGGGAACAGCTGACATTACTGAACCCCAGTAACACAGGAGCAAGTGTTCACTGTGCTAACAGCACTTCCGAGCAACAACTGGCGGTGTTGTAGCCCAGGGATGAGAAGAGAACATGGTGGAGGCAGCAGGACTTTTTGCCGTTCACACAGCAGGGGAACAGCTGACATTACTGAACCCCAGTAACACAGGAGCAAGTGTAGACTGTGCTAACAGCACTTCCGAGCTACAACTGGCGGTGTTGTAGCCCAGGGATGAGAAGAGAACAGGGTGGAGGCAGCAGGACTGTTTGCCGTTCACACAGCAGGGGAATGTCTTGACCCGCACCACAATTGTGGTTTACCAGAGCAATGGGGTACTCAGAGCCGAGCCCATGGAAGTCTATGGGGTTGTCACAGGTAGCGCTGGCTCGGTCTGTGGCCCTGGCGGTAAGGCGTATGTTGGGGGGAATATTTACAGGGATAGGTATATATACAGTTCGTGACGCCACCTGTAGTTCTCTGATCACTAAGACCAGCGCTGCTGTAGATCTCTGAGGGGATGGTGAGGCAGCTAGATGTCGGGTCCCCTACAGGTGGGACTCTTCCCTCAGGTCGATAGTTATGGTGGGGTTGTGCAGGGATGCAATCAAATAACTCAGTCTCACACATAGAAGCTTCTTTCCATACCTTTTACTTCAAGTTGTTCAGGCAGGTCCCAGGGAGGCTGTTCGGGGTGGATGAATGCACGTAGCGGTAACAGTTGAGCAGGTTACAGGCCTCCTTCTCTTTCCAAATGATGAGTGAGTCCAAGCTTGCCTGTAGCTAAGTTAACTCTATAGTTTTCAGCTTTTCCCACTAGCTGTACTGCCCGGCCGGTTTTGTGATAGAGCCTTATAAGTGGTGAACTAAGTACTTTCTTTTGCCGCGCGCCGGACTCAGAAGTCTTGTTCTCCTTACTCGGTTACGTACTGGCACTCTAAGGGCGGCTTTCTGCAACCTAAGGTCCAGTAAGACTCTGGCTTTTCTATCACTATGCCTGGAGCTATAGTGACGCTTCGGTCCCCAGTGACCGGTGACAATGTGCAGGATAATCCGATCCTTAAGGCACTTCTGAATCCTTCCCACTATGCCCTTCGCCCTGCTTCTGCTTTCAATGTAGCACTGAAGCGTGAAGATAGAAAGTCAGTTTTCTTCCTTGGTCTCACTGAGTAACTCTCAGTTTCTTCAAAGTTCAGACTGAGTAAAAGGTAACTCTGACTAGACTCGGGATGATAACTAGTCATCCGTTACTAGACTCCACTTCGTTGAATTGGCAGGAACTAATCTTCTGCTCACCCAGAGCTCTGACAGGAATCCTCACTGTCTGAGAAGAACTAGCCCTGACTGCTCTGTACGATGACAGGAAGCTAGACTGACTCTCTCCTGTGCTACACGTCACTCCCCTATACACCCCTGTGGGTGTGTCTGAAGTGTAAGTGAGTGTCAAGCTTTAACTGTTACCTTACTGTGCATTCTCCAGATCCTGTGTGCCTTACATACCAGGGCTACACATTCCCCCTTGGTAAAATACAGCACTCCCGGGCTGTGAAATATAAGAAGAAAGACATTTTGTTTTCCATTTAAACAAGTAACATTTTAAACTCTTCCCATCAGGGAGGTACGGATTTCTTGAACGTTGCATTATAACAATAGGCATAGAAAAATACAAAATACTAAATAGACATTTTCATATAAATAGATGACGATATTCTTGTGAAGGACCCGCACCAAACCTTCAACGTGGGTCCTGGGTGGGCTGCAGGACATCTGAATGCAGACCTCACTCAGTGCCTCACCATACGGGTTTTATGTTCAGAGGTAGGTGTGCTGGTAGAGAATGCACAAAGTGCAACTATATACAAGATCAGTTCTTGGGCTGGCTCAGTCCTCAGCCTCAGAGTCCATCATGAAACATTTCAAGTAATTTACATATCATAACAATACTTTATACAATTATCCATACTTAGTAAACTAGTTTGCTAGGACTACTTTTGATAACGAATAGGTATCTTCCCTTTCGTTGTATGTTCTGATCTACGTGGAGTAGCTTCAGGTATATTAATCTCTAACCCAACTGTTCTACATAACGGCAAACTATAGAACTGCCTCAATCTTTCTATGGATCTGGCAAGCGTACTGATGGCTGGGCGGTGTGAGTCAGCTTCACCAGGGGTTCCCATAGCATGGGGCGCTGCTTCCGATGATTCTTCCTCTTGAGGTTCCGCAGGTTGGGGTGCTGCTGGAGTAGGTAACTCCTGAACTGGCTCAACTGGCACCATGGGCACAACTGGAGGTAGAACTTCCTCTTGTGGCTGATAAAATTGCAACACCGGAATTATTACAGCATCTCCCAGTCTCGGCCAATCTGCAGGGAAATCTCCCAGATCCGTGTGTATGACCTCTTCTTTTCTTTCTTCTTGATTGATGACAGAGATCTCTTCACGAAACTTTAAGGGTTCTGGACACAATTTCAAATGGTCTCTGGACACAGTGGATATTGTTCTTCCTCCGTCCTTACTGATGATACAAACTTTTCTATTGTCATATTTGGAATCTTGTACGACGTAGGGTTCTTGCTCCCACTGGTTAACCAATTTGTGCATTTTCCTTTTCCTTTTCAATACCACTTCTCCAGGCATCAAAGGCTTGGCAGGAGCATTCCTGTTATAAATATCTTCCTGTTTTTCCCGTACCTTGTTGAGACTTTCTTCTACACAGACTTGCACTCTTCTGTATTGCTCTTGCCGATTGATGTCCCAGTTTTCAATAGCGTCATCTGCCTCTGGTTCTACCACTCCAAGTTCTAAATCCATTGGTAGTCTTCCGGGCCTTGCTCTCATAAGATAGGCTGGAGTGCAGTTAGTGGAACTTACAGGTATATGGTTATACAAGTCAACCAAATCAGGTAGTAAGTCCGGCCATCGATTTCTGTCTTCCAACGGTATGGATTTCAACAAATCAAGGACAATGTGGTTCATTTTCTCGCAAAGACCGTTGGTTTGAGGATGGTATGGTGTTGTTCTAATTTTCTTACACCATACATGTGACAGAATTCCTTGAATAGATCAGCTTCGAAAGCAGGTCCTTGATCGGTTAATACTTGCTCCGGATACCCATGCGGTCTGCAGAAGCTTGCTTGAAAGGTTTTTGCTGCCGTCACTGCTGTCTGATCCTTAACTCGTACAACCACCAGAAATCTAGAGTAATGGTCCACCATGGTCAAGGCGTATGAGTATCCAGATCTACTTGGCGACAGTTTGACGTGGTCCAGGGCCACAATCTCCAAGGGACGAGTCGTCCGGATAGGCTGCAGGGGTGCCCTCTGACTACCGTAGTCCTTTCTTCTGAGACCACAGGGTCCACAGTTCCGACACCACCTCTCAATGGAGCTGCACATCCCTACCCAGTAGAACCGGCACCTCAACAGGGTCTCCAGCTTTCTCCAGCCAAAGTGTCCTGCTTGATCATGGTATGCTTCCAACACCATTTGGACGTCTGCCTTGGGACCACTATTTGCCAGACCATCTCGTGGGTCCTGGGATTGACGTATCTCCTGCACAACTTCTCACGGTATAGGAATAACCTGCTTCTCTCGTTCCACAGGAGCTTTGCTGACATAGGTGCATCTTTTTCCAAGGAGGAACCTTCCTGTCTTAACAACTCCTTGATACGGCTGACCACTGGATCGCTGTCCTGAGTCTCTTTCCAGCTGTGATGGGGTAAAGGATTTAACGTTGCACCATACTGCTTTCTGTAGACTCGATGCTCGTGGACTACCCCATTTCGATGGAACGCAGGTAGCTCAATTTCTTCCAGGTCGTCCGATTCTTCCTCCGTGTCAGAGTCATGCGGCATTCGGGACAATGCGTCAGCATTAGCATTCTTTCGGCCTGCCCGGTACTTGATAGTAAACTGGTAATTAGACAACCGAGCCATCCAACGCTGCTCCATGGCGCCCAACTTGGCCGTTTCCAGGTGCGTTAGCGGGTTGTTGTCTGTGTACGCCGTGAACTTGTTGGAGGCCAGATAGTGCTTAAATCTTTCAGTAATGGCCCAGACCAGCGCCAGAAACTCCAGCTTGAAGCTGCTATAATTTTCCGGATTCCTCTCAGTTGGCCTGAGTTTTCTGCTGGCATAAGCGATGACTTTTTCTTGGCCATTCTGCTTCTGACTGAGAACTGCTCCTAAACCTTCATTACTAGCATCGGTGTACAGCAGGAACGGTTGGCTGTAATCAGGATACGTCAAGATCTCATCGCCTGTAAGGATCTCTTTCATCTTTTGGAATGCTTCAGCCTGTTCCTTACCCCAATTGAAGGGAGGATTTCTGCTCTTGAGGGATTGGCCTACTAGGAGGTCCTGTAGAGGCGCTGCCTTCTTCGTGTAATCTTTCACGAACCTTCTGTAGTAACCCGTTAGTCCCAGGAACTGTCGCACTTCCTTGAGGTTCTTCGGCTCCGGCCACTTCTGGATGGCAGTGACTTTCTCTGGGTCCGGCGCTACTCCTTCCGAACTGACGATGTGCCCCAAATATTGTACCTTCTGTTTGAGTAGATGGCATTTTGAGGGTTTCAACTTCATCCCGTACCTGGACAGGGACTCAAATACTTCTGCCAGGTGCTTCAGATGGTCCTCATATGTCTTGGAGTACACGATGACGTCGTCTAAGTATAGCAGCACGGTTTCAAAATTGAGATGTCCCAGGCAGTTCTCCATCACTCTCTGAAATGTTCCTGGGCACTGCTGAGCCCAAACGGCATTCTGTCGAACTCACAGAGCCCCATTGGGGTGGTGAAAGCCGTTTTCTCACGATCCTCCTCAGCCACAGCCACTTGCCAGTATCCACTAGTCAGATCAAGGGTAGAAAAGTAGTTAGCCGTTTTCAGAGCAGCTAATGACTCCTCTATACGTGGTAACGGGTATGCATCCTTGTGTGTTATGCGGTTCACCTGCCTGTAATCCACACACATTCTCAAGCTACCATCTTTCTTTCTAACCAGGACTAGAGGTGCTGCCCAGGGACTACAACTATCCCTGATTACTCCGGCTTCTTTCATATCTCGCAACATTTCCTTAGCCTTCTGATAATGGGCTGGGGGTATAGGCCTATACCGCTCTTTGATGGGAGGATGACTGCCTGTAGGGATATGATGTTGTACTCCCTTAATTATCCCAAAATCAAGTGGATTCTTGCTAAATACTTGGGCGTACTCTTGCACCACCCGTAATACCCCTTGCTTCTGGTGAGCAGGAGTGGTGTCCGTCCCAACATGGAGTTGCTGACACCATTCCGCCACCTGGGTTGCCGGGTCATTGTCCTCCGCTATTTGGCGGGAGTCTAAGGACTCAGCCGGGAGAATAGAATTATTGTCAACAGCATGTAGTTTAGCAATGGTTGCATAACGGGGTAAGTTTACCTCATCATCTCCCCAGTTGAGAAGCCGTACCGGTACTCTTCCATTCACCACTTCCACTACTCCCCTAGCAGTCATAAGTGTAGGTCTATGTTCTGAATGGTGGGGTTCTACTACAGCTTGGTAATTCTGTCCTCTCAGACCTATGGCTGCCCTGCACCAGATTATCATTTCACTCATTGGGGTATCACAATGGGATTCGAGTCAGTGACCCGTGCATTACCAATTTCACCGTCTGTAAGCTTCGCTTGCTGTTGACACACCAGGGCCCGGATCTCTCTTTGGATTACTCCTTTCTGCCTTGGTCGGGCAATCTCAGCGAGCTGTTGGAGTAAGAACACAACTTCTCCCAAACAATTACTGATAATGTTAGTACCCAAAATTATATTTAAACCGTTCTCCTCATTTACAGTCTTTACTACCAGAAGCCCCTGGTCTTTCAACTCCTCTCTGCCCACTTTCACATCTACACATTTTGTCCCGAGTACTTCTACAGGAAGACCATTAGAAGCATACACGGTAAAGTCAGGGCTCGGGGGTTTAAGACTGTCCATTGTCCAGAACTTAGTATATAGGGCATCAGGTATTAGGGTCACCTGAGACCCAGTGTCTAACAATGCCGGAACAGCAATACCATCTAGAATGATAGACAGGTAGGGTCGTCCACCCACATACCTGCGGTTCCAGTCTAGGGGCCTGACGGGTCTCCTCCTGGGTGTTGGCCCTCGGACCCAGGTTCTGCCCGTTTAAAGGACACTGTGGAGACATATGACCTTTCCGGTTGCATCGGTAACAGGTGATCTCCCGACGAGGAGGGTGTTGATCAGAGGTCGCTCCTGGGGGTGGCGTTGTCCTCCTCCGGGGGGGCGACGTCTTCCTTCTTCTCCGGTTCATCCACGGGACGTCTTCTGGGCAATCAGCTAATAAGATCTTCCCTTCTTCCTCTTTCCGCAGCTGCAGGGCACTCATCACAGCAGCCAGATTTTTAGTCAGCTGGCGCACCTCTGAGCGCAGACAGTCCAATTCACTAGGGGTGTCACCTGCGTTTTGGTTTCGGCCACTAGCGAGGAAAAGGGGGTTGCCGCCGGCTCCAGAGTGACTTCACCCTGACGATGTTGGGTTGCCACCTCAGGTTTGCCCAGGGGCCGCAGCCCTTTTATTGCCATGTCCTTTAGGGCATCAAAGGTAGCATCAGGGTGATCTAAAGACCACCAATTCACAGTTCTGCGTTCCGCTTGGGACCTCAGTCCCTGCACAAATTGTTCTTTCAGCATCTTATTTTCATCAATGACACTTATGGTATTAACCTGCTTGAGGGCTCTCAGGGCCCCTTGTAGTCGGCAGGCATAGTCCCTTATGCTGTCACTTGGTTGCTGTGAACAGTTATAGAATGCCATCCGGAGATCTGTTTCGGTGCGATCTTCAAAAATGGCCTGTAACTTTAAGAGGATTGCAGGCACCAACTCCTGGTCCGTGGTAGCCCAAGTCTCCACTTCTCTCTCAGCAGCGCCAGTTAGCTGCCCTATTAATACTGCAGCTTTTTGCCTCTCAGACATAGAGTACATTTCCAGGACACTGCATATCTTCCGTTGGAATCCTGCTAAAGTGCCTGGCTCGCCGCTGTACTGGGGAAGCCATTTCGCCCCAGGCATATATGGAAGCGTTAGTGGCATGAGCGGGACCACCGGACTGAGTGCTGGGCCTGCGCCCCCATCTGGCGCTACAACGCCACGCGGTGCGGAGTCGGGTCCTCCGGCTGGGGCCGCACTGTCGGCCGGTTGTTGCAACATATTAGCGCCCCCTTGGTTAAACGGAGCCTACCGGTTTCAGAAGCTGCTATTTCCAGGCACAGCAGTAGGAACAGGACCTTCGTCGCAGGCGCTCTGATGTCAGAGCGTCCACTTCCTGTCGCAGGACCTGCCGCTGAGTCAGAGCCGGGGGCGTGTCCAAGACTTTGCGCGCTCCTTCAGGTACGCCCACCTTCTTCTCCAGCGCCTCAGGGCGCGAATATGGCGGCAAATATGGCGGTACTTGGCGCCAAACAATAGCAACAGTCTTTTTCACCAAAACACTCCACAGGCACACAGGGCTCGCAATTCTGCAAGTTTCGGATCCTGTTCGTGACGCCAAGTTTGTCTTGACCCGCACCACAATTGTGGTTTACCAGAGCAATGGGGTACTCAGAGCCGAGCCCATGGAAGTCTATGGGGTTGTCACAG
The DNA here is from genome assembly GCA_033576555.1 of Oophaga sylvatica. Lineage (NCBI taxonomy): Eukaryota > Metazoa > Chordata > Amphibia > Anura > Dendrobatidae > Oophaga > Oophaga sylvatica. Next base: position 588,397,796 of record JARQOD010000002.1, read on the forward strand.
GTAGCGCTGGCTCGGTCTGTGGCCCTGGCGGTCAGGCGTATGTTGGGGGGAATATTTACAGGGGATAGGTATATATACAGTTCGTGACGCCACCTGTAGTTCTCTGATCACTAAGACCAGCGCTGCTGTAGATCTCTGAGGGATGGTGAGGCAGCTAGATGTCGGGTCCCCTACAGGTGGGACTCTTCCCTCAGGTCGATAGTTATGGTGGGGTTGTGCAGGGATGCAATCAAATAACTCAGTCTCACACATAGAAGCTTCTTTCCATACCTTTTACTTCAAGTTGTTCAGGCAGGTCCCAGGGAGGCTGTTCGGGGTGGATGAATGCACGTAGCGGTAACAGTTGAGCAGGTTACAGGCCTCCTTCTCTTTCCAAATGATGAGTGAGTCCAAGCTTGCCTGTAGCTAAGTTAACTCTATAGTTTTCAGCTTTTCCCACTAGCTGTACTGCCCGGCCGGTTTTGTGATAGAGCCTTATAAGTGGTGAACTAAGTACTTTCTTTTGCCGCGCGCCGGACTCAGAAGTCTTGTTCTCCTGACTCGGTTACGTACTGGCACTCTAAGGGCGGCTTTCTGCAACCTAAGGTCCAGTAAGACTCTGGCTTTTCTATCACTATGCCTGGAGCTATAGTGACGCTTCGGTCCCCAGTGACCGGTGACAATGTGCAGGATAATCCGATCCTTAAGGCACTTCTGAATCCTTCCCCTATGCCCTTCGCCCTGCTTCTGCTTTCAATGTAGCACTGAAGCGTGAAGATAGAAAGTCAGTTTTCTTCCTTGGTCTCACTGAGTAACTCTCAGTTTCTTCAAAGTTCAGACTGAGTAAAAGGTAACTCTGACTAGACTCGGGATGATAACTAGTCATCCGTTACTAGACTCCACTTCGTTGAATTGGCAGGAACTAATCTTCTGCTCACCCAGAGCTCTGACAGGAATCCTCACTGTCTGAGAAGAACTAGCCCTGACTGCTCTGTACGATGACAGGAAGCTAGACTGACTCTCTCCTGTGCTACACGTCACTCCCCTATACACCCCTGTGGGTGTGTCTGAAGTGTAAGTGAGTGTCAAGCTTTAACTGTTACCTTACTGTGCATTCTCCAGATCCTGTGTGCCTTACATACCAGGGCTACACAGGAACAGCTGACATTACTGAACCCCAGTAACACAGGAGCAAGTGTAGACTGTGCTAACAGCACTTCCGAGCTACAACTGGCGGTGTTGTAGCCCAGGGATGAGAAGAGAACAGGGTGGAGGCAGCAGGACTTTTTGCCGTTCACACAGCAGGGGAACAGCTGACATTACTGAACCCCAGTAACACAGGAGCAAGTGTAGACTGTGCTAACAGCACTTCCGAGCTACAACTGGCGGTGTTGTAGCCCAGGGATGAGAAGAGAACAGGGTGGAGGCAGCAGGACTTTTTGCCGTTCACACAGCAGGGGAACAGCTGACATTACTGAACCCCAGTAACACAGGAGCAAGTGTTCACTGTGCTAACAGCACTTCCGAGCAACAACTGGCGGTGTTGTAGCCCAGGGATGAGAAGAGAACAGGGTGGAGGCAGCAGGACTTTTTGCCGTTCACACAGCAGGGGAACAGCTGACATTACTGAACCCCAGTAACACAGGAGCAAGTGTTCACTGTGCTAACAGCACTTCCGAGCAACAACTGGCGGTGTTGTAGCCCAGGGATGAGAAGAGAACATGGTGGAGGCAGCAGGACTTTTTGCCGTTCACACAGCAGGGGAACAGCTGACATTACTGAACCCCAGTAACACAGGAGCAAGTGTTCACTGTGCTAACAGCACTTCCGAGCAACAACTGGCGGTGTTGTAGCCCAGGGATGAGAAGAGAACAGGGTGGAGGCAGCAGGACTTTTTGCCGTTCACACAGCAGGGGAACAGCTGACATTACTGAACCCTAGTAACACAGGAGCAAGTGTTCACTGTGCTAACAGCACTTCCGAGCTACAACTGGCGGTGTTGTAGCCCAGGGATGAGAAGAGAACAGGGTGGAGGCAGCAGGACTTTTTGCCGTTCACACAGCAGGGGAACAGCTGACATTACTGAACCCCCGTAACACAGGAGCAAGTGTTCACTGTGCTAACAGCACTTCCGAGCAACAACTGGCGGTGTTGTAGCCCAGGGATGAGAAGAGAACATGGTGGAGGCAGCAGGACTTTTTGCCGTTCACACAGCAGGGGAACAGCTGACATTATTGAACCCCAGTAACACAGGAGCAAGTGTTCACTGTGCTAACAGCACTTCCGAGCAACAACTGGCGGTGTTGTAGCCCAGGGATGAGAAGAGAACAGGGTGGAGGCAGCAGGACTTTTTGCCGTTCACACAGCAGGGGAACAGCTGACATTACTGAACCCCAGTAACACAGGAGCAAGTGTTCACTGTGCTAACAGCACTTCCGAGCAACAACTGGCGGTGTTGTAGCCCAGGGATGAGAAGAGAACAGGGTGGAGGCAGCAGGACTTTTTGCCGTTCACACAGCAGGGGAACAGCTGACATTACTGAACCCCAGTAACACAGGAGCAAGTGTTCACTGTGCTAACAGCACTTCCGAGCAACAACTGGCGGTGTTGTAGCCCAGGGATGAGAAGAGAACATGGTGGAGGCAGCAGGACTTTTTGCCGTTCACACAGCAGGGGAACAGCTGACATTACTGAACCCCAGTAACACAGGAGCAAGTGTTCACTGTGCTAACAGCACTTCCGAGCAACAACTGGCGGTGTTGTAGCCCAGGGATGAGAAGAGAACAGGGTGGAGGCAGCAGGACTTTTTGCCGTTCACACAGCAGGGGAACAGCTGACATTACTGAACCCCAGTAACACAGGAGCAAGTGTTCACTGTGCTAACAGCACTTCCGAGCAACAACTGGCGGTGTTGTAGCCCAGGGATGAGAAGAGAACAGGGTGGAGGCAGCAGGACTTTTTGCCGTTCACACAGCAGGGGAACAGCTGACATTACTGAACCCCAGTAACACAGGAGCAAGTGTTCACTGTGCTAACAGCACTTCCGAGCAACAACTGGCGGTGTTGTAGCCCAGGGATGAGAAGAGAACATGGTGGAGGCAGCAGGACTTTTTGCCGTTCACACAGCAGGGGAACAGCTGACATTACTAAACCCCAGTAACACAGGAGCAAGTGTTCACTGTGCTAACAGCACTTCCGAGCAACAACTGGCGGTGTTGTAGCCCAGGGATGAGAAGAGAACAGGGTGGAGGCAGCAGGACTTTTTGCCGTTCACACAGCAGGGGAACAGCTGACATTACTGAACCCCAGTAACACAGGAGCAAGTGTTCACTGTGCTAACAGCACTTCCGAGCAACAACTGGCGGTGTTGTAGCCCAGGGATGAGAAGAGAACAGGGTGGAGGCAGCAGGACTTTTTGCCGTTCACACAGCAGGGGAACAGCTGACATTACTGAACCCCAGTAACTCAGGAGCAAGTGTTCACTGTGCTAACAGCACTTCCGAGCAACAACTGGCGGTGTTGTAGCCCAGGGATGAGAAGAGAACATGGTGGAGGCAGCAGGACTTTTTGCCGTTCACACAGCAGGGGAACAGCTGACATTACTGAACCCCAGTAACACAGGAGCAAGTGTTCACTGTGCTAACAGCACTTCCGAGCAACAACTGGCGGTGTTTTAGCCCAGGGATGAGAAGAGAACAGGGTGGAGGCAGCAGGACTTTTTGCCGTTCACACAGCAGGGGAACAGCTGACATTACTGAACCCCAGTAACACAGGAGCAAGTGTTCACTGTGCTAACAGCACTTCCGAGCAACAACTGGCGGTGTTGTAGCCCAGGGATGAGAAGAGAACAGGGTGGAGGCAGCAGGACTTTTTGCCGTTCACACAGCAGGGGAACAGCTGACATTACTGAACCCCAGTAACACAGGAGCAAGTGTAGACTGTGCTAACAGCACTTCCGAGCTACAACTGGCGGTGTTGTAGCCCAGGGATGAGAAGAGAACAGGGTGGAGGCAGCAGGACTTTTTGCCGTTCACACAGCAGGGGAACAGCTGACATTACTGAACCCCAGTAACACAGGAGCAAGTGTAGACTGTGCTAACAGCACTTCCGAGCTACAACTGGCGGTGTTGTAGCCCAGGGTCAAGGAGGATGTTTAAATACTATATCAAGTATTTTCCTTGTTACGTGTCAATTAAAAATGTCTATACTCCAAACAAGAGAAATATAAACTTTAGTACCATAAGATGATGATTTAACTTAAAAAAATATATGTAAATTAAAAATTTACAAACATAAACGCATACATTAACATGTTGAAAAGCAATGCAAACCACAATTAAAATAGGTTAAATAATCTGCTATACGGTTTAAAATAAAAGCATACAAGTACACATCAGAATCCATTAATGATGGGTAAGTAACAGTATGTACACCATTTTTATTGTGTAGACAATGAATGGCTGACTTAAAAACATAATCAGCATTACAAGTTTTCTTTGACATTCATAAAACTTTACATTTGGTGAATAATATAAGTACAATTTTTTAAAAAATATCTAAAATTTCCATCATGTAATACTGATAATATGTGCCAATCATTTATATTAACAAAACGAAAATTTAAAAAGTGCATAGTGCAGAGTGAAAACAGATATTTATGCCTGACTGTGGACTTGCAAGCATGACAACGGATAGATAAGGTATATATAGATGAGACTGCATAGCCACAGATGGTGAATGGCGATGTAATACTGTACCTCAATAAAGTGTGCGTTACTACTACATCCTTTTTTTTATCTAGCTTTATAAAAGGTTACGTGCATGTATGGTTGCGCCTCTGTTTGGACGCACAGACTGGCTTCCTGCTGTGACGCGTTGGGTATTGGAGCGTCTGTACGTCTTATGACGCAGACTAACATTCACGGTGCGCATCGTTCATCATCGCAAGCGTACCGACAACACAAAGGCGTTGTCATGACTGCTTTACTCAGTAAACATGCACCTATGATGAAACATACACGCATGTGCCCTATTACATAACAAGCTACAAGAAAAACGAGTGTGAGGTGTGACACAGCTGTTTTGTTAAGGTACAGTATTATATCGACATTGTACAGATGTCGCTATTCAGTCTGATAAATATATATCATTCACGTATTCTATCAGTTGTCGTTCTTTCAGCACCACTTACAGGTATATATTTTGCTATTGTGACTATGCACTATTGACTTTACCAAGGTAATGCATGATTTTTGTAAGCGATTATCATGTTTACATGAAGGACCTTTATGATATGGGCTGTTAACTTTCTAATCAAATATGTATTTTTTAAAATGACACAAATATAAGTAATGTTGAAGAGGACTATTCCTACATGCATTGTTTGCACAATATTACACGTGTACATCACGTCCCTTAATCAACATTGGATTATTATATTTACTTGTATGCTTTTATTTCAAAGGCAAGAACACTGAAGTATAACCTTCGCACTGCAGCAGTTGTCAAAGTTCAACCTACATTATGCACTTCCAACATTGCAGCATTGGAGTCATCATGATGTGAGTTGGATTTGTCTAAGCTATGGAGTGACAAGGTTGACCATCAGTATCCTATAGCATAAGTAGGATTTTGTGTTTGCATTTGTTTTCGACATGTGCATATCTGTAATAATATGTCACATTTATTTTGTTACAGATTTGTGACAAAGACTAATCATTTTATGGTTTGAAAGTTGACGTTTCAAATGTTTACAGCTTAGAAATCAGGGTGTAGCCTCATATCTATGTGTAGCACTAGACACTTTGAGATGTCAGGTTTTTTTCACCATGATTAGGTAGCTAGCAGTAATTTTTGCCGGACACACAGCAGGGGAACAGCAGGCGTTACTGAACCCCACAAACACATCAGCGATTGTTTTCATCTGTGCATCTAACACTTCTGAGCAGCAACTGGCGCTGTTGAAGCCCAGGGTCAAGGAGGGTGTAGGCAGAGGCCTAGTATGAGACGTTTGAAGTTGAAGTTGTAGTTAGCAGCAGTAATTTTTGCCAGACACACAGCAGGGGAACAGCAGGCGTTACTGAACCCCACAAACACATCAGCGATTGTTTTCATCTGTGCATCTAACACTTCTGAGCAGCAACTGGCGCTGTTGAAGCCCAGGGTCAAGGAGGGTGTAGGCAGAGGCCTAGTATGAGACGTTTGAAGTTGAAGTTGTAGTTAGCAGCAGTAATTTTTGCCAGACACACAGCAGGGAACAGCAGGCGTTACTGAACCCCACAAACACATCAGCGATTGTTTTCATCTGTGCATCTAACACTTCTGAGCAGCAACTGGCGCTGTTGAAGCCCAGGGTCAAGGAGGGTGTAGGCAGAGGCCTAGTATGAGACGTTTGAAGTTGAAGTTGTAGTTAGCAGCAGTAATTTTTGCCAGACACACAGCAGGGGAACAGCAGGCGTTACTGAACCCCACAAACACATCAGCGATTGTTTTCATCTGTGCATCTAACACTTCTGAGCAGCAACTGGCGCTGTTGAAGCCCAGGGTCAAGGAGGGTGTAGGCAGAGGCCTAGTATGAGACGTTTGAAGTTGAAGTTGTAGTTAGCAGCAGTAATTTTTGCCAGACACACAGCAGGGGAACAGCAGGCGTTACTGAACCCCACAAACACATCAGCGATTGTTTTCATCTGTGCATCTAACACTTCTGAGCAGCAACTGGCGCTGTTGAAGCCCAGGGTCAAGGAGGGTGTAGGCACAAAATATTGACTTATTGCCTTGTTACGTGGCCATTGCAAATGTATGTACTTCAAACAAGAATAAATGAAGTTTTACTAGGACAATAAAATGATGAATTTCAATTCCAAGAATAGAAAAATATTTATACTTGAGAGTCCTCTGTGGTTGATACCGTTTAATGGCTAACTGAAAATATGGTAACAAATTCAAAGCTTTCGAGACTACTCAGGTCTCTTCATCAGGCTAAGACTAAAAAAAAAATGGAAGAATCACATATTTGTACACACAACAGGACACAGGAATAGGTAAGACAAGTGAGGGAGGGACAAGTGAGGGTAGACCGGCCAAAAAATGAGAACAAGGATGAATTATCAGCGCCACACGATAAGACAAAAAATAATGGATTTACCTGTGGCAAAACACTTTTGTATGCCCGGTCATAGCATGATGGATATGGAATTACTGGTATTAAAATATAACTTCAAATATGACAAAGATACAAAGGTTTCAGAATATAAGCTCATCATGACCTTTGACACTGTTAGTGATGGAATGAATAGATCACACGGATTTATGTCATTCTATATCAATTAAGGAATCTGCGTCTCTGCCCTTCCAGGGGCATGAAAACACAAAACCAGACCCCAATCAGAGGGCAATAAAACTTTCTATCCTTATCTAGGAACTGTTCCAATATTTATGTTCATCCCTCTGTGATAATGACAGTTCTGCTACACGTCACTTACTTGTCTTACCTATTGCACTATTCCTGTGTCCTGTTGTGTATAGAAATATGTGATGCTTCATTTTTTGTTTTAGTCTTTGCCTGATGAAGAGACGTGAGTAGCCTCGAAAGCTTGCAATTTGTTACCATCTTTTCAGTTATCCATTCAAAGGTATCAACCACTGTGGACTCTCAAGTGTAAATATTTTTCTATCTAATGGCTAACACGGTACGAAGATACACATGTTTCCTAACTTCAATAATAAAAATAAAGACACTGCAAATATAAACGCATATATGCACATGCCAACAAGAAATGGAACAACACACCACCCAAAAAATTGGTTACAAAATATAGTGTTGTAAATTTAAGAATAAAAGTCCATTTTTGTATTTATGAATAATGCTTAAGGAACGCTATGTTAAACCATAACATAGTGAAGACAATGGATTTTGTAATCGTCACTCATCATCATCATCATTGCAATTTAGATGTGACAGTCACAGACATTTCAATTATTTAAGTTAATAAAATCGTTACTTTGTACAGCATGTATGACATGTCCAGCATGGACTCATCAATGTGATGACACAATAATGTATGATAAAAAATAACCATTTAAAAAAACATAATGCATTGTCACAATTTAAGTGTGTGCCTGCAAGTGTAGGTGAAAGAAAGGCTACGGATAGCAAAGGTATATTCTATGTCTGTATCAGACAGTGGACAGCCTCTGATGGGTAATGGCGATGTTATACTGTACGTCAATAAAGTCTGCGGCTGCAATCATGCATTTTTTGCTTGGACAGTGTTGAAGAGGGTAAAAGCATGTCTGGTTGCGCAAGGCTTTATCCATCAACACTACCTTCCTACTGTCACGCGTAGGGTAGGGTAGCGTGTGTCAATTAGATGACTCTATAAAATGTGACGTTACGCAGCGTTATTGCGCCCTAGGGACGCCAAAAATACAACAGCAGTAATCATTTACTGTCTAATACTCCACCTATGACCAACAAAAAAAGACCGTTCCCTCTTTAACAATCTACAAGACTAACAAGCATAATGGTTCACGCTGACTTTATTGAGGTACAGTATTATATCGACATTGTCCATGAGTAACTATGCACTGTGATACCTATATACCATTATTAATTTATATCTGTTGTGGTTGTTTCAACAGCACTTGCAGGTATAACTAGTACTACCTATTGTCAGTATGCATGATGCACTTTATAGATGTAATAATTTATTATTGCACATTATTACCAGGTTTAGATGCTGGCCATTTCATATATGGTGTGTGAAGTTACAGTTGACATCAGTATGTGTATTTTATAATGTCTGTCATAAATAAAAATCGTGATGATGATGATGAGGATTTTATGATTTGTACATCCATTGACTGCATTATCTTACAGGTACAGATAAAGTTCCTTAAAAAGCATTAATTGATAAGTATGAAATGTACTTTTATGCATTAATTTCAAAAAGTGAAGACTATGTTTTAGTTTTTGTTACCATTTATAATAGACATGTGCAGAAATGCGCTGTGATGACAAATTATTATTTGTCCATATTTGTCATAAAAATTTATCATTCTAGGCCTGGAAAACTTCACAATTTCCTGTTTTAAGCATAACAATCAGGGTGACGGCTCTTCCCTATTTGGAGCATGTTCGACATGGGTTTTTCTGTGCATGTGTAGGGAACAGGAGACTTGTTGTCGGACACACAGCAGGGGAACAGCTGGCGTTACTGAACCCCACTAACACTATAGCTTGTGTATTGGTCTGTGGACACGACACTTCTGAGCAGCAACTGGCAGTGTTGTAGCCCAGGGAGTAGAGTTCAGGTGGTAGAAAGATGAACATAACAGGAGACATGGATAACGTTGCGAACCAGTTATTTAATCTGAAAACGGACAGACAAATTCTGGCGAGATCCATGCCTTGTTCATTTTCAGAAAAGTAAGCCGGTCTACATTATCGGAGGATAGTCGCATGCGACGGTCTGTTAGTACACCACCTGCGGCACTAAAGACGCGCTCCGATAATACACTGGCAGCAGGGCAAGCCAGCACCTCCAATGCATACTGGCTAAGCTCTGGCCATGTATCCAGCTTAGAGACCCAAAACTTGAATGGGGAAGAGCCATCTGGGAGTACACTGAGAGGGAAAGACATGTAGTCTGTCACCATCTTACGGAAACGTTGCCTCCTGCTGACTGGAGCCGTCTCGGATGGTGTAGACATTGGTGGCGCTGCCACAAAACTTCGCCACATTTGGAACATACTGGTCTTGCCCTGTGCAGAGGCGCTGCTTGTGCTCCCTCTTGTTCCAGAGCTGTCTCCACTGCCTCGACGCACAGAGCTGCTTTGTAAAGCAGTAGCAGCAGCAGTGCTCTCGGCTGGAATGGAGAACATTATGGATTGCACCAGTATGTCTTGGTACTCCCGCATTTTACGCTCCCGGTTCAACGGTGTGATGAGGTTTGTTAAGTTGTCCCGGTATCGAGGGTCTAGGAGGGTGTACACCCAATAATCAGACGTGGTGAGAATGTGGGCGATGCGGCGGTCGTTTCTCAGGCACTGCAGCATGAAATCAACCATGTGCTGCAGACTCCCAACTGGCCAAGAAACGCTGTCCCCTGCAAGAGGCGTCATCTCTGACTGCTCTGCATCACCCCACCCTCGCTCTACATACTGACTAGAGCGTTGTGTACCTCCCTCTGGAGCGATGTCTTCCTCCTCCATTGACTCCTCCTCATCCTCCTCACAAAGTGAACACTGCCCAGCCCTTTGTGAGGAACCACGTTGCGCTGACTGTCCAGAAGGTGATGGAATTTGTGACTCCTCAACCTCCACCTCTTCCAAAACCTCATCCCTTATTGCTTGCAGTGTTTTTTGAAGCAGGCAGATAAGGGGGACAGTCAGGCTGACTAGTGCATCATCTGCACTCGCCATCCGCGTTGACTCATCAAACGCACGCAAAACGTGGCAGATGTCCTTCATAGAGGCCCACTCAGTAGTGGTGAAGTGTGAACGACGCAAATTGCGAGTTGATTGCGTCTGATGCAGCTGATACTCCATTACTGCTGGCTGCTGCTCACACAACCGCTCCAACATATGTAACGTGGAATTCCACCTGGTGGGTACGTCACATATGATGCGATGTTCAGGAAGGCGAAATCTGCATTGCAGAGCTGCAATGCGCGATCTGGCCATGCTGGAACGTCGCAAGTGAGCGCACTCTAGGCGGACCTTGTGCAGCAGTGCATCAAGATCCGGATAGTCCCTCAAAAAACTCTGCACGACCAAGTTGAGCACATGTGCCAGACATGGTATGTGAGTGAGGTTGCCAAGGCCCAGAGCTGCCACCAGATTTCGGCCATTGTCACACACTACCAAGCCTGGCTGGAGATTCGCTGGCAAAAACCACACGTCGCTCTCCTGCTTGATGGCATTCCAGAGCTCCTGCGCTGTGTGGCTTCGATTCCCCATGTAAATTAATTTCAGGACGGCCTGTTGACGTTTGGCCACGGCTGTGCTCATATCGGTCGCATCAGGTAAACGTTCACGGGTCCATGTGGAGGTAGACCGTGACGGCTCCTGCAGCGATGATTCTGAGGAACTGGAGTAAGGAGTCAATGTGGACAGACTTGATTCCTGCAATCCTTGGAGTTGGCAGAACACGTACAGCGCCACTCGCAAGATCTGTACCCGGCTCCACAACATTGACCCAATGGGCAGTGAGGGAAAGGTATCGTCCCTGGCCATGGGTACTGGTCCACGCATCGGTGGTCAGGTGGACCTTGCTACTGACGGCGTTTAGTAGCGCATGTTTAATTTTTCCCTCAACATGCTTTTGCAGACCAGGGACGGCTTGCCTGCTGAAATAAAATCGGCTGGGCACATTGTATTGTGGGACTGCCAATGACATTAAGTCACGGAAACTGTCAGTCTCCACCAGCCTGAATGACAGCATTTCAAGGGACAGGAGTTTTGCAATGCCAGCATTCAGAGCCTGTGCTCGTGGATGGTTTGCCGAGTATGGCCGTCTTTTATCCCATGCCTGTGCTACCGATGGCTGTTTTGTGGCCTGGGAGTGTGAGGATGACAGGGAACTTGCAGCTGTGGGTGGAATAACACTGGGTCTCTGGACAACAGTTACAGAGGTTCTTCCATGGCGATCCTGTGAGGAAGCCGAACCAGCTGTGTGTGAGCTGGAGGAAGAGGCTCCAACACGAGCTGAAGATGTAGGTGCTGCTGTAGGTTGGCCTACATCTCCAGTGTGTCTTTGTAACTCAGCTACGTGCTTTGTCCGTACATGTTTCCACATATTTGTGGTATTGAGGTTACTGATATTTTTACCTCTTTTAACTTTTTGATTACACAGCTTGCATTTGACATAGCAAATATCATCTGCAAGTGTGTCAAAAAAGGACCACGCAGTGCAAGTCCTGGGAGCGCCCGGTTTGGCTGTTGGAAGAGAACTGCTACGAACGGGTGCCAAACTGGAGGGTACAGGCAACCGAGTCTGCAGCCTACCTCTCCCTACTGTTTGGACCGTTGGGGCAATCTCTTCCTCAGAGCTGCTACCACCACCTTCCTGTTCCTCAGCCATGTTGGGTCTTGGACCTCATCATCTCCACTACCCTCTTCCAACACCTGCTGCTGTTGGGTGGTCTGGCCAGCACCTTGCTCAACAGAAAATGGCACCTGAGTCTCATCATCATCAGATGCGTTCTGCAGTGTGCTGACCATCGGCACTGGCTCACCCGCCTCTTCACATTCAGAGAGACACAGCTGTTGCGCATCACTGCATACTGCCTCTTCTTCACATTCCAGAATGCTGCTTGGCTGGGCCCCTGTTTCCAAGCCAACAGATTCTGAGAACAGAAGCAGAGACTCAGCTGGCTCCAGTTCAGAACTCTCTGACTGCCTGGGCAATTTGGCAGGCGGTGAAGAGACAGATGGTTGTTCAACAGTGCTGTGGTCCTGAGAGGAGGTGGAAGCAATTGAAGTCGATGCATTGGCTGCCATCCAACCAACAACGGCTTCAATTTGTTCTTCCCGCAGCAGGGGGTACGCTGAGCTCCTACAAAAGTGCGCATAAAGGAACGCTCACGGGGAAAACTGGTGGATGCTGTGTCACTGGGTGCAGCAGCAGCCACAGAATCCCCACGTCCTCTCCCTGCTGAAACTCCCCGGCCACGACCACGTGCCTTACTCCCTGCCTTCTTCATCTTGGTAGATTGATAAAGAAAGTCAGAAAAGTTATAAGGCCTAAGTGTGGTTATTCCTCAGAGACTGCAGTGAACACTGCAGACAACTGTTCAGTAGCTGTGAAAGGCCCCTTTGTGTACTTCTATAGTGTTTGCAACCATGTATTGTATACGGATGGAAGCGCGTCACACTAATAGATTAGATTTTTTTCAAATATAATGGAGCAGCACCAATTAGAGAAAAATGTGAAGGATGAGGCAGTGACACACGCTCAGCAGACTACAACCAGCAGTAGTTGAAGAACTAACTGGAGCGTGATCTGCACTCAAAAAATGAAAAGCTCACAGACTACAGTGAACACTGAAACACAACTGTTCAGTAGCTGTGAAAGGCCCCTTTGTCTACTTCTATAGTGTTTGCAACCACTGTATTGTATACGGATGGAAGCGCGTCACACTAATAGATTAGATTTTTTTCAAATATAATGGAGCAGCACCAATTAGAGAAAAATGTGAAGGATGAGGCAGTGACACACGCTCAGCAGACTACAACCAGCAGTAGTTGAAGAACTAACTGGAGCGTGATCTGCACTCAAAAAATGAAAAGCTCACAGACTACAGTGAACACTGAAACACAACTGTTCAGTAGCTGTGAAAGGCCCCTTTGTCTACTTCTATAGTGTTTGCAACCACTGTATTGTATACGGATGGAAGCGCGTCACACTAATAGATTAGATTTTTTTCAAATATAATGGAGCAGCACCAATTAGAGAAAAATGTGAAGGATGAGGCAGTGACACACGCTCAGCAGACTACAACCAGCAGTAGTTGAAGAACTAACTGGAGCGTGATCTGCACTCAAAAAATGAAAAGCTCACAGACTACAGTGAACACTGAAACACAACTGTTCAGTAGCTGTGAAAGGCCCCTTTGTCTACTTCTATAGTGTTTGCAACCAATGTATTGTATACGGATGGAAGCGCGTCACACTAATAGATTAGATTTTTTGCAAATATAATGGAGCAGCACCAATTAGAGAAAAATGTGAAGGATGAGGCAGTGACACGACCTCAGCAGACTACAACCAGCAGTAGTTGAAGAACTAACTGGAGCGTGATCTGCACTCAAAAAATGAAAAGCTCACAGACTACAGTGAACACTGAAACACAACTGTTCAGTAGCTGTGAAAGGCCCCTTTGTCTACTTCTATAGTGTTTGCAACCACTGTATTGTATACGGATGGAAGCGCGTCACGCTAATAGATTAGATTTTTTTCAAATATAATGGAGCAGCACCAATTAGAGAAAAATGTGAAGGATGAGGCAGTGACACACGCTCAGCAGACTACAACCAGCAGTAGTTGAAGAACTAACTGGAGCGTGATCTGCACTCAAAAAATGAAAAGCTCACAGACTACAGTGAACACTGAAACACAACTGTTCAGTAGCTGTGAAAGGCCCCTTTGTCTACTTCTATAGTGTTTGCAACCACTGTATGTATACGGATGGAAGCGCGTCACACTAATAGATTAGATTTTTTTCAAATATAATGGAGCAGCACCAATTAGAGAAAAATGTGAAGGATGAGGCAGTGACACACGCTCAGCAGACTACAACCAGCAGTAGTTGAAGAACTAACTGGAGCGTGATCTGCACTCAAAAAATGAAAAGCTCACAGACTACAGTGAACACTGAAACACAACTGTTCAGTAGCTGTGAAAGGCCCCTTTGTCTACTTCTATAGTGTTTGCAACCACTGTATTGTATACGGATGGAAGCGCGTCACACTAATAGATTAGATTTTTTTCAAATATAATGGAGCAGCACCAATTAGAGAAAAATGTGAAGGATGAGGCAGTGACACACGCTCAGCAGACTACAACCAGCAGTAGTTGAAGAACTAACTGGAGCGTGATCTGCACTCAAAAAATGAAAAGCTCACAGACTACAGTGAACACTGAAACACAACTGTTCAGTAGCTGTGAAAGGCCCCTTTGTCTACTTCTATAGTGTTTGCAACCAATGTATTGTATACGGATGGAAGCGCGTCACACTAATAGATTAGATTTTTTGCAAATATAATGGAGCAGCACCAATTAGAGAAAAATGTGAAGGATGAGGCAGTGACACACGCTCAGCAGACTACAACCAGCAGTAGTTGAAGAACTAACTGGAGCGTGATCTGCACTCAAAAAATGAAAAGCTCACAGACTACAGTGAACACTGAAACACAACTGTTCAGTAGCTGTGAAAGGCCCCTTTGTCTACTTCTATAGTGTTTGCAACCACTGTATTGTATACGGATGGAAGCGCGTCACACTAATAGATTAGATTTTTTTCAAATATAATGGAGCAGCACCAATTAGAGAAAAATGTGAAGGATGAGGCAGTGACACACGCTCAGCAGACTACAACCAGCAGTAGTTGAAGAACTAACTGGAGCGTGATCTGCACTCAAAAATGAAAAGCTCACAGACTACAGTGAACACTGAAACACAACTGTTCAGTAGCTGTGAAAGGCCCCTTTGTCTACTTCTATAGTGTTTGCAACCAATGTATTGTATATGGATGGAAGCGCGTCACACTAATAGATTAGATTTTTTGCAAATATAATGGAGCTGCACCAATTCCACAAAATCAAATAAAAAAAAGAGTCAGTGAGTGACACTTGCAGATGCCTACAAACAGCGGTGGATGCAGAGCAAACTGCAGCGTCACCTGCACTCTCACACACACCTTGCACAGAGCTGTTAAAACAACACTGGCAAAAGGAAGCTTTACACAGCGGTTGGTAAACTAGCCTGCCTAAAGCACAGTAGAGTACACAAAATCGCAATGTCTAACTGTCCCTCAGAGTCAGCACAGCAGCGTTCTGTCCCTAACTGAGTTCACAGCACAGTGACGCTAAAATGGCGGCGGCGCCTTTTATAGTGCATTCTGACATCATTTCAGCAGCCAATCACAGCCATGCCATTAGTTAAGATGACCGCAGCATTACAGGATGTGCCCACACTTCATAAGATTCCTCATTGGCTGACTAAAATCACATTGCCTCTCAAAGAATTATGGGAACTTCCGATTCCGGTATACGATATATGAAAAATATCGGAACTAAGTATCGGAATTCCGATACAGCGAATATCGGCCGATACCCGATACTTGCGGTATCGGAATGCTCAACACTAATCTACAGGCAAATATGACTTTACCCTCATTCACAAATTTCTATGGCAATAAACTGAGTTGTTGTTAAATGAATAAGATGCTGCCTTTGTCTGTATATAGTGGATCAAGTACCGTATGTAGTGCCAAGTACTAATGTACTAATGTACATGGGGGCCCACCGGAGGATTCTCCTGTTCTCCTGTGGGCCAGTCCGAGCCTGTGTGCATCTGTAGCTTACATTACACACCACATTATATCAGCTTTATCCAAGACATCTTCCATTAACCTTGTGTCGGATCATGAACTGGTAACTGATCGCTGCCACCCTTGTGCAATGAAATGAAGAGATCTTGATAAAAATGCTGGTTTATTACAGTCTGAAATTCTTGAACAGATAGAGACGTCCCTGCTGTCTTTAGTACTGCTTGCATGTCACTCTGTTAAAGGAAGGGAAACACAGCATTACAATTATCATTCAATATCCTTCAAAACGGAAAAAAATGTGGTGAAGGTTAATCTTTTTTTAAATAGTGTTAGGATCCAAATAACTATTGACGCCCCTGGGACACACAAGGTTTTCCCTGTACTCAACTAGATGTGATGTAGGTAGATGGAATCATTAAAATAAATTTTCCTGGGGCTATATATTGTTAGATATTACAATTAATACAACCCTTTGGTATTCTTTTCATATAACCTTTGTCATGATCAGTATTCAATACTTACCGCTGCAGTTGAGCCATTAAGATGTCTTTGGAGTAATATTAGGAATGCCAACCCATAAGCTGGTAGACAATTAAACTCTGGCTCATCGAGTCCCAGGATATACTGATCCCACACGTAGAGTAATGTATTCATATTCAGATAACCTGTAGTATGTGATGATAGAAATGCCCAAAATTGGTGCAGTCATGTCTAAAATACATTTTGGTTGTCCAAACCTAAAGGGCAGTGGCGTAACTAGACTCTGATGTGTCCCGATGCAAAAATTGGATCTTGTGCCTAGCCTGCATGTTGGTCAGATGTATGGGCTGTTGTAGCGTCCTAGATCCTATAAAGACATATATGTTCACTTGCAATGTACTAAAGTTCCTCATCCTGGCCCTATTCTCTAATAATGTCCCCATACTGTAATAATATCCCCATCCTGAACCCCTTCCTGCTAAAATGTTCACTATCCTTGGTCTCTTTCAGTAATAATGTCCTCTACACTGAGTCTCTTCCAGTAATAATGTCCCCAATCCTTGGCCCCATCCAATAATAATGTCCTCCATCCTGTGCCCCATCCTGGTATAAGGTTCCCCATCCTGGAACCCCTTCCTGGTATAATGTTCTCATTTTGGTATAATGTCCTCCATACTGGGCCTCATCCTGGTATAATGTTTCCCATTCTGGACCACTTCCTGGTATAATGTTATCTATCCTGGGCCCCTTCCAGTAATGAAGTCCCTCATTCTGTCCCCTTCCTGATATAATATCCACCATCCTGGGCCCCTTCCAGTAATGAACATTCAGCTGAAATAGGAGCTGGTGTTGGCAGGCCCCCCTTAAGCATAGGCCTGCTGGAGGTCACACCAGGGTTATTCCTATTTCTGCATGTCAGGGTCAATGCAGAATAACTATTTCTAGGTTTCCCCACTAGACACAGCGTTAGATAAACTACTGAGCACAGCTGCATTACTCTGTGTAACACCCATAGAAATGAATTGCAGTTTTAGAAACTTGGGTTTTACACCATCAGCGTAGCTCACTTTTCTAAACTGTATATTTAACTCCCATTTATTTCATTGGGAGTTCCAAAAACAGCATCGCTTAGCTATTTTTGCAACCTTGGCTCTGGTGGGCAAACCTAGAAGCTATGATTCACGTCTCAACCATGACAGTCAGAGATTGGAATGACCCTTCAATGCACATAAAATTCAATTTATTTTTTATTTTTTGTTTCAAATAACAGTCTCACCACCTTTTTGCTTAGGCCGGGGTCACACTTGCAAGAAACTCGCAGGAGTCTCACATCTCAATACCCGGCACTGCCGCCGGCACTCAGGACCGAAGCGTTCAGCTGCATAGAAATACATGCAGCCGCACACTCCGGTCCCGAGTGCCGGCGGCAGTGCCGGGTTTTGTGATGCGAGACTCCTGTGAGTTTCTCGCAAGTGTGACCTCGGCCTTATTATGTTTGTGCTGTATCATCTTCAGGGTGACTTTCTTTGAGATAAAGTGTCCTATAGCTATTTTTAATATTCTAAGTATGAAGTCTCTGAGGTCGTAGACATCAATGACATTTTGTCTTGTTTTCTTTCATGAAAATCAGGTTCTAATGAAAGTCAGACAGGACCATGGCAGCACGAATGAAATTTAATGATGGCATCATCAGACAAATATAGTTTGTCATTGATTTTTGAGTTTTGTGTATAAATACAAAGCATATGTAATAACTTAATATTTTTTTCTGCAACATTCACTCAAAGGCCCCGTTTCATAATTTGCTATTTTTTTAATGCCACTTTTATTTTTTGTCTTGTGATATTGGTCGACATTCTTTGCCCCCAAATTCCTCAAAATAGTGCACAAGCTTCATGAAATTTGTGCAAAATCAAAAATGCTTTTTTTTTTTTATTTTTGACACATTTTGCAAAATGGTGCATTAGTTGAGCCTTAATAACTGGTGAACATAAAATCACTCCATGAGGAGACTAGAATACATTTGTACTACATTTTGTAACTTTTTAAAAAGTCGCTTTTGATGAATTGGCTGAAAATAATCTGCAAAATTTGGTGCTTAGAAAAATGGTTAGGTGACATGTTCAATGCTAATTTCAGCCACTGTATATCTGAGTAACATGCTGGTGGCATTTTAGGGAAGGGCCAAATTAAATTTGGTCCTGGGGCCTATAAGACTCTAGTTATGCCACTGAATCAGTCATTCTTCTTTTAAACTAATAAGGTCATCTATGCAAAGTCAAATATGAGTTTCCAAAACACACAGAGATGTACAAAAGGCATTGAAAAATCACAGCAGTAGCCATGAGAAAATGTTCCTAACACCTATGGAATCTAAATAAATAGATAAAATCTATAGGTCATATTACGCCCATAATCTTACCTCTAACGCTGCTCAAGGTTTATTATGGTTTATGCTTTTGTTTTTGGATTGGAATAATTGGTCGGGTAACACTGGAGTCACAGATTTATGAAGGACACCAAGATGTATTTAAGCTCATTATCTAGCACTGACAAAACTAAACAAATCTATACATTCACATTCAAGCTGTATCAAACAGTTATACAAAAGAATTTATACCAACAAAGAAGACCTGGAAGACGGGTTGCAACATCCTCTGTAGACCAAGTGTCATGGCATCTTCTGAATTTGCAGCTTTTGTAAGAAAACCATAAAAAAATAAGGTAATGTGTTAATTCACTGTTTCATGCATTGAAAGGTCATTGAAAAAATGCACTCCAAACAGCAATATGTTATAAAAATCTTTTACTCCATGCAATTTCTTTTAGTTAAAATTTCAATAGCAATCTCATATTTCGTATATTGTGCCAAAATGTAGCCTAAAGCTATGTTCAGACATTGTGTTTTTTTAATGTGTTTTTTATTGCAAATTTTCACCTGCATTTTACAGTACCAGTACTCAGTGCATATTTTGTGATTTATAAACAGTAGTCTCAGTGTATGCTATCCAAAGAATAATCAAACTTGGCTGACAGCACAACAGTCTATGGATGCACGTTCTAGTCCTCCGGACCCAGGCGGACAATAACATACCAAGTAGTGAATGAAGAACAGCATACCAGTCCAGGTGAAGATCAATTCATATCTTTATTTTGCCAGATGCGACGTTTCGACCTCCATAGGTCTTTTTCAAGCATTCAAAGTAACCGCCTTTTCCTTGTAAAGCCTCAATTTGTCAGAAGAATATCCCCTCTTAATAAACTTCTGACACATTTCTTCAAGTCTTACATCAACCAGCGTGTCATCCGACACAATCCTCCGCACCCTTATCATTTGGCTCCATGGTAGAGATTCCACCATGTGCCTTGAATGATGACTATCAAATCGGAGCAAACTATTTCTGTCCGTTTTCTTTACAAACAAATCAGTAAGTAACAAATCATTTTCCTTATAGACCATGGTGTCTAGGAATTGTATTCGTTCCATAGAGTATGAAATAGTAAATTTCAACTCTGGATAAATACCATTGAGTTCTTCCTGAAACCTAAGGAGAGTATCCAATTGACCCACCCACAATAAAAAAATGTTGTCAATGTAGCGCCACCAGGCCCGGACATGACACCAAAAACCGGACTTGTACACATACTGATCCTCAAGTACCGCCATGTAGATGCTTGAAAAAGACCTATGGAGGTCGAAACGTCGCATCTGGCAAAATAAAGATATGAATTGATCTTCACCTGGACTGGTATGCTGTTCTTCATTCACTACTCAGTGTATGCTATGTGACTATGTGATGTACATGCAGCAATCTCAGTGCCTTCTTTGTGATGTATACAGCAGAGTCTTATTGCATCCTATGTGATGTATATGCAACAATCTCAGTGTAGCCTATGCGATATATATATACTGCAGTGTATCCTACGTCAGTTATAAAGCAGTCCCAATGTATCCTATTTGATGTATATACAGCAGTCTTAGAGCATCCTACAAGATTTATAGTCTCAGTGCATTCTACTTTTATTTGATGCATATACAGCAGTCTCAGTGTATCCTATGGGATCCAACCACCAACTTCGGTGTCTCCCATGTAAGGTACACAGCCTATTCTCAGTGTATCCTATGTAATGTATTTACAGCAGTCTCAGTGTCTTCTATGTGATGTATATACAGCAGTCTCAGCGTCTCCTATGTGATGTATATGCAACAGTCTCAGTGTCTCCTATGAGATGTAAGTTTACCAGACTCCTATGTGATGTATTCAGCAGACCTCTCAAAGCTTAAGTTCAATAAATGTTACAAGAGCAGTGATGAATTTCCCCCTTTGATGAGACATGCATTGAAATATGCATCTATGTTCAGTACTACTTACTGCTTTGAGCATTTTTTTAAAATTTTGCAGAGTCACCTGTGCTCCAGATGGACTCAAACGTTTAAAAGCAGTTGCGAGTAGCACCATAATCTTACCACCTCACATCACATGTCTGACCAAAGAGAAACACCTCACATTAGGGATGAATTATTGAAATGTTTGACCAAATATAGCAGGATAATTTTTAGGTCGATAATTTTGTGTGGTCCACGAATGCAGATATTAATATCTAACAAAAAAAAGGTTCCCCACCATGATACTAGTCAATCAGCAAATTGACTTCAGTATTATAGCACCTGCAGGACTAGTCTTAAATATGATAGACTATGTAGATTCACAGGTGTTTTACCAAAAAATGTGTATGCTGATTATCTGAATCTTCCAACCAGTCACATGCTATGGGTTGGTACTGTATGTTTAATTGAACAAGACCCCATGTTGCAATGGGCCAAAAAAGACAATTATAAGTCGAAAATATTGTAACTGGAGGTCATTGTAACCCAAGGGACCACTGTACGTGCATGTAAAGTATAAAGGACTGTTATTCCAGGAAGTTATTCCAAGATCATATGAAAATGGAAGTTAGGAACAATGAACAATACTATTACTACAGAAACAGTGCGCAGAAAAAAATCTCACCTTCACTTGCATAGATATTTTGGATGGTTTGTGCTAGGCTTTGGTCAATGGTTTGTAGTAATAATGACATTTTTTTGAATGTTTCACTTTCCTAGGTAAAATACAAAAATAAGATGGATTACATATAAATCACTTGATGCAAGTTAATCAAACTCTGAGCTCAGTCTCCAGCCTGCAGTCCAACCCTGCAGTCATGACCTGATTCTGTATGAAGCTGTCTATCCCACAGCAAATATTAAACATATGCCAACTTTCACCAACTTTCTTTTTGGTAGTCCAACATAAAACATGAGTTTGACATTTCTGCTTGGCTTTGTTATATGCCCTTTCTGTGACTTTATTATATCCTGTTATGATTTGGTAGCTGAGGAGTGCAGGCAAAAAAGGCAATACACCAGAGCAGTTGGAATCTATGAGATTGCAGTACCTGACTAACCACCACAACTAGAGGCAGCCGTGGAGCGTTCCTACGTTGGTCCTAGACGCCTCGTCACAGCCTGAGAAACTAACTATACCTAAAGATAGAAAGAGGAAAGCTATCTGCCCCGGAGCAGATCCCCAAAGAACATAGAAAGCCCCCAAACATGTAATGGCGGTTAGACAAGAAGAAATACTGACACAGACAGAAAATAGTATGAGCAAGCGTTGGGGCCCAAACTATCTAAATAGAAAAGGATAGGAAGGGCACTTACTGCAATCCCAAAAAACCCTGAAAAGCACCAACATTACTAATTTCAAAAACACCTGAGATCACACGACCTCTACCACCTAAATTAGTTCTCTGGTGTAACAAAATCAAAACAGCAGCCACTGAAAAAACTGGAAAAAGCAAATGTACAAACATCAGTGGCTGAACAAAACTGAGAGGGCAAAAGCCCCGGAGGGGACCTTGAAGGCCCCCGCAGAAGTGCAGGACAAAATGCAAAAATCAAGCACAAAAGCAAAAAGAAGAAAATGTCTTATCTGTTAGCAGAAGATGCAGACACGACACAGCAGGCTACAAAGGAAACAGGAATCAAGGATTGAGACCAGAACAATTGATCACCGGCAACCCTGATGGGAAGGTGACTCCCTTATATAAGACCAGTCAGTAACACCTGATTCCCAATCCTCACAATCTTCACTGGACAGTCCAGTACCGCTTGTAACCACCAGAGGGAGCCTCTGCTCAGAACTCATTTCAAGTCCACTCACAACAGTACCCCCCCTTGAGGAGGGGTCACCGAACCCTCACTTGAGCAACCAGGTCGGTCAGGATGAGTTCTATGATACGCACGGATGAGTCTCCTAGCATGGATGTCTGAAGCCAACACCCAAGAATTGTCTTCCTGACCATAACCTCTCCACTTAACCAAATACTGGAGTTTCCGTCTAGAAAAACGAGAATTCAAAATTTTCTCAACCACAAACTCCATATTGCCCTCAACCAGAACAGGGTCAGGAGGCAAAGCAGTAGGAACCACTGGCTCAACAAACCTCTTCAACTTGTGGAACACATTATGGATCTTAAATATTCCTGGAAGAAGCAAACGAAAAGAAACAGGATTAAGAATCTCCATGATCTTATAAGGTCCAATGAACCTAGGCTTAAATTTAGGAGATGCCACTCTCATAGGAATATTTTTTGAGGACAACCAGACCAAGTCCCCCACTTTAAACCGGGGACCATCAGTCCTATGCCGGTTAGCAAACCGCTGGGCCCTCTCCTGAGAGAGGGACAACCTCTGCACTACCTGGTCCCAAATCTGTTGCATACGCTCCACAACAGAGTCAACACCTGGACAGACAGAAGCCTCCGTCTGTCCTGAAGAAAATCGAGGGTGAAACCCAGAATTACAGAAAAATGGAGACATCAAAGTGGCAGAGCTAGCCCTATTATTAAGAGCAAACTCAGCCAAAGGCAAAAAAGAGACCCAGTCATCCTGATCAGCAGACACAAAGCATCTTAGATAAGTCTCCAATGTCTGATTAGTTCTCTCAGTTTGACCATTGGTCTGAGGATGAAACGCAGAGGAGAAAGACAATTGAACACCAAGTTTAGAACAAAAGGTCCTCCAAAATCTGGAAACAAACTGGACTCCTCTGTCAGACACAATGTTCTCAGGAATGCCGTGTAAACGAACCACGTGCTGAAGGAACAAAGGTACCAATTCAGAGGAGGAAGGCAACTTAGGTAATGGCACAAGATGTATCATCTTGGAAAACCTATCACAAATCACCCAGATGACGGTCATTCTCTGAGAAACAGGGAGGTCGGAAATGAAATCCATAGAGATATGGGTCCATGGTCTCTTGGGCACAGGCAATGGCATCAACAAACCACTAGAGCGAGAGCACAGCTTGGAGCGAGAGCAAGTCCCGCAGGACTGCACAAATTCCCTGACATCACGAGACAAGGTAGGCCACCAAAAGGACCGACTAACCAAGTCTCTGGTACCAAAAATTCCGGGATGACCGGCCAACGCGGAACAATGAATCTCAGACATCACACTTTTTCCAGTGGTCCGGGACAAACAATTTCCCAACAGGGCAGCGCTCGGGCCTATCCTCCTGACACCCCTCCAGAGCCAGTCTCAAATTGGGCGAGATGGCGGAAAGAACTACACCTTCTTTCAAAATAACAGAAGGATCAGATAACTCAGGAGAGTCCGCAAGGAAACTCCTTGAAAGGGCATTCGCCTTAACATTCTTAGTGCCAGGAAGAAAGGAAACCACAAAATTAAAACGTGTGAAAAACAAGGCCCACCTGGCCTGTCTAGGATTAAGTCGCTTGGCAGATTCCAGATAAACCAGATTCTTATGGTCAGTAAGGACCACCACCTGATGTTTGGCTCCCTCCAGCCAATGTCTTCACTCTTCAAAAGCCCACTTCATGGCCAATAACTCCCGATTACCCACATCATAATTACGTTCAGTAGGAGAAAATTTTCGAGAGAAAAAGGCACAAGGGTTACTTTTAGAGGTCTCTGGATCTCTTTGGGACAAAACGGCACCTGCCCCAATTTCAGAGGCATCAACCTCCACCTGAAATGGCAGAGAAACATCAGGCTGTCGTAGAACAGGAGCAGAAGTGAATCTCTGCTTAAGTTCCTGAAATGCAGAGACTGCCTCAGGAGGCCAATTCACCACATCAGAACCCTTTTTGGTCAAATCAGTTAATGGTTTAACAATAACCGAGAAATTACCAATAAATTTACGATAAAAATTGGCAAAACCCAAAAATCTTTGAAGAGCCTTTAATGAAGTAGGTTGGACCCAATCACAGATGGCCTGAACCTTGACCGGGTCCATTTCAATAACAGATGGGGACAAAATAAATCCCAAAAATGAGATCCTCTGTACGCCAAAAAGACACTTTGATCCCTTCACATACAGAGCATTCTCTCTCAAAATCTGGAATACAGTTCGAACATGTTTCACATGAGAGTCCCAGTCATTGGAAAAAATCAAGATATCATCCAAATAAACAATCAGAAATTTATCCACAAAATCCCTGAAAATGTCATTCATGAAGGACTGGAAGACAGAAGGAGCATTAGTGAGCCCAAAGGGCATCACAAGGTACTCAAAATGCCCCTCAGGGGTGTTAAATGCCGTCTTCCATTCATCCCCGTGCTTAATGCGAATAAGGTTATATGCCCCCTGAGGTCAAGCTTGGTAAACCAAGTAGCGTTTTTCACCCTGGAAAACAGGTCAGAAATCAAGGGTAACGGGTATTGATATTTCACAGTAATATTGTTCAAAAGACGATAATCAATACACGGCCTTAATGAACCATCCTTTTTGGCCACAAAGAAAAAACCGGCACCTAAGGGTGAAGAGGATGGTCTGATATGACCTTTCTCCAAAGACTCCTTGATATAAGACCGCATAGCGTCATGTTCAGGTACAGACAAGTTAAAAAGGCGACCTTTAGGGAATTTACTACCAGGCACTAATTCAATAGCGCAGTCATAGCTCCTATGGGGAGGCAAGGATGCAGATTTACTTTCGCTAAACACATCAGAAAAATCAATCAAAAAGTCAGGAACATCCTGAGCCTGGGGGGAGGCAGAAAAAACAGGAGTGTTGGTATTAACACATTGGCAGCCCCAACTGGTTACAGACACAGATTTCCAATCCAAAACAGGATTATGAGACTGTAACCAAGGGAAACCCAGCACAATAATGTCATGCAGATTATACAGAACCAAAAATTTGCAGCTCTCCTGATGATCAGGTTCAACCCTCATTATCACCTGAGTAGAGAACTGAGGTTTATTCTCAGCCAAAGGGGTAGAATCGATCCTCAGTAGGGGAATAGACTTCTGTAGGGGTATCAAGGGAAACCCACAACGTTTAGCGAAATCAAAATCCATCAGGTTAATAGCTGCTCCCGAATCAACGAAAGCCTGAGCAGAAAATGAGGACAGAGAGCATATCAGAGTAACAGTTAATAAAAACTTAGTCTGAACACTACCCAAGACAACTGAGCGTGCAAAACGTCTTCCCCGCTTAAGGCAGACTGAAATAGCATGAGAGGCATCACCACAGTAGAAACATAACCCATTGCGCTTTCGAAACTCATGACGCTGTGCCCCAGAAACCACTCTATCACACTGCATGGGTTCAGAAGCAGGTTCACAAGGCAACACTATTCCACGCATACTTCTCCGCTCACGCAAACGTCTGTCAATTTGAATCGCTAATGACATAGAATCATTGAGACCAGAGGGGACAGGGAATCCCACCATAACATCCTTTACATTATCTGACAGACCCTTCCGAAAAAGGGCTGCCAAAGCGTCGTCATTCCATTTGGTCAGGACTGCCCACCTACGGAATCTCTGACAGTATAACTCAGCGTCATCAAGCCCCTGATTTAATGCCAACAAGGCTTTTTCAGCTTGATCAGTGACATTAGGCTCATCGTACAATAACCCCAAGGCCTGAAAAAATGCATCAACATCACTCAAAACAGGATCCCCAGGTGTCAGGGAAAAAGCCCAATCCTGAGGATCGCCGCGCAGGAGAGAGATGACAATTTGAACCTGCTGCGCTGCGTTCCCTGAGGACTTAGATTTTAAGGCAAAAAACAATTTACAATTATTTTTGAAATTCAGAAACTTGGCTCGATCCCCCAAAAACAAATCTGGCATGGGAATCCTAGGTTCCACAACAGGCAACCTAGCAAGATAGGTAGCAATACTCTGAACCTCAGTGGCAAGCTGATCCACACGGCCAGACAACTGTGCAAACTCCATTGAGAGAAAAAATCCTCCCCAGCACCCAGAGATACAGAGGGAAAAAAAAAAATGCAACAAACAGAAAAATATCTCTGACAACTCTGACAACCTTTTTTTTTTCTTTCACAATATTTTTCCCTCCTGTGAGTACCATATAATTTTCAGTTTAGGCCGGTGATACTGTTATGATTTGGTAGCTGAGGAGTGCAGGTAATTAAGGCAATACACCAGAGCAGTTGGAATCTATGAGATTGCAGTACCCTGACTAACCACCACAACTAGAGGCAGCCGTGGAGCGTTCCTACGTTGGTCCTAGACGCCTCGTCACAGCCTGAGAAACTAACTATACCTAAAGATAGAAAGAGGAAAGCTATCTGCCCCGGAGCAGATCCCCAAAGAACATAGAAAGCCCCCAAACATGTAATGGCGGTTAGACAAGAAGAAATACTGACACAGACAGAAAATAGTATGAGCAAACGTTGGGGCCCAAACTATCTAAATAGAAAAGGATAGGAAGGGCACTTACTGCAATCCCAAAAAAACCTGAAAAGCACCAACATTACTAATTTCAAAAACACCTGAGATCACACGACCTCTACCACCTAAATTAGTTCTCTGGTGTAACAAAATCAAAACAGCAGCCACTGAAAAAACTGGAAAAAGCAAATGTACAAACATCAGTGGCTGAACAAAACTGAGAGGGCAAAAGCCCCGGAGGGGACCCTGAAGGCCCCACAGAAGTGCAGGACAAAATGCAAAAATCAAGCACAAAAGCAAAAAGAAGAAAATATCTTATCTGTTAGCAGGAGATGCAGACACGACACAGCAGGCTACAAAGGAAACAGGAATCAAGGATTGAGACCAGAACAATTGATCACCGGCAACCCTGATGGGAAGGTGACTCCCTTATATAAGACCAGTCAGTAACACCTGATTCCCAATCCTCACAATCTTCACTGGACAGTCCAGTACCGCTTGTAACCACCAGAGGGAGCCTCTGCTCAGAACTCATTTCAAGTCCATTCACAACAATATCCCCTGCATGTGGTCTTGTTTCTTTTGTATTTTCCATGGGCTCTCTTTTGTTGCTGGGGTTTACCATCCAAATATTGTACAAGAAAATTCCCATGGTAAGCAAGATTGGAAGCCACTGATTTAGACACTATTTGCCTCTCCTGTTCGGTTTAAAAAAATTAAGTTTTTTGGCTTATAAATCCTTCACATCACCTTTAAAATCATGTAAATGGGGCTCCTACAACCCCTTTATATCCTCATAGGTGCCACTGCATGCAATTGAAAAACAGTTTTATACATGTTCCATGCTATATTTATATTGTGTGGTCCGGTCTGATGGATGAATCCAAATTGTGATCAACGCAGCCCCGGTCCCTTCAAACGCCGCCTCTTCTATCTGGATGGAAGTGGATGATGTCTCTATGACCTACATACAATGATCGGAGTCTTGCGCCGATGCAGTGGAATCCGAGACTCTACCCTACTGAACAGCCAGGGAGCTGGTGACGTACAAGTGAAGCTGTCACCTGCACATTATATGTCTTCTAGCTGTCGTTCTCTGATTCCACTGTGCCGGCGCAAGACTTCAAGCACTGTGTGAATGACATAGAGTCGTCATCCACTTACATCCAGTGAGAAGAGCGGCGTTGTTCACAATCTGGATTTGCCCATCGGACAAGACAGCGCAATGTACATGCAGCACGGGAAAACAGTTTTTCAAAAGGTACAGGTGCATCTCACAAAATTAGAATATCATCAAAAGATAATTTATTTCAGTTCTTCAATACAAAAAGTAAAACTCATATATTATATAGAGTCAATATGAACAGAGTGATCTATTTGAAGTGTTTATTTCTGTTAATGTTGATGATTATGGCTCACAGCCAATGAAAACCCAAAAGTCATTATCTCAGTAAATTAGAATACTTTATAACACCAGCTTGAAAAAATGATTTTAAAATCCGAAATGTTGGCCTACTGAAATGTCTGTTCAGTAAACGCACTCAATACTTGGTCGGGGCTCTTTTTGCATCAATTACTGCATCAATGCGGCGTGGCATGGAGGCGATCAGCCTGTGGCTCTGCTGAGGTGTTATGGACGCCCAGGTTACTTTGACAGCAGCCTTCAGCTCGTCTGCTCGTCAACCATCACTGACTGTGGAAACTTCACACTAGACCTCAAGCAGCTTGGATTGTGGCCTCTCCATTCTTCCTCCAGACTCTGGGACCTTGATTTCCAAATGAAATGCAGAATTTACTTTCATCTGAAAACAACACCTTGGACCACTGAGCAACAGTCCAGTTCTTTTTCTAATTGACCCAGGTAAGACACTTCTGGCGTTGTCTATTGGTAATGAGCGGCTTGATACAAGGAATGCGACACTTGTAGCCCATGTCCTGGATATGTCTGTGTGTGGTGGCTCTTGAAGCAATGACTCCAGCAGCAGACCAATCCTTGTGAATCTCCTCCAAATTTTTGAATGCCCCTTTCTTAACAATCCTTTCAAGGCTGTGGTTATCCTGATTGCTTGTGCACCTTTTTCTACCACACTTTTTCCTTCCACTCAATTTTCCATTAATATGCTTGGATACAGAATTCTGTGAACAGCCAGCTTCTTTAGCAATGACCTTTTGTGGCTTACCCTCCTTGTGGAGTGTGTCAGCGACTGCATTCTGGACATCTGTCAAGTCAGCAGTCTTCCCCATGCTTGTGGAGCTACTGAAACAGACTAAGGGACCTTTTTAAACGCTTAGGAAGCCTTTGCAGGTGTTTTTGTTATTCTAATTTACTGAGAAAATTACTTTTGGGTGTTCCTTGGCTGTAAGCCATAATCATCAACATTAACAGAAATAAACACTTGAAATAGATCACTCTGTTTGTAATGACTCTATATAATATATGAGTTTCACTTTTTTTTTTATTGAAGAACTGAAATAAATTAACTTTTTGATGATATTCTATGTTAGTGAGAAGCACTTGTATGTAGGGGCACCTATGAACATATAAAGGGGTTGTAGACATCCCTCTTGCATGATTTAAGTGTGATGGGATGATTTATAAGCCAAAAAAAAAATGGTGACAGGTTCCCTTTAAAATATCAGAAATATCTACCTTTAGGCAGCATCTTTTTCTTTTTTTTACAAAATATAGCAAACCTGATTTATAATATGAAAAATAAAGCTACCATTTTGTTAAACTTCAGACATGATAATGGTGGAGAATATGCCTTTGTGATTTCGCACTGCAAATCCATAGCAATTTCCAGTAAAATACCAGTGGATGTCATTTCAAAAACCTCTCCTTGCGTAGAAAAAAATAATCCTAAATTGCGTACCCAAGGGTACTCTTTCAGGATTTTCTACAGTTTGTTTTACATTTTTCAGTTTTCAAATAAATACAGGCTTAAGATACTGAGGCGTTAATGAACTAAACTGTAGTTTTTTTTAATGAAAAACAAGTTGAAATTTGTTACTTGAAAATTTGAAATAATTGCTGAACTATTGGAAAAAGGTTTGTGAATTCCATCCATTTTTTTACTATTAGATTAGGTCTGCAGTTTCTCCATGCCAGCTGGCATTGAACAGTTTGATAAATCATTGCTGAAACAATCTCTGAAGGAAATGAAAAGGATTTCACTACTTTAATCTGTTTACAAAATTGCATTTGATAAATTCAAGTAGACATTATTTAATTTGAACAAGCAGGCAAACATGGTCAGCATTTTTATCTGTTATTTGTAGTTCTGCATTTTTTTCATAAAGGCTGATGTTTTCTAGAAAGTTTTTTTTTTTTTGTTTTGCATAAGTAAAATATCAAAACGTTATGCTGCTCTGTGATTTTCATGTTCAGCACTTTTTGTGGAATTTTAGGCTTGAAAACTAACATTTTCTAACAAGAATTTATCATTGTCTGTTTTGTTACAGACACAATGGATCTACGGTCCAGTTATGGTCACTGTTTCTACAGACCTGCCAGCTTACTAATTACACTTACCACCCTTCCTTCTAACTTTGAAGTCGGATGGCCATATAACATGGACGACGATTGCATCGCAATGCTTGGACTGGCTGTCGGCACCCCTGACTCGAGTGTATTTCTATGCAGCTGTCACGATCGGGTCAGGAGAGCCGCCAGCCAGTCTGTACACTGTGGCGTGATCGTCGCAATTGTTATACGGCCGTCTGAATGCTCTCTAACACTGTAGAAATAGACTGATTTAATTAGTGTTGATGCTGCTTTGATCCCAGGTCTTTTTAGCTAGAAGTTCCCCACTACAGACACACTGACAAATGGTAAATCCTTGTTTGAGTAGGATATTCAAGTCATTTTTTTTTTATTCTCTGTCTCTCAACCTTTCTCTCATTTTCTCTTTCCGTCTCATTCTTTCTCTCGTTTTTTCTATCATCCTCCTTGTTCTCTTTATTGCTCATTCTCTTGTTCTCTCTTATTCTCTCTTTTTGTTTGCCTCTCTACTCCTCTCAATTTCTTTCGTTCTTTCTCTCTCTCTGTCTCTTGTTCACTTTCTGTCTCTCTCGTTTACGGTCTCTCTAGTTTGCGGTTTCTCATTTACTGTCACTCTCTCTGCTGTTCAAAAAGTTAATAAACATATGAAGAATTCTTTTATTTGAATTTTAGTTTTAACCAGCTGAACTTTAGAATGTATGCTCCAATCGCTTAATCAAAAGTTTAACAAAGTTTATAAATTTTCTGCTCCATTTCCCGTGATTTCAAAATCTCTGTTGTCAATGAATGAATACATTCTTGTTTAGGATTTGAAGTTGAGAACCCAGATGAACCCTGCTGCCGCCACTGTATTAACACTTTAACAGCTGCTCCACACACATCGCTCCTGTGTTGGTTCTAGCTTGCTTCAAGCAGTAGACTTGAAGAAAACAGATTACCGTAAATACACAAAAAAGGTAATTGGCGTAAAAAAATTAAAATTTACCTCTGGATGCTCTTCCTAAAGGTAATGGGTGGCCGGGGGGGTCCTAAACTGATTATTCCCCCAACAGGGTAATAATGATTTTAGAGATGTACTAGGGTTTGGGTGTTGCAAAAATGCGTACTAGAGGAAAGTAAAAGATGTTTCTTAAAAAAAGGTTTTCTTTTTGTTTATGAAAATAGGACACACATTTGCATACATTTTACAAACCTAAAAAACATCAACTTAAAAATTAAAAATGCATGTCAAATATTGTACCTTAAAGCATACCGAATAGCTTATGTTCATGATACTTATTTTAAAAAGGGGGAAATCAAATTTAATAAAAGGTGTTCCCCTTAAAAGTTAAATAATAAAAAAAAATTTTTTACATAACACAAAAAATTTAAAAAAATTAAAAAAAAAAATATTTTAAAAAAAACTTCCTTTTTGTGGGTGTTTTATGTAAAAAAAAGACACAATTTAAAATTTAAAAAATTAAAAAAAAAAAAGATTGAAAGGGAAATTTTTCAGTTGTTTTTTCCCATCCCCCCCCAAACAGGATTTTGGAAACGTTTTTCAAAAAGAAAAATCCGTTGACTCATCAAAATTTAT
>JARQOD010000002.1:588430197-588467305 GCA_033576555.1 Oophaga sylvatica
AATAGTAAATCAGCCCCTTATCAACCCTTAGTTGGGGAAAAATAATAAAATTAAAAAAATTATTTATTTCCATTTTCCCATTAGGGTTAGGGTTAGGTTGCGGCTAAAGTTGGGTTAGGGTTTGGGCCCAAAATTTAGGTTAGGGTTGGGGGTTGGGGGATTGGGGGTGTTGTTAGGGTTAGGTTGTGGTTGGGTTTGGGGACTAGGGTTAGGGGTGTGTTGGGGTTGGGGTTTGGGATTTAGAATTGGGAGGTTTCCAGTTTAGGCACATCAGGGGCTTCCATAGGGGGAAATGGGTTTTGATCTAAATTTCCAGCCAATTCTGGTTGAAAAAGTCAAACGGTGCCCTTCCTTCGAGTCTCCCATATCCAAACAGTTTTTTATCCCAATATGGGGTTTTATAGCGTACTCTGGACCCCAAAAAGTTATTGTGCAATTTGCCCTTTTTTTCTGTTCCCCATGGGAAAATAAAAAACTGGGGGCGAAATATATTTTTGTAAAAAAAAAAAAATGTTTTTTTTGTTTTTAGGTGTCATAAAACTTCTGTGAAGCAATTTGGGGTTATAGCGCTCACCAACATCTAATGGTTCCTTGTGGGGCTTTTTCCCCAAAATGGGGTCACTTGGGGGGGTTTCACTTTTTAGGGCACAGGGGTCCCCAAATGCGACATGACCCCCCCAGCCATTCCATAAAAGTCTGAATCCAAAAATAAAAACTTCCCTTCCCGAGCCCTGACGTGCCCCCCATACAGTAGTTTTCTCCCACATATTGGGTATCAGCGTACTCAGGACAAATTGGACAACTTTTGGGGTCCAATTTCTCCTGTTACCCTTGTGAAAATAAAATATTGGGGGCAAAAAAAAAATCATTTTTGTAAACAAAAAAAAAACATTTTTTATTTTTACGGCTGTTCGTTATAAACTTCTGTGAAGCACTTTGGGGTTCAAAGTGCTCACCACACATCTAGATAAGTTCCTTGTGAGGTCTATTTGCCAAAATGGGGTCACTTGTGGGGGGTTTCCACTGTTTAGGTGCATCAGGGACTCTCCAAATGCGACATGACGCCCCTAGACCATTGCATCAAAGTCTGCAATCCAAAACGTCACTACTTCCCTTCCGAGCCCCGACGTGTGCCCATACAGTAGTTTTTACAGTAGTTTTCTCCAACATATTGGGTATCAGCATACTCAGGACAAATTGGACGACAACTTTTGGGTTCCAATTTCTTCTGTTACCCTTGTGAAAATAAAATATTGGGGGCGGAAAAAATCATTTTTGTAAAAAAAAAAAAGATTTTTTATTTTACGGCTGTACGGTATAAACTTTAGTGAAACACCTGGGGGTTCAAAGTTCTCACCACACATCTAGATAAGTTCCTTGAGGGGTCTAGTTTCCAAAATGGTGTCATTTATGGGGGTTTCCACTGTTTAGGCAGATCAGGAGCTCTCCAAACACGACATGGCGTCCAGCCAATTCTGCGTTGAAAAAGTCAGACGGCGCTCCTTCCCTTCCAAACTCTGCCATGCACCCAAACAGTGGTTTACTCCCACATATGGGGTATCAGCGCACTCAGGACAAATTGCACAATAACTTTTGGAGTCTTGTTACCCTTGGAAAAATAAAAATTGGGGTGAAAAGATAATTTTTGTGGAAAAAATATGATTTTTAAATTTTACGACTGTACGTTATAAACTTGTGTGAAGCACTTGGGGATTCAAATTGCTCACCAAAGATCTAGATAAGTTCCTTAGGGGTCTAGTTTCCAAATGGGGTCAATTGTGGGGGGTTTCCACTGTTTAGGCACATCAGGGGCTCTCCAAATGCAACATTGCATCCAATCTCAAATCCAGCCAATTTTGGTTGGAAAAAGTCAAATGGTGCTCCTTCCCTTTCGAGCTCTGCCGTGCGCCCAAACAGTGGTTTCCCCCACATATGGGGTATCAGCGTACTCAGGACAAATTGGACAACAACTTATGTGGTCCAATTTCTCCTGTTACCCTTGGGAAAATAAAAAATTAGTGACTAAAAGATAATTTTTGTGGGAAAAAATAGGATTTTTTATTTTCATATCCCGGGCATTATAAACTTGTGTGAAGCACTTGGGGGTTCAAAGTGCTCACCAAAGATCTAGATAAGTTCCTTAGGGGGTCTAGTTTCCAAAATGGGGTCACTTGTGGGGGGTTTCCACTGTTTAGGCTCATCTGGGGCACTGCAAACGGAACATTACCCCCATCAATGTCTGCATTCCAAAACGTTACTACTTCCTTTCCAAGCCCTGCCGTGCGCCCAAACAGTTTCCCCCCCCACATATGGGGTATCAGCGTACTCAGGACAAATTGGACAACAACTTTTGGGGTCCAATTTCCTTGGGAAAATTCAAAAATTTGGGACTAAAAAATCATTTTTGTGGAAAATTGTTTTTTTTTTTTCACACCCAGGCATTATAAACTTTTGTGAAACACTTGGGGGTTCAAAGTGCTCACAACAGATCTAGATAAGTACCTTAGGGGGTCTAGTTTCCAAAATGGTGTCACTTGTGGGGGGTTTCCACTGTTTAGGCGCATCAGAGGTTCTCCAAACGCGACATGGAGTCCAATCTCAATTCCAGCCAATTTTAGTTTGAAAAAGTCAAACGGCGCTCCTTCCCTTACGAGCTCTGCCGTGTGCCCAAACAGTGGTTTTCCCCTACATATGGGGTATTGGCGTACTCAGGAGAAATTGCACAACAACTTTATCTGTCCATTTTCTCTTTTTACCCTTGTGAAAATAAAAAAAAAGTTTGTAAAAGATAATTTTTGTGGCTAAAAAGTTAAATATCATTTTTTCCTTCCACGTTGCTTTAGTTCCTGTGAAGCACCTGAAGGGTTAATAAACTTCTTGAATGTGGTTTTGAGTACCTTGAGGGGTGCAGTTTTTAGAATGGTGACACTTTTGGGTATTTTCTGCCATATAGACCCCTGAAAGTGACTTCAAATGTGAGGTGGTCCCTAAAAAAAATGGCTTTGTAAATTTTGTTGTAAAAATGAGAAATCGCTGGTCAACTTTTAACCCTTATAACTTCCTAACAAAAAAAAATTTTGTTCCAAAATTGTGCTGATGTAAAGTAGACATGTGGGAAATGTTATTTATTAACTATTTTGTGTGATATATTTCTCTGTTTTAAGGAATAAAAATTCAAAGTTTGAAAATTGCAAAATTTTCAAAATTTTCGCCATATTTGCGTTTTTTTCAAAAATAAACGCAAGTTATATGGAAGAAATTTTACCACTAACGTGAAGTACAATATGTCACGAGAAAACAATCTCAGAATCGCGAAGATCCGTTGAAGCGTTCCAGAGTTATAACCTCATAAAGAGACAGTGGTCAGAATTGTAAAAATTGGCCCGGTCATTAACGTGCAAACCACCCTTGGGGGTGAAGGGATTAAAAGTTATGATTTTTTTAGAATTGGTTAAAAAGGGGACTTTTTTATCTTTGGCTATTGGTTTTAAAATATTAGTTAATGCCTATCGATACCATTGAGAAATTTTGGTGTGATCATTCCTTTAGTTTGAGACATTTGTATAGTGATTGCCCGTTTATGATTTAATTTTGTTCCAGATATCTAATTCACACATAATTCCATAATTTGACTGGGCAGAAGTGGTGTCCGCAGTAATTTCTGTAATCTTCTCTATATGTACATTTTAATATACAGTATATAGTCATCTGTCATGTTAGGAGAGTTACATGACATTAGATGTGGGAGTTGCCCAACTGTTGGATGTTACAGAGCTCATCTACTTGTGAAGTTACACTCTTTGTATTGTAAGGCTGTATGCACATGTTGCATTTTTGTCATGCTTTTTCTGCGCAGTTTTTGCCACAAAACCTGAAAGGTTTCCTTTTGCCTGCAAAGTGAATGAGAATCCTGAAGTCTCATACATACATTGCTTATTTTAGAACTGCAGATTTGGAGCACATTTTTATTTGTAGTATGTCAATTCTTCCTGGCTATGTTCCTATGATGAGTTTTCACGCTGCGTATTTAAAAAAAAAAAGGAGTAAGCAACCTATTTTACTTAATGGCTACAGAACTGGTGCAAAAAATCTGTGACATTAAAAACTCAACAAAATCTGATCGCGGGAACGTAGCCTCACCGTTTTTTTCTGCAGATTACACTCATACTAAACAATGCAAAAAAAATTTGCAACAAAAACGCATGTAAAAAAATGCAACAAAATTGTGGGAAAAATGTGTTTTTTCTGCCATGCAGTGCAGAAATGGCGCAGCTATTTCTGCACCAAATACTTAAAGTGTGCACATATCCATACTCTTCTTATGCTTGCTTTACTATTTGCAGATCTGATTGTCATTAATACAAATTGTGACAGTGAATAGGATGTAGCGACACTGTAACTTGGCAAACAATTACTTACTGTTAAAAGGTTTGTCTGATGCCTATAATGCATTCTGTGTGACAGCGCTGCAGTCACTCATCCTGATTCTATAAATGCCTGTAATGATAATTCATTCCATGGTGGTGATAGAAGCTGTGAGGCAGGATTGCTGTCACTTACCCTGCTTCTATCACTGCCCCCTGATGATGACTCATTCCAGAGCGGTGGTATAAGCTATGACGGTGTAGCTGCTGTCACTCACACTTCTTCTATCACCACCCCTGATGACATCTCAATTCAGGAAAATAGGTGGCGGTGTCAGAAGCAGGAACTGTGAAGGCAACTGAAGCATTGTGACAGCTATTAAAGATGCAGTCACGTCTCCATTACCGCTATTGAACCGACATATCATCAAGAGAATTGTAGACAATTTTATAATAAAGCAAATAACAAAAGTGGTTAGTACTTTAAGGTTCTGTATATATTCATAAAGGGCATTATAGTTATTGGACAATCCTTTTAAGTGAATTAGAAAGAAAAGGACTGCATCAGAAGTGGCTGAATATTAAAGGAAAAGACTTCACATGGGTACTGTGTATGAGGATCTAAGAGCAAGGCTTCAATATTCATCATAAATATGTCCTTTATTTAATATTATTTGCTCTTCCATACAAGCTTTGTGTTGCACAGACCCAAAACACAGACTTACAGGTGTCTCCAGGACCATGTAGTACCACTGGATTTTTCATACAGGGGCATGCAGTCATGGGCGAAAGTGTTGGCACCCTTGAATTTTTTTCAGAAAATGAACTATTTTTCCCAGAAAATTAGTGCAATTACACATGTTTTGTTATAAATATGTTTATTTCCTTTGTGTGTATTGGAACAACAAAAAAATGAGAAAAAAAAGGCAAATTGAACATAATTTCACAGAAAACCCCCAAAATTGGCTACACAAAATTGTTGGAACCTTTCCAAAATTGTGGGTAAACATTTTTTGCTTCAAGCATGTGATGCTCATTCAAATTCACCTGCAGAAAGTAACAGATGTGAGCAATATGAAAAATCACACCTGAAACCTGATAAAAAGGGTAGAAGTTGACTCAATTTTTGCATTGTGTGTCTGTGTAAGCCATGCTAAGCATAGAGTAAAGAAAGAGAAGTGAACTGTCTGAGGAGTTGAGAACCAAAATTGTTGAACAATATCAACAATCTCAAGGTTACAAGTCCATCTCCAGAGATCTTGATGTTCCTTTGTCCACAGTGCGCAACATAATCAAGACGTTTACAACCCATGGCACTGTAGCTAATCTCCCTGAACGTGGATGGCTGAGAAAAATTACTCCGGATGGTGGATAAGTAGCCCCAATCAAGTTCCAAAGAAATCTAAGCCGTCCTGCAGGCTCAGGGTGCATCAGTGTCAGCGTGAACTATCTGTCGACTAGTGTTGAGCATTCCGATACCGCAAGTATCGGGTATCGGCCGATATTCGCTGTATCGGAATTCCGATACTTAGTTCCGATATTTTTTCTATATCGTATACCGGAATCGGAAGTTCCCATAATTCTTTGAGAGGCAGTGTGATTTTAGTCAGCCAATGAGGAATCCTACGAAGTGTGGGCACATCCTGTAATGCTGCGGTCATCTTAACCAATGGCATGGCTGTGATTGGCTGCTGAAATGATGTCAGAATGCACTATAAAAGGCGCCGCCGCCATTTTAGCGTCACTGTGCTGTGAATTCAGTTAGGGACAGAACGCTGCTCTGCTGACTCTGAGGGACAGTTAGAGATTGCGATTTTGTGTACTTTGCTTTAGGCAGGCTAGTTTACCAACCGCTGTGTAAAGCTTCCTTTTGCCTTGCAGTGTTGTTTTAACAGCTCTGTGCAATGTGTGTGTGTGAGAGTGCAGGTGACGCTGCAGTTTGCTCTGCATCCAACGCTGTCTGTAGGCATCTGCACGTGTCACTCACAGACTCTTTTTTTTTTTTAGTGTAATTCTAGCTGCTCCATTCAATAGAAATTATAGTGTGATGCGCTTCCATCCGTATACAATACATTGGTTGCAAACACTATAGAAGTACAGAAAGGAGCCTTTCACAGATAGTGAACAGTTGTGTTTCAGTGTTCACTGCAGTCTGTGAGGTATTTTTTTTTTTTTTTAAATGCAGATCACGCTCCAGTTACTTCTTCAACTAATGCTGCGTGTACTCTGCTGAGTGTCTGTCACTGGCTCATCCTTGTCATTTTTCTAAAATTGGTGCTGCTTTATTCTATTTTCAATTTACTAAAATCTATTAGTGTGACGCTCTTCCATCAAAATACAGTACATTGCTTGCAAACATAATAGAAGTCCACAAAAAGGCCTTTCACAGCAAGTGAACAGTTGTGTTCACTGTTCACTCTAGTCTGAGGTTTAAATTTTTGGTAGGAGTGTAGATCCCGCTCCACTTACTTCAACCACCGCTGCGTGTACTCTGCTGAGTGTCTGTCACTGGCTCATCCTTGTCATTTTTCTAAAATTGGTGCTGCTTTATTCTATTTTCAATTTACTAAAATCTATTAGTGTGACGCTCTTCCATCAAAATACAATACATTGCTTGCAAACATAATAGAAGTCCACAAAAAGGCCTTTCACAGCAAGTGAACAGTTGTGTTCACTGTTCACTCTAGTCTAAGGTTTAAATTTTTGGTAGGAGTGTAGATCCCGCTCCACTTACTTCAACCACCGCTGCGTGTACTCTGCTGAGTGTCTGTCACTGGCTCATCCTTGTCATTTTTCTAAAATTGGTGCTGCTTTATTCTATTTTCAATTTACTAAAATCTATTAGTGTGACGCTCTTCCATCAAAATACAATACATTGCTTGCAAACATAATAGAAGTCCACAAAAAGGCCTTTCACAGCAAGTGAACAGTTGTGTTCACTGTTCACTCTAGTCTGAGGTTTAAATTTTTGGTAGGAGTGTGGATCCTGCTTCACTTACTTCAACCACCGCTGCGTGTACTCTGCTGAGTGTCTGTCACTGGCTCATCCTTGTCATTTTTCTAAAATTGGTGCTGCTTTATTCTATTTTCAATGTACTAAAATCTATTAGTGTGACGCTCTTCCATCAAAATACAATACATTGCTTGCAAACATAATAGAAGTCCACAAAAAGGCCTTTCACAGCAAGTGAACAGTTGTGTTCACTGTTCACTCTAGTCTGAGGTTTAAATTTTTGGTAGGAGTGTAGATCCCGCTCCACTTACTTCAACCACCGCTGCGTGTACTCTGCTGAGTGTCTGTCACTGGCTCATCCTTGTCATTTTTCTAAAATTGGTGCTGCTTTATTCTATTTTCAATTTACTAAAATCTATTAGTGTGACGCTCTTCCATCAAAATACAATACATTGCTTGCAAACATAATAGAAGTCCACAAAAAGGCCTTTCACAGCAAGTGAACAGTTGTTTTCACTGTTCACTCTAGTCTGAGGTTTAAATTTTTGGTAGGAGTGTAGATCCCGCTCCACTTACTTCAACCACCGCTGCGTGTACTCTGCTGAGTGTCTGTCACTGGCTCATCCTTGTCATTTTTCTAAAATTGGTGCTGCTTTATTCTATTTTCAATTTACTAAAATCTATTAGTGTGACGCTCTTCCATCAAAATACAATACATTGCTTGCAAACATAATAGAAGTCCACAAAAAGGCCTTTCACAGCAAGTGAACAGTTGTTTTCACTGTTCACTCTAGTCTGAGGTTTAAATTTTTGGTAGGAGTGTAGATCCCGCTCCACTTACTTCAACCACCGCTGCGTGTACTCTGCTGAGTGTCTGTCACTGGCTCATCCTTGTCATTTTTCTAAAATTAGTGCTGCTTTATTCTATTTTCAATGTGCTAAAATCTATTAGTGTGATGCTCTTCCATCAAAATACAATACATTGCTTGCAAACATAATAGAAGTCCACAAAAAGGCCTTTCACAGCAAGTGAACAGTTGTGTTCACTGTTCACTCTAGTCTGAGGTTTAAATTTTTGGTAGGAGTGTAGATCCCGCTCCACTTACTTCAACCACCGCTGCGTGTACTCTGCTGAGTGTCTGTCACTGGCTCATCCTTGTCATTTTTCTAAAATTGGTGCTGCTTTATTCTATTTTCAATGTACTAAAATCTATTAGTGTGACGCTCTTCCATCAAAATACAATACATTGCTTGCAAACATAATAGAAGTCCACAAAAAGGCCTTTCACAGCAAGTGAACAGTTGTGTTCACTGTTCACTCTAGTCTGAAGTTTAAATTTTTGGTAGGAGTGTAGATCCCGCTCCACTTACTTCAACCACCGCTGCGTGTACTCTGCTGAGTGTCTGTCACTGGCTCATCCTTGTCATTTTTCTAAAATTGGTGCTGCTTTATTCTATTTTCAATTTACTAAAATCTATTAGTGTGACGCTCTTCCATCAAAATACAATAGATTGCTTGCAAACATAATAGAAGTCCACAAAAAGGCCTTTCACAGCAACTGAACAGTTGTGTTCACTGTTCACTCTAGTCTGAGGTTTAAATTTTTGGTAGGAGTGTAGATCCCGCTCAACTTACTTCAACCACCGCTGCGTGTACTCTGCTGAGCGTGTCTCACTGCCTCATCCTTCACATTTTTCTCGAATTGGTGCTGCTACATTCTATTTCAAATAATTCAAATCTATTACTGTGACGTGCTTCCATCCGTATACAATACATTGGTTGCAAACAATATAGAAGTACACAAGCGGGCCTTTCACAGCTACTGAACAGTTGTGTGCACTGTTTACTGTAGTCAGAGGTTTTCATTTTTGTAGTGCAGATCCCGCTCCAGTTAGTTCTTCAACCACTGTTGCTTGTACTCTGCTGAGCGTGTCTCACTGCCTCATCCTTCACATTTTTCTCGAATTGGTGCTGCTACATTCTATTTCAAATAATTCAAATCTATTACTGTGACGTGCTTCCATCCGTATACAATACATTGGTTGCAAACAATGTAGAAGTACAAACGGGCCTTTCACAGCTACTGAACAGTTGTGTGCACTGTTTACTGTAGTCAGAGGTTTTCATTTTTGTAGTGCAGATCCCGCTCCAGTTAGTTCTTCAACCACTGTTGCTTGTACTCTGCTGAGCGTGTCTCACTGCCTCATCCTTCACATTTTTCTCGAATTGGTGCTGCTACATTCTATTTCAAATAATTCAAATCTATTACTGTGACGTGCTTCCATCCGTATACAATACATTGGTTTCAAACACTATAGAAGTACACAAAGGGGCCTTTCACAGCTAGTGAATATGGGTTTTTAATTTTTAACTAAAATATGTATTTTTTCAAATGACACAAATATAAGTAATGTTGAAGAGGAATAGTCCTACATCCATTGTTTGCACAATATTACAGGTGTACATCACGTCCCTTAATCAACAATGTATTATTATATTTACTTGTATGCTTTTATTTAAAAGCCAAGAACACAGAAGGATAACCTTCGCACTGCAGCTGTTGTCAAAGTTCAACCCACATTATGCACTTCCAACATTGCAGCATTTGAGGCATGATGTGAGTTGGATTTGTCAAAGTTATGGAGTGAGAAGGTTCACCATCAGTACCCTATAGCATAAGTATGCTTTTGTGTTAGCATTTGTGTTAGACATGTGGATATCTGCCATAATATGTCACAATTATTTAGTTACAGATTTGTTACCAACACTAATCATTGAATGGTTTTAAATGTGACGTTTCACTTGTTTACAGCTTAGAAATAAGGGTGTAGCCTGATATCTATGTGTAGCACTAGCCACTTTAACATGTCATGTTTTTTTCAACATGTGTAGCTAGGTAGCAGTAATTTTTGCCGGACACACAGCAGGGCAACAGCAGGCGTTACTGAACCCCACAAACACATCATCGATTGTTTTGATCTGTGCATCCAACACTTCTGAGCCCAGGGTCAAGGAGGGTGTAGGCTGAGGCCTAGTATGAGATGTTTGAACTTTAATTTGAACTTTAATTTGGAGTTAGCAGCATTAATTTTTGTCAGACACACAGCAGGGAACAGCAGGCGTTACTGAACCCCACTATCACTATAGCTTGTGTATTGGTCTGTGGACACGACACTTCTGAGCAGCAACTGGCAGTGTTGTAGCCCAGGGAGTATAGTTCAGGTGGTAGAAAGATGAACATAACAGGAGACATGGAAAACGTTGCCAACCAGTTAGTTAATCTGAAACCGGACAGGCAAATTCAGGCGAGATCCATGCCTAGTTCATTTTCAGAAAAGTAAGCCGTTCTACATTATCGGAGGATAGTCGCATGCAACGGTCTGTTAGTACACCACCTGCAGCAGTAAAGACGCGCTCCGATAATACACTGGCAGCAGGGCAAGCCAGCACCTCCAATGCATACTGGCTAAGCTCTGGCCATGTATCCAGCTTAGAGACACC
Organism: Oophaga sylvatica; assembly: GCA_033576555.1. Taxonomy (NCBI): domain Eukaryota; kingdom Metazoa; phylum Chordata; class Amphibia; order Anura; family Dendrobatidae; genus Oophaga; species Oophaga sylvatica. Next base: position 588,441,017 of record JARQOD010000002.1, read on the forward strand.
AAACTTGAATGGGGAAGAGCCATCTGGGAGTACACTGAGAGGGCAAGACATGTAGTCTGTTACCATCTTACGGAAATGTTGCCTCCTGCTGACTGGAGCCGTCTCGGATGGTGTAGACATTGGTGGCGCTGCCACAAAACATCGCCACATTTGGAACATACTGTTCTTGCCCTGTGCAGAGGCGCTGCTTGTGCTCCCTCTTGTTGCAGAGCTGTCTCCACTGCCTCGACGCACAGAGCTGCTTTGTAAAGCAGTAGCAGCAGCAGTGCTCTCGGCTGGAATGGAGAACATTATGGATTGCACCAGTGTGTCTTGTTACTTCCACATTTTACGCTCCTGGTTCAACGGTGTGATGAGGCTTTGTAAGTTGTCCCGATAGCGAGGGTCTAGGAGGGTGTACACCCAATAATCAGACGTGGTGTGAATGTGTTCGATGCGGCGGTCGTTTCTCAGGCACTGCAGCATGAAATCAACCATGTGCTGCAGACTCCCAACTGGCCAAGAAACGTTGTCCCCTGCAAGAGGCGTCATCTCTGCCTGCTCTGCATCACCCCACCCTCGCTCTACATACTGACTAGAGCATTGTCTACCTCCCTCTGGAGCGATGTCTTCCTCCTCCATTGACTCCTCCTCATCCTCCTCACAAAGTCCTTCAAATACATAAAAATTTACAAAATTTAAAACTCAAAATTTAAAAACATTGTATCATAATTCTGTAACATCAGTTTATGGAAACACAATAACATTACAAAAGGATAGACAAAAACTGTACATTATGTGCTTTGTAAATACATTAAAAGTTTGGAATGGTTATGAAAATATAGACAGCGACTCTGGAGGTTCAATTGTTGATACAGCATGGTACTTTGAAAGTCCTCCAGCCCTTTGTGAGGAACCACGTTGCGCTGACTGTCCAGAAGGTGATGGAATTTGTGACTCCTCATCCTCCACCTCTTCCAAAACCTCATGCCTTAGTGCTTGCAGTGTTTTTTGAAGCAGGCAGATAAGGGGGACAGTCAGGCTGACTAGTGCATCATCTGCACTCGCCATCCGCGTTGACTCATCAAACGCACGCAAAACGTGGCAGATGTCCTTCATAGAGTCCTTCGCCACTCATTACACTGGCTGCCCATTCATTATAGGATCCAATTCTAATTACTGGTTCTCACCAACAAAGCTCTCCACAGTGCAGCACCCCCCTACATCTCCTCCCTCATTTATATTTATCGGCCTAACCGACTGCTGCACTCTGCAAACGACCTTCGACTAACCTCTGCACTAATCCGTACCTCCCACTCCCAACTCCAAGACTTCTCCCGCGCTGCGCCAATCCTCTGGAATGCTCTACCCCAAGAAATTAGGACTATCCGCAATTTGGATGGTTTCAGGCGCTCCCTCAAAACACATTTGTTCACAGTGGCCTATCACATTCACTAATCAAAGTCATTCTATGTGTAAGTCTGTGTGTGTAGCCCATTCACTATCTCCATGCATCCCTCACTCCCTTAAAATGGCTGGACCATCATTGTAAAAACACCATTGTATATAAACACCTGTACTTTGTATCTCCCCCACCTCATTGTAGATTGTAAGCTTTCACCAGCAGGGGCGGCTGATTTTGCTTTAATTATTGTATTGTTAACGTTGTTACTTATGACTTGTGTTTTGAAACTGTTAAACTGTAAAGCACTGCGGAATATTATGGCGCTATATAAATAAAGATTATTATTCTTATTATAGAGGCCCACTCAGTAGTGGTGAAGTGTGAACGGCGCAAATTGCGAGTTGATTGCGCCTGATGCAGCTGATACTCCATTACTGTTGGCTGCTGCTCACACAACCGCTCCAACATATGTAACGAGGAATTCCACCTGGTGGGTACGTCACATATGATGCGATGTTCATGAAGGCGAAATCTGCGTTGCAGAGCTGCAATCAGCGATCTGGCCATGCTGGAACATTGCAAGTGAGCGCACTCTAGGCGGACCTTGTGCAGCAGTGCATCAAGATCCGGATAGTCCCTCAAAAAACTCTGCACGACCAAGTTGAGCACATATGACAGACATGGTATGTGAGTGAGGTTGCCAAGGCCCAGAGCTGCCACCAGATTTCGGCCATTGTCACACACTACCAAGCCTGCCTGTAGATTCGCTTCCAAAAACCACACGTCGCTCTCCTGCTTTATGGCATTACAGAGCTCCTGCGCTGTGTGGCTAAGATTCCCCATGGAAATTAATTTCAGGACGGCCTGTTGACATTTAGACACGGCTGTGCTCATATCGGTCGCAACAGGTAAACGTTCACGGGTCCATGTGGAGGTAGACCGTGACGGCTCCTGCAGCGATGATTCTGAGGAACTGGAGTAGGAGGAGGAGTCAATGTGTACAGACTTGATTCCTGCAATCCTTGGAGTTGGCAGAACACGTACAGCGCCACTCGCAAGATCAGTACCCGGCTACACAACATTGACCCAATGGGCAGTGAGGGAAAGATATTGTCCCTGGCCATGGGTGTTAGAACCCTCTTGTTAGGTTTTGTTTCAGTTTGCTGGTCACATGACCTTTTTTTCCTATTTAGTCTGGCTCCGCCCTTCTGGCTTTGCTTGACTTCATTGTATTATCTACTGTTAAGCTAGCCGAGTGCTTAGGTGCCTTAATCAGTCAGTTTTGCTTGATGTTAGGATCGCAAAGTATTTTTTTTTCTGTTTAATTATCCATGCTACAATTTATGTTAGGAGGTGTCCACCTTTTCTCCCAGTCCCTAGATCTTGTAGGGATTCCTCCCTCGCAACTATAGGTCTTCGTTCACACTAGATGAGGACTTTAGCGGGTCTGGTCGCAGGATCAGGTTCCCCGTTACATCGTAGGGATTCAGCTTAGTTGTATTGTAGGGACAGAATTCCCTTCTTTCCTTACTGGTTGTAGCAGATCATAACAATGGGTACTGGTCCACGCATCGGTGGTCAGGTGGACCTTGCTACTGAGGGCGTTTAGTAGCGCATGTTTAATTTTTCCCTCAACATGCTTTTGCAGACCAGGGACGGCTTGCCTGCTGAAATTAAATCGGCTTGGCACATTGTATTGTGGGACTGACAATGATATTCAGTTACGGAAACTGTCTGTCTCCACCAGCCTGAATGACAGCATTTCAAGGGACAGGAGTTTTGCAATGCCAGCATTCAGAGCCTGTGCTCGTGCATGGTTTGCGGAGTATGGCCGTCTTTTATCCCATGCCTGTGCTACCGATGGCTGTTTTGTGGCCTGGGAGTGTGAGGATGACAGGGAACTTGCTGCTGTGTGTGGAATAACACTTTGTCTCTGGACAACAGTGGCCGAGGTTCTTCCATGGCGATCCTGTGAGGAAGCAGAACCAGCTGTGTGTGAGCTCGATGAAGAGCTTCAACACAACCTGAAGATGTAGGTGCTGCTGTAGGTTGGCCTACATCTCCAGTGTGTCTTTGTAACTCAACTATGTGCTTTGTCCGCACATGTTTCCACATATTTGTGGTATTGAGGTTACTGACACTTTTAGCTATTTTTAATTTTTGATTACACAGCTTGCATTTGACATAGCAAATATCATCTGCAAGTGTGTGCAAAAAAGGACCACGCAGTGCAAGTCCTGGGAGCGCACGTTTTGACTTTTGGAAGACAACTGCTCCGAACAGGTGCCAAACTGGAGGCTACAGGCAACCGAGTCTGCAGCCTAACTCTCCCTCCTGTTTGTACCTTGGGGCAATGTCTTCCTCTATCTTCCTTCTATCACTAACCACTTCTCTAGGCCTCTCCCAGCTTACAACCAAAGTACTGGTTCTCAGCCACAAAGCTATCCACAGTGCAGCACCCCTCCTACATCTCCTCCCTCATTTCTATCTATCGGCCTAACCGACTGCTGCGCTCTGCAAACGACTTTCGACTAACCTCTGCACTAATACGTACCTCCCACTCCCGACTCCAAGACTTCTCCCGCCTACGCCAATCCTCTGGAATGCTGTACCCCAAGAAATTAGGACTATCCACAATTTGCATGGTTTCAGGCGCTCCCTCAAAACACATTTGTTCAGAGCGGCCTATCACATTCACTAATCAAAGTCATTCTATGTATTCTGTGTAAGTGTGTATGTGTGTGTGTGTCTCTAGCCCATTCACTATCTCCATCCCTCAGTCCCTTAAGATGGCTGGACCATCATTGTAAATGCACCATTGTATATAAACACCTATACTTTGTATCTCCCCCACCTCATTGTACATTGTAAGCTGTCACGAGCAGGGGCGACTTATTTAGCTTAAATTATTGTATTGTTAACGTTGTTACTTATGACTTGTGTTCTTAAACTGCAAAACTGTAAAGCGATGCGTAATATGATGGCGCTATATAAATTAATATTATTATTATTAGGATTCCTCTGAGCTGCTCCCACACCTTCCTGTTCCTCACACCATGTTGGGTCTTGGACCTCATCATCTCCACTACCCTCTTCCAACACCTGCTGCTGTTGGGTGGTCTGGCCAGCACCATGCTCAACAGAAACTGGCACCTGAGTCTCAACATCACAGATGCGTTCTGCGGTGTGCTGACCATCGGCACTGTCTCACCCGCCTCTTCAGATTCAGAGAGACACAGCTGTTGCGCATCACTGCATACTCCCTCTTCTTCACATTACAGAATGCTGCTTGGCTGGGCCCTGTTTGCAAGCCAATAGATTCTGAGAACAGAAGCAGACACTCAGCTGGCTCCTGTACAGAACTCTCTGCTTTGCCTGGGCAATTTGCCAGGCGGTGAAGAGACAGATGGTTGCTCAACAGTGCTGTGGTCCTGAGAGGAGGTGGAAGCAATTGAAGTCGATGCATTGGCTGACATCCAACCAACAACGGCTTCAATTTGTTCTTCCCGCAGCAGGGGGGTACTCCGAGCTCCTACAAAAGTGCGCATAAAGGAACGCTCACGGGGAAAACTGGTGGATGCTGTGTCACTGGGGGCCGCAGCAGCCACAGAATCCCCACGTCCTCTCCCTGAAGAAACTCCACGGCCACGACCACGTGCCTTACTCCCTGCCTTCTTCATCTTGGTAGATTGATAAAGAAAGTCTGAAAAGTTATAAGGCCTAAGTGTGGTTATTCCGCAGAGACTGCAGTGAACACAGCACACAACTGTTCAGTAGGTGTGAAAGGCCCCTTTGTGTACTTCTATAGTGTTTGCAACAAATGTATTGTATACGGATGGAAGCGCGTCACACTAATAGATTTTATTTATTTGTAATAGAATGGAGCAGCAACAATTAGAGAAAAATTTCAAGGATGTGCCAGTGACACACGCTCAGCAGACTACAACCAGCAGTGGTTGAAGAACTAACTGGAGCGTGATCTGCACTCCAAAAAGGAAAACCTCAGACTACAGTGAACACTGCACACAACTGTTCACTACCCAACGCGTCTCAGCAGGAAGGCAGTCTGTGCGTCAAAACAAAGGCGCAAGCATACATCCACGTACCCTGTTTATAAAGCTATATAAAAAAAATTATGTAGTAGTGACGCACACTTTATTGAGGTACAGTATTACATCGCCATTCACCATCTGTGGCTATGCAGTGTCATCTATATATACCTTATCTATCCGTTGTCATGCTTGCAAGTCGACAGTCAGGCATAAATAGCAATTTTCACTATGCACTATGCACTTTTTAAAGGTTATGTTTGTTAATAAAAATGATTATTGCCACATATTATGAGTATTACATGATGGAAATTGTCTAATTTTGTATAAACTGTTTAGTGACATTATTCAGCAAATGTAACATTTTAGTAATGTCACAGATAACTTGTAATGCTGATGATGTTTTGAAGTCAGACATTCATTGTCCATACAATAAAAATGGTGTACATACTGTTACTTATCCATCATTAATGGATTCAGATATGTACTTGTATGCTTTTATGTACAACCGTATAGCAGATTCCTTAACTAATTTATTTTGTGGTTTGCATTGCTGTTCAACATGTTAATGTATGTGTTTATGTTTGTCAATTCTTTATTTATCTAGATATTAGTTTAAATGAAAACATCATCTTATGGTAGTAAAGGTTATCTTTCTCTTGTTTGAAGTATAGACATTTAAAATTGACAGGTAACAAGGAAATTACTTGATCTAGTATTTAAACATCCTCCTTGACCCTGGGCTCCAACACCGCCAGTTGTTGCCTGTAAGTGCTGTTAGCACAGTCAACACTTGCTCCTGTGTTACTGGGGTTCAGTAATGTCAGCTGTTCCCCTGCTGTGTGTACGTCAAAAAGTCCTGCTGCCTCCACCCTGTTCTCTTCTCATCCCTGGGCTCCAACACCGCCAGTTGTTGCTCGGAAGTGCTGTTAGCACAGTCAACACTTGCTCCTGTGTTACTGGGGTTCAGTAATGTCAGCTGTTCCCCTGCTGTGTGTACGTCAAAAAGTCCTGCTGCCTCCACCCTGTTCTCTTCTCATCCCTGGGATCCAACACCGCCAGTTGTTGCTCGGAAGTGCTGTTAGCACAGTCAACACTTGCTCCTGTGTTACTGGGGTTCAGTAATGTCAGCTGTTCCCCTGCTGTGTGTACGTCAAAAAGTCCTGCTGCCTCCACCCTGTTCTCTTCTCATCCCTGGGCTCCAACACCGCCAGTTGTTGCTCGGAAGTGCTGTTTAGCACAGTCAACACTTGCTCCTGTGTTACTGGGGTTCAGTAATGTCAGCTGTTCCCCTGCTGTGTGTACGTCAAAAAGTCCTGCTGCCTCCACCCTGTTCTCTTCTCATCCCTGGGCTCCAACACCGCCAGTTGTTGCTCGGAAGTGCTGTTAGCACAGTCAACACTTGCTCCTGTGTTACTGGGGTTCAGTAATGTCAGCTGTTCCCCTGCTGTGTGTACGTCAAAAAGTCCTGCTGCCTCCACCCTGTTCTCTTCTCATCCCTGGGCTCCAACACCGCCAGTTGTTGCTCGGAAGTGCTGTTAGCACAGTCAACACTTGCTCCTGTGTTACTGGGGTTCAGTAATGTCAGCTGTTCCCCTGCTGTGTGTACGTCAAAAAGTCCTGCTGCCTCCACCCTGTTCTCTTCTCATCCCTGGGCTCCAACACCGCCAGTTGTTGCTCGGAAGTGCTGTTAGCACAGTCAACACTTGCTCCTGTGTTACTGGGGTTCAGTAATGTCAGCTGTTCCCCTGCTGTGTGTACGTCAAAAAGTCCTGCTGCCTCCACCCTGTTCTCTTCTCATCCCTGGGCTCCAACACCGCCAGTTGTTGCTCGGAAGTGCTGTTAGCACAGTCAACACTTGCTCCTGTGTTACTGGGGTTCAGTAATGTCAGCTGTTCCCCTGCTGTGTGTACGTCAAAAAGTCCTGCTGCCTCCACCCTGTTCTCTTCTCATCCCTGGGCTCCAACACCGCCAGTTGTTGCTCGGAAGTGCTGTTAGCACAGTCAACACTTGCTCCTGTGTTACTGGGGTTCAGTAATGTCAGCTGTTCCCCTGCTGTGTGTACGTCAAAAAGTCCTGCTGCCTCCACCCTGTTCTCTTCTCATCCCTGGGCTCCAACACACCGCAGTTGTTGCTCGGAAGTGCTGTTAGCACAGTCAACACTTGCTCCTGTGTTACTGGGGTTCAGTAATGTCAGCTGTTCCCTGCTGTGTGTACGTCAAAAAGTCCTGCTGCCTCCACCCTGTTCTCTTCTCATCCTGGGCTCCAACACCGCCAGTTGTTGCTCGAAGTGCTGTTAGCACAGTCAACACTTGCTCCTGTTTTACTGGGGTTCAGTAATGTCAGCTGTTCCCCTGTGTGTGTACGTCAAAAAGTCCTGTGCCTCCACCCTGTTCTCTTCTCATCCCTGGGCTCCAACACCGCCAGTTGTTGCTCGGAAGTGCTGTTAGCACAGTCAACACTTGCTCCTGTGTTACTGGGTCAGTAATGTCAGTAACTGTTCCGCTGTGTGTCTCAGTTGTGCCTGCCCTGTTTCCTTCTCATCCCTCGGGTTCCAGCACCGCCAGTTGTTGCTCGGAGTGCTTGCACAGTCACACTTGCTCCTGTGTACTGGGTTCAGTAGTCAGTTTGCCCCTGCTGTGGTCGTAAGTCTGCTGCCTCCATCTCGGTATCCGGTTCCAGCACGTCTGCTTGGTCCTGGTAGTGCTTTGGAGCACAGGTCCCTCCTGCTTAGTAAACGTGTCCCAGTAACGTCAGCTGGTCCTCGGTTGTGCCATTGGCTCTTTTCCTTCTGCATGCCCTTCCGGGTTCCCCAGTACCGTCAGCTGGTTCTCCGCAGTGCCTTTGGCCTAGGTGCCTCCATCTCGGTATCCGAGTTCCAGCAACGTCTGCTGGTCCTTGGTAGTGCTTTGGAGCACAGGTACCTCCTGCTTAGTAAACCGTGTCCCATTTAACGTCAGCTGGTCCTGGTTGTGCCATTGGCTCTTTTCCTTCTGCTGCCCCTCCGGGTTCCAGTAGTGGTCCGTCTAGCATGGCTCTTCCTCTGTCCGTGGTCCTCCGTCTGGTCCGCGTGAGGCTAGGTCCTCCATCTCGGTATCCGAGTTCCAGCAACGTCTGCTGGTCCTTGGTAGTGCTTTGGAGCACAGGTACCTCCTGCTTAGTAACCGTGTCCCAGTAACGTCAGCTGGTCCTCGGTTGTGCCATTGGCTCTTTTCCTTCTGCTGCCCCTCCGGGTTCCAGCACAGTCAGCTGGTCCTCGTTACTTGCATTGGCTCTTGTACCTTCTGCTACATTTACAAATTGAAGATTTTTTAAATGTTTTTTTGGGTAATCACTCTGGATCTCCAACAATGAAGACGACGACCCTGATGACCACCCGAAGAAGATGACGACCACAAGGACGACGAGCATCAAGCCAACCAGCCTAAACACCATCACAAAGAAGAAATAAAAGATTACCCAACAGGACTAAGAAGGTTAAGACAAACTACAAGATACAGAACAAGAGACTGAAGAACAATAAGCAGAAGATCAAAAAGCAGAAGAACATGAAGTATAAGACCAAAATGAAGAGCAAAATATATGCTCTAAATTATAAGCAGAAGAAGACTAATCAGTGTATGGGGGTGAGTCCGTTCCTCCTCGTGGTGCCCCTGGAAAATGCCTGCTGCTGCAGGCTAAACTGAACACGGACAAATACTGTTGTAATTTAAATCTTTTGTGACAGCAAGAACGGAAGGATGAAAAATTCATACTTTGACAGATTACAAGTACAGGAATCTCTGTCACAAATAAGAATATGATGAAGAAGATGAAGTAGAATATGAAGAAGAATAATAGTTTAATAAGAACAATATGAGTAATGTTAACAAAAAGATGAATAGCAAGAAGTTTAAGAAGAAGATAAATAAGGTGAAGATGAAGAATAATTTGATGAAAAAGATGATGCTGCTGAAGATTATGAAGGAGAAAGTGTGTCAAAAGTTAAAAAGGTGAAGAGCATGGAAGTTGTGAAATATACATATTTGCCAAAATAGAAAAAACGTTAACAACATTGTCAATTTCTTCGTCAATCCGAACATCTTTTAAAAAAAAATATTTATGCTATTCCATTTGATTGGGTTAAACATCTATGCCTTTAATGTCTCCTCAACCTTCCCCAATACATTCTACATTACTCTTTGTTGTTTTCCTTCATGTACAATTAACCAACAAGGCAAGAATGTTTTTTTTTTAATTCCGATATTTTGTTCCCATAGACTTACATTGGATTTCCGGTATCGGTATCGGGTATCGCCGATATTTTTTGGGTATCAGCGATACCATTCCGATTCCGATACTTTTGGATATCGGAAAGTATCGCTCAACTCTACTGTCGACATTTGAATGTAATGAAATGCTGTGGCAGAAGACCCAAGAGGACCCCACTACTGATGTAGAGACTGCAGTTAGACTGCAGTTTGCCAAAATGCACATGAGCATGCCAAAATCCTTCTGGGACAGATGAGACCAAGACAGAGCTTTTTGTTAAATCACATAATTCTACTGGAATGAGGTCTACAAAGAAAAGAACACAGTACCTACAGTCTAATATGGTGGAGATTTAAAGATGTCTGGGGGTTGTTTTGCTGCCTCTGGCACTGGGTACCTTGACTGTGAGCAAGGCATCACGAAATCTGAAGATTACCAAAGGATTTTGGGTCACTGCAATGTAGTGCCCAGTGTCAGAAGCTGGATTTGTGTCCTAGGTCATGGGTCTTCAGAGCAGGACAATGACCCCAAATTTATTTCAAAAAGCTCCCAGAAACGGATGGAAACAAAGTACTGGAAAGTTCTAAAGTTGCCAGCAGTGAGTCCAGATCTAAATCCCATTAAACACCTGTGGAGAGATCTTAAAATTGCTCATGGAAGAAGGCATCCTTTAAATATGAGAGACCTGAAGCAGTTTGCAAAAGAAGAGTGGTCCAAAATTCCAGCTGATAGATGTAAGAAGCTTAATAATGGTTATAGGAAGCGATTGATTGCAGTTATTGATTACAAAAAATGTGCAACCAAATATAAAGCTGAGGGTGCCAACTCTTTTTTCAGGTCCACTTTTAAGATTTGATGTGCAATTATGTCAAATTTGTCTTTTTTATCAGTTTTTTTGTGTTGTTCCAGTACACACAAAGGAAATAAAAATGTGTATAACAAAACATGTAATTGCAATAATTTTCTGGGAGAAATACTTCACTTTCTGGAACAATTTCAAGGGTTTCTATCACTTTCGACCATGACTGTAAATTCAAGTCTTTGTATAGCACAGTTATTGATATTGCGTGTGTCTTTTTATAGGTTCTGTGCACAAACATTCGCCTTGTGCAAGACATATTCATTCACAATACCTGACTTTAGAGCTTTGGCCGCTTTTTCTAGGACAAAAATCTTTTCTGTTTCTGACAGGTCATTGAAGAAGTTGATGTTATTCTCAGTCATCTGTTGTTGCACGGCATCATATAATTTACTTGAAAATTCCTTCCATTCCTATCAATGCAGAGAAAAGGAAACAGATCTATTGGACCCCATTACCAAAACAATTTGTAAAGCGGACTGTGTCTCTCTACCTAAATCTTTCTGACTCAGCATGGTAAGCACAGGCCACGTTCACACGTTCAGTATTTGGTGAGTTTTCTACCTCAGTATTTGTAAGCTAACACCAGGAGTGGATGATAAATGCGGAAGTGGTGACGTGTTGCTATTATACTTTTCCTCTGATTGTTCCTCTCCTGGTTTTGGCTTAGAAATACTGATGCTAAATACTGACCAAAAATTAATATGGCCTAACCACGAGTCTCCAGACCCAAGCGTGACAACTTCATGTATTTCTCTGACGCTGTCATGCTTGGGTAGCCTGCCTGTGTGTTGTGGTCCGATCTCAGACAGATTTACATGGATTCCCTGATGAAGGTAAATGCGTGTCAGGGTGGGCGAATACAGCAGGTCATACCGACTTAAAGGGGTATTCCCATCTCCAAGATCCTATTCCAATATGTAGTAGGTGTAATACTAATAATATAAGCAAATACCTCCAGTATGACTTGCTGCTATCTATGCTGATAGTAACACCAAAAAGAAAGGGCTTCACACAAGGCCATATGACAAACTACATAATCTTTATTAAGGACACAATTAAAAGATTAAAAGGAGCAATACCACAGAGTACAAGACAAAGGTGGGTAACCTAAGGAGAGTCTTCACATATATGCTTACAAACAAGCCAAAAAATTGGAATAGAACTATCATGCATAGATATAGTGTAAAACACTAGTGTAATAAAGGCAAGGTTGCAACGTTTAAAAAACGTGGTCAGTACAAAAAAAGGCTAATAAATAGCCATAGCTGAAAAAGGGGATTTTTGTGTTACTCACCGTAAAATCCTTTTCTCCGAGACGCTCATTGGGAGACACAGACCGTGGGTGTTATGCTGCTGCCACTAGGAGGACACTAAGCAATACATAAGCAAAAGAGATTAACTCCTCCTCCTGCAGTATACACCCTCTGTTGGCTCAATCCTGAACCAGTTCGGTGCCAAAGCAGTAGGAGCTCATAACAAATGCATATGTCATAACCAAACAGAGACTCGAGGCTACTGAGTAGACAAGGGTGGGAGCTGTGTCTCCCAATGAGCGTCTCGGAGAAAAGGATTTTACGGTGAGTAACACAAAAATCCCCTTTTCTCCATCGCCTCATTGGGAGACACAGACCGTGGGACGTCCCATAGCAGTCCCTGGGTGGGAAGAAACATCACCACAGATGTAGCCTCGTAAGCCAAATGCATAAACGCTTTAAACAGCTTAACAAAAAACTCACAGATGCGCAACAGCTGATTGCAGAATCCGTCTGCCAAGAGTCGCATCTGACGAGGCTTGAGCATGAACTTGGTAATGCTTGACAAAAGTGTGCAGACTGGACCAGGTCGCAGCTTTTCTGTCACGGGTGTGTCGCCACGAAGATCGTCGCGATTTCACACCCTGACTTCTCACAGCTGAGTTGTTGGTGCTTTGTGTTTGTTGGCAGTGAGGGAGTTAATTCTTCCTCTCTCATTGCTAGACTAGGCCCAGCCTCGCCGGCTGCAGTTAATGATGCACTAATGAGCTTCCTTTAAATATCTGCCAGTCTGTTGAGGAAGTGTCGGTGAAAGCATTTACTCAGACCAGCAGAGCGGATCGTATTGAGAGATCTAAAGCTAAGAGTACCTGTGTGGTTTTCTTCTCTCCTCGCTTTATAGTTTATCTCCTTAACCGTTGGTGTTGTCACGCTGTATCACAGATATATATATAATGTCAGTAATCAATACCAAGAGGGACAACATACAATATAACATATGAATAGGTAATATCAACATGTACATAAAGTATAGTATTACCTGACATAATATCCGTAGTACTGTGGGTGAATCCTGAAGACGTATTACGCTGTCACAGGCTGGAGGTGGACCGGGGTCTATGCTGACCCTAAACTGGGGTCCTGACTAGTCCCTCTACCTGGAGGTACTGTTAATGGTACAGAGGTCCAGGCCACCAACGTAACCCTGTCTCCTATAAGTCCCTGACCACTGTAATCTAGTCCTCAGAAGGACCCTGATTACCACACAGGGAATAGGCAGGTCACTGCTTAACAAACAGTAAAGACAAACGAGACAGACAGGGGATAAAGTAAATACTGTCTTGCATACAACACTTAAACACAGAGGGAACACAAATGGTCTAGGAGATAAACTATAAGCGAGGAGAGGAGAAACCACAAAGGAACTCTTAGCTTAAGTCTTCTCATAACCTGATCCAATCTGCTGGTCTGCATGTAAGCTTTCACCGGCATCTAACAAGAAGACTGGCAGGTATATAAAGGAAGCTAATTAGTGCATAATCAAAAGCAGCCGGGCGAGGCTGGACCTAGTCTTAGCAAAGAGCTAGGTAAAATTAACTCCCTCACTACCAAACACAAAGTAACAGCAACTCAGCTGCGAGAAGTCAGAATGTGCAATCGCGACGATCTTCGTGGCGATGCACCCATGACAGTACCCCCCCTTCTACGAGGGCCTCCGGACCCTCAGGGCCAGGTCTGCCCGGGTAAGTTGTGTGGAAGGTCCGAACCAATCGATCTGTGTTAATATCAGACGCAGGGACCCACGTCCTCTCCTCAGGACCATACCCCTTCCAATGAACCAAGTACTGAAGGGACTGGCGATTCAGACGTGAGTCAATGATCTTCGACACTTGAAATTCTAAGTTACCATTGACCACCACTGGAGGAGGAGGTAGAGGTGACGGTATAACTGGCGCCACGTACCTCTTAAGCAACGATTTGTGAAACACATTGTGGATTTTAAACGTAGGAGGGAGGTCCAGACGAAATGCCACAGGATTAATTATAGAACTGATCCTGTATGGACCAATGAACCTGGGACCCAGTTTCCAGGAGGGAACCTTGAGTTTTATATTCTTGGTAGACAACCATACCAGATCGTTCACACAAAGGTCCGGACCAGACCCTCTCCTCCTATCAGCCATACGTTTGTAACGGTTGCCCATAGCACTCAGATTATTCAGTACTCCTCTCCAAACTGAAGCAAGTGACGACGAGAATCGTTCCTCCTCAGGAATCCCAGAAGGGCTCCCCCCATTGAAAGTACAAAACTGGGGATGAAAACCATATGCCCCAAAAAATGGGGACTTACCAGTGGACTCGCTCTGCCTATTGTTAAGAGTGAACTCTGCCAGAGGCAAGAAAGAAGACCAGTCCTCCTGGTTCTCTGAGACAAAACACCGAAGATATGTCTCTAGGCTCTGATTCAGACGCTCTGTCTGACCATTGGTCTGCGGATGAAAAGCCGAGGAAAAAGACAATTGCATCCCCCGATGTGAACAAAATGCCCTCCAGAATTTGGACACAAACTGAGACCCCCTATCTGACACCACATCAGAAGGCAACCCGTGAAGTCTCACAATCTCCCCAATGAACACCTGCGCCAGAGTTTTAGCATTAGGAAGAGCAGGAAGAGCAATGAAATGTGCCATCTTACTGAACCTGTCAACTACAACTAGTATGACAGTTTTCCCTGACGACGGAGGGAGGTCCGTAATGAAGTCCATAGACAGATGAGTCCATGGACGCTCCGGAATTTTCAAAGGCAAGAGGGTCCCAGATGGACGGGTATGTGGGGTCTTAGAGCGAGCACAAACCCCACAAGACGCGACAAAAGTTATTACCTCTTTATTTAAGTTAGGCCACCAAAACCGACGAGAAAGGAGATCCACAGTTGCTTTACTCCCTGGGTGTCCTGCTAAAGCAGAATTATGATGTGCCTCGATAACTTTTTGTCTTAACTGATTTGGAACAAACAGTTTCCCTGGAGGTCCTACAGGGGCGTCCCCCTGAGCCTCCAATACCTCCTCCTCAAGCTCAGAGCATACAGCCGACACTACAACTCCCTCCTGAAGGATAGGAACCGGGTCATCTGTCTTCCCGGCCCCTGGGAAACTACGAGATAAGGCATCAGCCTTAACATTTTTTGACCCAGGACGATATGTGACGACAAAATTAAACCTGGTAAAAAACAACGACCATCTAGCTTGTCTGGAAATCAGACGCTTTGCAGATTCTAAATACAGCAGGTTCTTGTGATCAGTAATAACGGTGACCGGGTGGACTGCCCCCTCCAAAAAGTGACGCCATTCCTCAAAAGCCAACTTAATGGCCAAGAGTTCCCTATTGCCGACATCATAATTCCTCTCGGCGGACGACAATTTCTTAGAGAAGAAAGCGCACGGATGCCATTTACCAGGGGACGGACCTTGGGATAATACTGCACCCACCCCTACGTCAGACGCGTCCACCTCCACAATGAACGGTTGTGATGCATCTGGTTGAATGAGTATGGGTGCCGAAGCAAAACATTTTTTCAAGGAGGAAAATGCCTGACAAGCTTTGTCAGACCACCTAGAAAAATCTGTCCCTTTTTTAGTCATGTCAGTGAGAGGTTTGACAACAGATGAGAAATTACGAATAAATTTCCGGTAGTAGTTAGCAAACCCCAGGAAACGCTGCAGTGCCTTAAGATCCTCTGGCCGATCCCATTCAAGCACTGCTCTCACTTTCTCAGGGTCCATACGGAAACTGGAAGCTGACACCAGGAAACCCAAAAACTGAAGTTCCTGTACGGCGAATACACACTTTTCCCATTTGGCGTACAGCTTATTGTCTCGCAAGATCTGCAACACCTGTCTCACATGCTCCTGATGAGACACAAGATCTGGCGAGTAAATTAAGATGTCATCTAAATAAACGACCACAAACTGCCCCACAAGGTGGCGAAAGATGTCATTAACAAAATGTTGAAACACCGCCGGGGCAGTAGTCAGACCAAAAGGCATGACAAGGTTCTCATAATGTCCCTCCGGAGTGTTAAACGCCGTCTTCCACTCATCCCCCTCCTTTATCCTAATCAGATTATACGCCCCCCTGAGATCCAACTTAGAGAACCATTTGGCGCCCACAATCTGATTGAAGAGATCAGGAATAAGTGGGAGCGGATACGGATCTCGGACAGTAATCCGATTAAGCTCACGGAAATCCAAGCAAGGGCGTAGGCCTCCATCTTTTTTCTTCACAAAGAAGAACCCCGCAGCCACTGGGGAAGATGAAGGTCTAATATGCCCCTTGGCCAGACTTTCCGAAATATAATCCTTCATAGCCTGCCTCTCAGGACTGTGGCCCATCTACGGAACTCAGAAGAAAATTCCTCCGCCGGACGATCTCCCTGCTGTATCTTACGTAACTTCTTTTCAGCAAGGGAGACCCGATCTGGGTCATCGTATACCAGACCCAGGGCAGTAAAAAAATCGATCTACTGACTGGAGGGCCGGGGAGCCCGGAGGAAGAGAGAATGCCCAGGATTGAGGGTCCCCTTGTAAGAGCGAGATGACAATTCCCACCCTCTGCTCTTCACTCCCCGATGACCGAGGACGAAGCCGAAAATATAATTTACATGCCTCCCGGAAGGTAAAAAATTTGTCCCGCCCACCAGTGAACCTGTCCGGGAGAGCAACTTTAGGTTCAGATCTGGTTTGCTCCGGGGGGGACAAAACCTTGGACTTAATGTCCGTCAGCTCCATGGATAAACTCTGCAACTGCAGGGCAAGCTGAGCAACTGGATCCATGGTAGCTGGGGAGAATCTTTTTTGGGCCGGTGAAAATGTCACGCTGTCTCAGGATTGAGGTGGACCGGGGTCTATGCTGACCCTGAGCTGGGGTCCTGTCTAATCCCTCTACCTGGAGGTACTGTTAATGGTACAGAGGTCCAGGCCGCCAGCGTAACCCTGTCTCCTGTAGATCCCTGACCACTGTAATCTAGTCCTGAGAAGGACCCTGATTACCACCACAGGGAATGGGTAGGTAACTGCCTACAAACAGTATAAGACAAACGAGACAGACAAGGGGTAAAACAAAAGACTGCCTTGCATACAAAAACTTCAACTACAGAGGGAACACCTGTCATGGGTGCATCGCCACGAAGATCGTCGCGATTGCACATTCTGACTTCTCGCAGCTGAGTTGCTGTTACTTTGTGTCTGGTAGTGAGGGAGTTAATTTTACCTAGCTCTTTGCTAAGACTAGGTCCAGCCTCGCCCGGCTGCTTTTGATTATGCACTAATTAGCTTCCTTTATATACCTGCCAGTCTTTTAGTTAGATGCCGGTGAAAGCTTACATGCAGACCAGCAGATTGGATCAGGTTATGAGAAGACTTAAGCTAAGAGTTCCTTTGTGGTTTCTCCTCTCCTCGCTTATAGTTTATCTGCTAGACCATTTGTGTTCCCTCTGTGTTTAAGTGTTGTATGCAAGACAGTATTTACTTTATCCCCTGTCTGTCTCGTTTGTCTTTACTGTTTGTTAAGCAGTGACCTGCCTATTCCCTGTGTGGTAATCAGGGTCCTTCTTCAGCTGTGATAAAGATCCCTGTGATCGAAACGCGTAGCCTTGTCCTGAGCTTGTCCAGGAGCATGCCATTATTCATGTTTTTATGAATCAATAAAGATGAAGATTTTATTGAAGCTGGATCCCTTTTTCCTTCATTTTCTTATGTATCTTCACGTTTGATCAAGCGGAGGATCCGTGCTTCTACAAACCGGTGAGCTGGTTAGCGTTCTTATATTAATTGGCAATCCAGAGAGATAAGCCAGTGGGGTGAATTCTGCAATAAAGACTGCATGAACACGGTCATCGGTGCGGTCGTGCCTAGAATCTTACCTCCTTTTCTGGTGGACTTTGAGGATGTATTTTCAGAGAAAGGATGTCAAGAACTACCTCCTCATCGCACGTATGACTGTTCTATAAAATTTCTCCCTGATGCCAAGTTACCTAAATCTAGGTTGTATAACCTTTCTGGTCCTGAGAGGCAGGCTATGAAGGATTATATTTCGGAAAGTCTGGCTAAGGGGCATATTAGACCTTCATCTTCCCCGGTGGCCGCGGGGTTCTTCTTTGTGAAGAAAAAAGATGGAGGCCTACGCCCTTGTCTGGATTTCCGTGAGCTTAATCGGATTACGGTCCGAGATCCGTATCCGCTCCCTCTTATTCCCGATCTCTTCAATCAGATTGTGGGCGCCAAATGGTTCTCTAAGTTGGATCTCAGGGGGGCGTATAATCTGATTAGGATGAAGGAGGGGGATGAGTGGAAGATGGCGTTTAACACTCCGGAGGGACATTATGAGAACCTTGTCATGCCATTCGGTCTGACTACTGCCCCGGCGGTGTTTCAACATTTTGTTAATGACATCTTTCGCCACCTAGTGGGACAGTTTGTTGTCATTTATCTGGATGACATCTTAATTTACTCGCCGGATCTTGTGTCTCATCAGGAGCATGTGAGACAGGTGTTGCAGATCTTGCGAGATGATAAACTGTACGCCAAATGGGAGAAGTGTGTATTCGCCGTACAGGAACTTCAGTTTTTAGGATTCCTGGTGTCAGCTTCCGGTTTCCGTATGGACCCTGGGAAAGTGAAGGCAGTGCTTGAGTGGGATCTGCCAGAGGATCTTAAGGCACTGCAGCGTTTCCTGGGGTTTGCTAACTACTACCGGAAATTTATTCGTAATTTCTCGTCCATTGTTAAACCTCTCACTGACATGACAAAAAAAAGGGACGGATTTTTCAAGGTGGTCTGACAAAGCTTGTCAAGCATTTTCCTCCTTGAAAAAATGTTTTGCTTCGGCACCCATACTCATTCAACCGGATGCGTCACAACCGTTCATTGTGGAGGTAGACGCGTCTGACGTAGGGGTGGGTGCGGTATTATCTCAAGGTCCGTCCCCTGGTAAATGGCATCCGTGCGCTTTCTTCTCTAAAAATTGTCGTCCGCTGAGAGGAATTATGATGTCGGCAATAGGGAACTCTTGGCCATTAAGTTGGCTTTTGAGGAGTGGCGTCATTTTTTGGAGGGGGCAGTCCACCCGGTCACCGTCATTACTAATCATAAGAACCTGCTATATTTAGAGTCTGCTGAACGTCTGAATCCCAGACAAGCTAGATGGTCGTTGTTTTTTACCAGGTTTAATTTTGTCGTCACATATCGTCCTGGGTCAAAAAATGTAAAGGCAGATGCCTTATCTCGCAGTTTCCCTGGGGCCGGGAAGACGGATGACCCGGTTTCTATCCTTCAGGAGGGGGTAATGGTGTCGGCTGTATGCTCTGAGCTTGAGGAGGAGGTATTGGAGGCTCAGGGGGACGCCCCTGTAGGACCTCCTGGGAGACTGTTTGTTCCAGATCAATTAAGACAAAAGGTAATTGAGGCACACCATAAAGGGTATGCCACACTAAACAATATCGCTAACGGGATCGCTAAAAAACGTCACTATTTAGCGATCCTGTTAGCGATGTTGTTCAGTGCGGCAGCTTCCAGCGACGAGCTTCCTGCTGTGATCTCGCTCGTCGCTGGAATCGTTCCGGACCCTATTTTCTCGTCGGCGCTCCCGCTGGGTAAGTATCTAATCGCTATGTGGCACCTTTTCTTAGCGATTTAGCGGTACTTTTGTACCGCTAAAGTCGTTAAGAAGATCGCTAGCGGCGATAGCGTCGTTAACTATATCGCTAAATGTGGCCGCATTTAGCGATATAGAAACAATCCCGCTAGCGATCTCATTAGTATGCAACGCTAACGAGATCGCTAGCGGGATAGCTTAGTGTGGCAGTACCTTTATTCTGCTTTGGCAGGACACCCAGGGAGTAAAGCAACTGTGGATCTCCTTTCACGCCGGTTTTGGTGGCCTAACTTAAATAAGGAGGTGGTAACTTTTGTCGCGTCCTGTGGGGTTTGTGCGCGCTCTAAGGCCCTCTTACCTTTGAAAATCCCGGAACGTCCATGGACCCATCTGTCTATGGACTTCATTACGGACCTCCCGCCGTCTTCAGGTAAAACAGTCATACTTGTTGTAGTAGACAGGTTCAGCAAGATGGCACATTTTATTGCTCTTCCTGCTCTTCCTAATGCTAAAACTCTGGCGCAGGTGTTCATTGGGGAGATTGTGAGACTTCAAGGGGTACCTTCCGATGTCGTGTCGGATCGGGGGTCTCAGTTTGTGTCCAAATTCTGGAAGGCATTTTGTACATGGCGGTGGATGCAGTTGTCATTTTCTTCGGCTTTTCATCCACAGACCAATGGTCAGACAGAGCGTCTGAATCAGAGCTTAGAGACATATCTCCGGTGTTTTGTCTCAGAGAACCAGGAGGACTGGGCTTCTTTCTTGCCTCTGGCAGAGTTCGCTCTTAACAATAGGCGAAGCGAGTCCACTGGTAAGTCCCCATTTTTTGGGGCATATGGTTTTCACCCCCAGTTTTGTACTTTCAATGGGGGGGGGCTCTTCTGGGGTTCCTGAGGAGGAACGATTTTCGTCGTCACTAGCTTCAGTGTGGAGAGGAGTGCTGAATAATCTGAGTACTATGGGGAACCGATACAAACGTATGGCTGATAGGAGGAGAGTGTCTGGTCCGGACCTAAGTGTGAACGATCTGGTATGGTTGTCTACCAAGAATATTAAACTTAAGGTTCCCTCCTGGAAACTGGGTCCCAGGTTCATCGGGCCATACAGGATCAGTTCTATAATTAATCCGGTGGCATTCCGTCTTGACCTCCCTCCTACGTTTAAAATTCACAATGTGTTCCACAAATCGTTGCTTAAGAGGTATGTGGCACCAGTAATACCATCACCTTTACCTCCTCCTCCTGTAGTGGTCAATGGTAACTTGGAGTTTCAAGTGTCGAAAATCATTGATTCACGTCGGAATCGCCTGTCTCTTCAGTACTTGGTTCATTGGAAGGGTTATGGTCCTGAGGAGAGGACATGGGTTTCTGCGTCGGATATTAACGCAGACCGATTAATTCGGGCCTTCCACACAACTCACTCAGATAAACCTGGCCCTGAGGGTCCGGAGGCCCCTCGTAGAAGGGGGGGTACTGTCACGGGTGTGTCGCCACGAAGATCGTCGCGATTTCACACCCTGACTTCTCACAGCTGAGTTGTTGGTGCTTTGTGTTTGTTGGCAGTGAGGGAGTTAATTCTTCCTCTCTCGTTGCTAGACTAGGCCCAGCCTCGCCAGCTGCAGTTAATGATGCACTAATGAGCTTCCTTTAAATATCTGCCAGTCTGTTGAGGAAGTGTCGGTGAAAGCATTTACTCAGACCAGCAGAGCGGATCGTATTGAGAGATCTAAAGCTAAGAGTACCTGTGTGGTTTTCTTCTCTCCTCGCTTTATAGTTTATCTCCTTAACCGTTGGTGTTCCCTCTGTAGTTGAAGTTTTTGTATGCAAGGCAGTCTTTTGTTTTACCCCTTGTCTGTCTCGTTTGTCTTATACTGTTTGTAGGCAGTTACCTACCCATTCCCTGTGGTGGTAATCAGGGTCCTTCTCAGGACTAGATTACAGTGGTCAGGGATCTACAGGAGACAGGGTTACGCTGGCGGCCTGGACCTCTGTACCATTAACAGTACCTCCAGGTAGAGGGATTAGACAGGACCCCAGCTCAGGGTCAGCATAGACCCCGGTCCACCTCAATCCTGAGACAGCGTGACATTTTCACACTTGCTGTGCCGAAGCCTGGTGCCGAATGGCCCAGGAGGCCCCACAGATCGAGTGGAAGGTGCCATAATCCCAGTCGGGATAGGCTGACCCTTGACACGGTACGCCTCTTGGATCGTTAAACGGATCCATCTGGCTAACGTGGTTTTGGAAGCAGGAACAAAACCTTGTCTGCGTCCCACCGGAAGCACAAACAGGGTGTCTGATTTGCGGAAAGATGCAGTCCTCGAAATGTACCTTCGGAGAGCCCTCACCAAATCCAAGTTGTGAAGGGCTTTTTCAGTACGGTGCATCGGCGCCGGACAGATGGAGGGCAGGACTATCTCCTCATTGATATGAAAAGCCGAGACGACTTTAGGCAAGAAAGAAGGAGAAGTCCTGAGGACTACCTTGTCCTGGTGAAAGTTGAGAAACTGAGGTTTACAAGACAAGGCTGCCAATTCCGATACCCGCCTGATAGAGGTAATTGCAACTAGGAAGACAACCTTCCAGGAAAGAAGAGATAAGGACGCTTCCGGCAAAAGCTCGAAGGGAGATTCTTGTAAGGCACTGAGGACCAGATTAAGATCCCAAGGGTCCAGGGCCTCTTGTAGGGTGGAACAAGATGTGCCACTCCTTGGATAAAAGTCCTGACCTGAGACTTGGAAGCGATCCGTCGTTGGAAAAAAGGACGGATAAGGCAGAAAACTGTCCCTTGAGGGAAGAGAGTGCTAACCCTGAATCCAACCCTGCCTGGAGGAACTCCAGAATGGAAGGGATAGAAAAAAAAAAAAAAAAAACTAAAGGGGGACGACCCTTATCCTTACAACAGGAAAAAGAATGTTTTCCACACACGATGGTAAATAGAACACCCAAGTGTAAGAGAAAAATGGGGGAAACAAGAACCACCAAGGCAGGTATAGGTACAATAAATGTTTTATTAGAAAAAATCACATAAACATTTGCACAAAAATAATAATGTAATGTTAAAATGATGTTAAAAAGGAAGCAAAAAACACACCACCCTACAATACCTAATAACCGGGATATATATCCATATGACCAGGTAAGTATATAACACAACCCAATAATAGTACAAAAGTTGTTAAATTATGCTAATAAAATCAAAAACCCAATGTACTAAAATTATAATGTGCGTGTACTAATATGACCATGAACAGATACAAATGAATGTTATACCAAAAAATCACACCAAATCAAAAAAACATGTATTGTGCTAAATAATGCTCAAGTGCCTGCAATCAACACAAAACTGGGCACACGATAAATACTGGGTGTTATAATCAACAAGAAAAAATTATATGTCACCACAAAACAAACATGTGCTGTGCTAAATAATAATACTAAAGTGCCTGCAATCGACACAGAGTGATGCAAGACTAAACACACGAATGTCAATAGTGCTCCATAAAATAAACACAAATGTGTAAATTATACCTGGAAAATATCGGGAAGGCAGAGAGGGTGGATAAATCGCTACCTAGGTCCTACAGCCTGAGAAACTAACTACACCTAAAGATAGAAATAGGAAAGCTATCTGCCCCGGAGCAGAACCCCAAAGATAATAGAAAGCCCCCAAACATGTAATGGCGGTTAGACAAGAAGAAATACAGACACAGACAGAAAATAGTATGAGCAAACGTTGGGGCCCAAACTAACTAAATAGAAAAGGATAGGAAGGGTACTTACTGCAATCCCAGAAAACCCTGAAAAGCACCAACTCTACTAATTTCAAAAACACCTGAGATCACACGACCTCTACCACCTAAATTAGTTCTCTGGTGTAACAAAATCAAAACAGCAGTCACTGAAAAAACTGGAAAAAGCAAAGGTACAAACATCAGTGGCTGAACTAAACTGAGAGGGCAAAAGCCCCCGGAGGGGACCCTGAAGGCCCCCACAGAAGTGCAGGACAAAATGCAAAAATCAAGCACAAAAACAAAAAGAAGAAAATGTCTTATCTGTTAGCAGGAGATGCAGACACGACACAGCAGGCTACAAAGGAAACAGGAATCAAGGATTCAGACCAGAACAATTGATCACCGGCAACCCTGATGGGAAGGTGACTCCCTTATATAAGACCAGTCAGTAACACCTGATTCCCAATCCTCACAATCTTCACAATCTTCACTGGACAGACCAGCACCGCTTGTAACCACCAGAGGGAGCCTCTGCTCAGAACTCATCCCAAGCCCACTCACAACAGTACCCCCCCTTGAGGAGGGGTCACCGAACCCTCATTTGAGCAACCAGGTCGGTCAGGATGAGTTCTATGGTACGCACGGATGAGTCTTCTAGCATGGATGTCCGAAGCAAACACCCAAGAATTGTCTTCCTGACCATAACCTCTCCACTTAACCAAATACTGGAGTTTCCGTCTAGAAAAACGAGAATCCAATATTTTCTCAACCACATACTCCAGATTGCCCTCAACCAAAACAGGGTCAGGAGGCTCAGCAGCAGGAACCACTGGCTCAACAAACCTCTTCAACAAGGACTTGTGGAACACGTTATGGATCTTAAATGTCCCTGGAAGAAGCAAACGAAAAGAAACAGGATTAAGAATCTCTATGATCTTATAAGGTCCAATGAACCTAGGCTTAAATTTAGGAGATGCTACTCTCATAGGAATATTTTTTGAGGACAACCAGACCAAGTCACCCACTTTAAACCGAGGACCATCAGTCCTATGCCGGTTAGCAAACCGCTGGGCCCTCTCCTGAGAGAGGGACAACCTCTCCATTACCTGGTCCCAAATCTGTTGCATACGCTCCACAACAGAGTCAACACCTGGACAGACAGAAGCCTCCGTCTGTCCTGAAGAAAATCGAGGGTGAAACCCAGAATTACAGAAAAACGGAGACATCAAAGTGGCAGAGCTAGCCCTATTATTAAGAGCAAACTCAGCCAAAGGCAAAAAAGAGACCCAGTCATCCTGATCAGCAGACACAAAGCATCTTAGATAAGTCTCCAATGTCTGGTTTGTTCTCTCAGTTTGACCATTGGTCTGAGGATGAAATGCCGAGGAGAAAGACAATTGAACACCCAGTTTAGAACAAAAAGTCCTCCAAAATCTGGAAACAAACTGGACTCCTCTGTCAGACACTATGTTCTCAGGAATGCCGTGTAAACGAACCACGTGCTGAAGGAACAACGGCACCAATTCAGAGGAGGAAGGCAACTTAGGTAATGGCACAAGATGTATCATCTTAGAAAACCTATCACAAATCACCCAGATGGCGGTCATTCTCTGAGAAACAGGAAGGTCAGAAATGAAATCCATAGAGATATGGGTCCATGGTCTCTTGGGCACAGGCAATGGCATCAACAAACCACTAGAGCGAGAGCAAGGCTTGGAGCGAGAGCAAGTCCCGCAGGACTGCACAAATTCCCTGACATCACGAGACAAGGTAGGCCACCAAAAGGACCGACTAACCAAGTCTCTGGTACCAAAAATTCCGGGATGCCCAGTCAACGCGGAACAATGAATCTCAGACATCACACTCTTTTTCCACTGGTCCGGGACAAACAATTTTCCAACAGGGCAGTGCTCGGGCCTATCCTCCTGACACCCCTCCAGAGCAAGTCTCAAATTAGGTGAGATGGCGGAAAAAACTACACCCTCTTTCAAAATAACAGAAGGATCAGATAACTCAGGAGAGTTCGCAAGGAAGCTCCTCGAGAGGGCATCCGCCTTAACATTCTTAGTGCCAGGAAGAAAGGAAACCACAAAATTAAAACGTGTGAAAACAAGGCCCACCTGGCCTGTCTAGGATTGAGTCGCTTGGCAGATTCCAGATAAACCAGATTCTTATGGTCAGTAAGGACCACCACCTGATGTTTGGCTCCCTCCAGCCAATGTCTCCACTCTTCAAAAGCCCACTTCATGGCCAATAACTCCCGATTACCTACGTCATAATTACGTTCAGTAGGAGAAAATTTTCGAGAGAAAAAGGCACAAGGGTTACTTTTAGAGGTCTCTGGATCTTTTTGGGACAAAACGGCACCTGCCCCAATTTCAGAGGCATCAACCTCCACCTGAAATGGCAGAGAAACATCAGGCTGCCGTAGAACAGGAGCAGAAGTGAATCTCTGCTTAAGTTCCTGAAATGCAGAGACTGCCTCAGGAGGCCAATTCACCACATCAGAACCCTTTTTGGTCAAATCAGTTAATGGTTTAACAATAACCGAGAAATTACCAATAATTTACGATAAAAATTGGCAAAACCCAAAAATCTTTGAAGAGCCTTTAATGAAGTAGGTTGGACCCAATCACAGATGGCCTGAACCTTGACCGGGTCCATTTCAATAACAGATGGGGACAAAATGAATCCCAGAAATGAGATCCTCTGTACGCCAAAAAGACACTTTGATCCCTTCACATACAGAGCATTCTCTCTCAAAATTTGGAATACAGTTCGAACATGTTTCACATGAGAGTCCCAGTCATTAGAAAAAATCAAGATATCATCCAAATAAACAATCAGAAATTTATCCACAAAATCCCTGAAAATGTCATTCATGAAGGACTGGAAGACAGAAGGAGCATTAGTGAGCCCAAAGGGCATCACAAGGTACTCAAAATGCCCCTCCGGGGTATTGAATGCCGTCTTCCATTCATCCCCGTGCTTAATGCGAATAAGGTTATATGCCCCCCTGAGGTCAAGCTTGGTAAACCAAGTAGCGTTTTTCACCCTGGAAAACAGGTCAGAAATCAAGGGTAACGGGTATTGATATTTCACAGTAA
>JARQOD010000002.1:588467405-588493582 GCA_033576555.1 Oophaga sylvatica
CCCAGATGGCGGTCATTCTCTGAGAAACAGGAAGGTCAGAAATGAAATCCATAGAGATATGGGTCCATGGTCTCTTGGGCACAGGCAATGGCATCAACAAACCACTAGAGCGAGAGCAAGGCTTGGAGCGAGAGCAAGTCCCGCAGGACTGCACAAATTCCCTGACATCACGAGACAAGGTAGGCCACCAAAAGGACCGACTAACCAAGTCTCTGGTACCAAAAATTCCGGGATGCCCAGTCAACGCGGAACAATGAATCTCAGACATCACACTCTTTTTCCACTGGTCCGGGACAAACAATTTTCCAACAGGGCAGTGCTCGGGCCTATCCTCCTGACACCCCTCCAGAGCAAGTCTCAAATTAGGTGAGATGGCGGAAAAAAACTACACCCTCTTTCAAAATAACAGAAGGATCAGATAACTCAGGAGAGTTCGCAAGGAAGCTCCTCGAGAGGGCATCCGCCTTAACATTCTTAGTGCCAGGAAGAAAGGAAACCACAAAATTAAAACGTGTGAAAACAAGGCCCACCTGGCCTGTCTAGGATTGAGTCGCTTGGCAGATTCCAGATAAACCAGATTCTTATGGTCAGTAAGGACCACCACCTGATGTTTGGCTCCCTCCAGCCAATGTCTCCACTCTTCAAAAGCCCACTTCATGGCCAATAACTCCCGATTACCTACGTCATAATTACGTTCAGTAGGAGAAAATTTTCGAGAGAAAAAGGCACAAGGGTTACTTTTAGAGGTCTCTGGATCTTTTTGGGACAAAACGGCACCTGCCCCAATTTCAGAGGCATCAACCTCCACCTGAAATGGCAGAGAAACATCAGGCTGCCGTAGAACAGGAGCAGAAGTGAATCTCTGCTTAAGTTCCTGAAATGCAGAGACTGCCTCAGGAGGCCAATTCACCACATCAGAACCCTTTTTGGTCAAATCAGTTAATGGTTTAACAATAACCGAGAAATTACCAATAAATTTACGATAAAAATTGGCAAAACCCAAAAATCTTTGAAGAGCCTTTAATGAAGTAGGTTGGACCCAATCACAGATGGCCTGAACCTTGACCGGGTCCATTTCAATAACAGATGGGGACAAAATGAATCCCAGAAATGAGATCCTCTGTACGCCAAAAAGACACTTTGATCCCTTCACATACAGAGCATTCTCTCTCAAAATTTGGAATACAGTTCGAACATGTTTCACATGAGAGTCCCAGTCATTAGAAAAAATCAAGATATCATCCAAATAAACAATCAGAAATTTATCCACAAAATCCCTGAAAATGTCATTCATGAAGGACTGGAAGACAGAAGGAGCATTAGTGAGCCCAAAGGGCATCACAAGGTACTCAAAATGCCCCTCCGGGGTATTGAATGCCGTCTTCCATTCATCCCCGTGCTTAATGCGAATAAGGTTATATGCCCCCCTGAGGTCAAGCTTGGTAAACCAAGTAGCGTTTTTCACCCTGGAAAACAGGTCAGAAATCAAGGGTAACGGGTATTGATATTTCACAGTAATATTGTTCAAAAGACGATAATCAATACACGGCCTTAATGAACCATCCTTTTTGGCCACAAAGAAAAAACCGGCACCTAAGGGTGAAGAGGATGGTCTGATATGACCCTTCTCCAATGACTCCTTGATATAAGACCGCATAGCGTCATGTTCAGGTACAGACAAGTTAAAAAGGCGACCTTTAGGGAATTTACTACCAGGCACTAATTCAATAGCGCAGTCATAGCTCCTATGGGGAGGCAAGGATGCAGATTTACTTTCGCTAAATACATCAGAAAAATCAATCAAAAAGTCAGGATCATCCTGAGCCTGGGGGGAGGCAGAAAAAACAGGAGTGTTGGTATTAACACATTGGCAGCCCCAACTGGTTACAGACACAGATTTCCAATCCAAAACAGGATTATAAGACTGTAACCAAGGGAAACCCAGTACGATAATATCATGCAGATTATACAGAACCAAAAATTTGCAGCACTCTTGATGATCAGGTTCAACCCTCATTATCACCTGAGTAGAGAACTGAGGTTTATTCTCAGCCAAAGGGGTAGAATCGATCCCCAGTAGGGGAATAGACTTCTGTAGGGGTATCAAGGGAAACCCACAAAGTTTAGCAAAATCATAATCCATCAGGTTAATAGCTGCTCCAGAATCAACGAAAGCCTGAGCAGAAAATGAGGACAGAGAGCATATCAGAGTGACAGTTAATAAAAACTTAGTCTGAACACTACCCAAGACAACTGAGCGTGCAAAACGTCTTCCCTGCTTAGGGCAGACTGAAATAGCATGAGAGGCATCACCACAGTAGAAACATAACCCATTGCGCTTTCGAAACTCATGACGCTGTGCCCCAGACACCACTCTATCACACTGCATGGATTCAGAAGCAGGTTCACAAGGCAACACTATTCCACGCATACTTCTCCGCTCACGCAAACGTCTGTCAATTTGAATCGCTAATGACATAGAATCATTGAGACCAGAGGGGACAGGGAATCCCACCATAACATCCTTTACATTATCTGACAGACCCTTCCGAAAAAGGGCCGCCAAAGCGTCGTCATTCCACTTGGTCAGGACTGCCCACCTACGGAATCTCTGACAGTATAACTCAGCGTCATCAAGCCCCTGATTTAATGCCAACAAGGCTTTTTCAGCTTGATCAGTGACATTAGGCTCATCGTACAATAACCCCAAAGCCTGAAAAAATGCATCAACATCACTCAAAACAGGATCCCCAGGTGTCAGGGAAAAAGCCCAATCCTGAGGATCGCCGCGCAGGAGAGAGATGACAATTTGAACCTGCTGCGCTGCGTTCCCTGAGGACTTAGATTTTAAGGCAAAAAACAATTTACAATTATTTTTGAAATTCTGAAAGTTAGCTCGATCCCCTAAAAACAAATCTGGCATGGGAATCCTAGGTTCCACAACAGGCAACCTAGCAAGATATGCAGCAATACTCTGAACCTCAGAGGCAAGCTGATCCACACGGCCAGACAACTGTGCAAGCTCCATTGAGAGAAAAAATCCTCCCCAGCACCCAGAGATACAGAGGGAAAAAAAAAAAAATGCAACAGAAAAATATCTCTGACAACTCTGACAACCGTTTTTTCTTTCACAAATTTTTTCCCTTCTGTGAGTACCATACAATTTTAAATTTTAGGCCGGTGATACTGTTATGTTTCGGTAGCTGAGGAGTGCAGGTAAAAAAGGCAATACACCAGAGCAGTTGGAATCTATGAGATTGCAGTACCCTGACTAACCACAACAACTAGAGGCAGCCGTGGAGCGTTCCTACGTTGGTCCTAGACGCCTCGTCACAGCCTGAGAAACTAACTACACCTAAAGATAGAAATGGGAAAGCTATCTGCCCCGGAGCAGAACCCCAAAGATAATAGAAAGCCCCCAAACATGTAATGGCGGTTAGACAAGAAGAAATACAGACACAGACAGAAAATAGTATGAGCAAACGTTGGGGCCCAAACTAACTAAATAGAAAAGGATAGGAAGGGTACTTACTGCAATCCCAGAAAACCCTGAAAAGCACCAACTCTACTAATTTCAAAAACACCTGAGATCACACGACCTCTACCACCTAAATTAGTTCTCTGGTGTAACAAAATCAAAACAGCAGCCACTGAAAAAACTGGAAAAAGCAAAGGTACAAACATCAGTGGCTGAACTAAACTGAGAGGGCAAAAGCCCCCGGAGGGGACCCTGAAGGCCCCCACAGAAGTGCAGGACAAAATGCAAAAATCAAGCACAAAAACAAAAAGAAGAAAATGTCTTATCTGTTAGCAGGAGATGCAGACACGACACAGCAGGCTACAAAGGAAACAGGAATCAAGGATTCAGACCAGAACAATTGATCACCGGCAACCCTGATGGGAAGGTGACTCCCTTATATAAGACCAGTCAGTAACACCTGATTCCCAATCCTCACAATCTTCACAATCTTCACTGGACAGACCAGCACCGCTTGTAACCACCAGAGGGAGCCTCTGCTCAGAACTCATCCCAAGCCCACTCACAACACTGAGCCATGTGGTGAAGGAAAAAACACTCCCCATCCGAGGAGACTGGCATCGGTGGTCACCACCAACCAATGGACCGGCAGAAAAGAGTTCCCTTGATTCAATGATGAAACAATTGTCCACCATTTTAGGGAGCGTCTGACTGTGGGAGAAGGATGAAAGCGGCGACTTAAGGACGCCGTGTTCCTGTCCCAGAGTGATATTAACTCCTGTTTTAGAGGTCGGAAATGGAAAAGAGCGAATGGTACTGCCTCGATGGAGGCTACCATTTTTCCCAGGACCTGCCTGGCGACTCGCAGAGAGTGAGAGTGGGCTAGAGACAACAGGAGCACTCCGCACCTCAGAGAAGCGATCTTCTCTGGAGAGAGAGACACTAACCTTTGGCAAGTGTCTAGAATCATTCCCAGAAAAAAAGGATCTTTTGAGAAGAAATGGGAGAGGACTTGTCCAATTTGACTAATCAACCTAGGCGAGAGAGGGTGTCGATAGTGATCTCGACACTCTCTGCGCAGTCCGGAAAGGTTGGTCCTTTGATGAACACGCCGTCTAGGTACGGGAGGACCACCACACCTCGAGAGTGTAAAATTGACATGGCGGCCGCTATGACCTTTGTGAACACTCTGGGTACGGTTGCGAGTCCGAAGGGCAGAGCGGCAAATTGAAGATTATCCTCTCCGACTGCAAAAAACGCAGAAACCTTTGATGGCCACTGGAAATCGGGACGTGCAGATACGCGTCCTTGATGTCGATTGACGCCAGGTATTCCTTTCTTTCTAGAGATGCGACGACAGAGCGGAGAGATTCCATTCTGAAATGGCAGCCTCTGATGAATTTGTTTAGCAAATTTCTTCTTTTTTTTAAAAAATTTTCCGGGTCCAGAATAGAACGCAAAAAGCCATCCTTTTTGGGAACCACGAAGGGGTTTGAGTAAAACCCTTGAACCTTTCCTCGTGAGGAACTGGGACGATGACCTTGGGGGGCGAGTGACCGGGAACGACCTTGGTATTGAGACCGAAAGGGTCGATTGACTCTGCGCTGCGGAAGGAATAAAGACTGATCGCATCCCAATTGGATGGTCAGTGGGGGTTTTAATAAACAGACCGTCAGTCAGAGACAGTAGACGTTAGTAAGCGAGCTGTGGTATAGGATCCATTGTTGGAGACTCCGTCCGCTCTGTACTAGAATGTGGCCAAAAAAGGACACTGTGATTAAACGGTTTTAGCTCGAGAAATCTTTGTCCGGCAACTACTGTATCTCTGACCCTGTCAGCAAGTCAGGGGGATTGGTAAAAAACCCCGTGAAGACGTTTGATCCCTTTAAAGATCTCAGTGAGCTAAGACCGATAGTTTGGTGAATCCGGATATACCCACAAACGACTCATATTTTGAGTCATGTTTGCTGCAATCCCCAGGAACGGGGGAGCTGGGTGTCCATCCGTTGGACTCCTGTGAGTAAGACAAAACTGCACAGATTAAAGTGTAGAGTCGCCGCGGTAAAATGACATTATCCGTAACACACTAAGCGTCAGCGTGCGTTCTATCGGTCAGTGCTCTAAGGCCATATGTCCGGCCCGGTCAGGGACGGCAGACTGCCTATCGGTGACAGACAAATAGCGTAGGTCACAGGAGATTGCAAACCACTCACCATCCACACTGATTATCTCCTCAATCCACCGCACCTTTGATAAGGGGGTGGAGAGGTTATGCTAGCCACCAGTCAGCATCCGCACTGATTATCTCCTCAATCCACCATACCCTTGATAGAGGGGTGGAGAGGTTATGTTAGCCTCCAGTCAGTATACGCACTGATTATCTCCTCAATCCACCATACCTTCGATAGGGAGGTGGAGAGGTTTTTGGTAGCCTCTACTGACTATCTGCACAGATTGTCTCCTCAATCCACCATCACCTTGATAGGGAGGTGGGGAAGTTTTTTTTATTTTTTTTTTTATTATTAGCCGCCAATCACCATTCACTTTGGACAGTGATGACATAGTGGGGGCGCACGGGCGTTCTATGGAGTCTGAGACGCGTGGGGCTCCTGGACTTATGAAGGGACGCAGGCCCCACAGAAAAAAATGGAACCGTGCCTTAACTATAGCGAGGTATCACCTGAAGCACACCAGGCATACACAACTGAGTGTGTTTGTCAGTCCTCTTAGAGCTCTTGGATTGTGACATTCTGCAATCAAGCGAGCCTGTAGACTGCTGCAGGGAAGGGGTTAAGCCATTTATAAGCTTACCCCGTGTTTGTGCCCGCCAGGAAAAAGAAAAAATTCAGATGTCTTGGGTCCTACCTGAGAGGAGACATGGCGGCCGCAAGTAAATTCGGGCCGCACAGAACGCGGAGCTGCTTACGCGGAAGCGGGGGGCTGCATGCTGAACTCACTGGGGTAGAGAATAGCTGGTGCTCCTGATCGCAATGACCGGAGGCTCCTGGTCGCATGTAGCACATAGTGCGGAACCTAGCTTTCTTGGCAGCGAAGCGCTGCATGAGGCACAGGTGGTATACACCGCAGTGTGTGATTTGTGAGCCTTTTTATTGTCCTTGGTTGCGACATTATTACAAATGGGGGTTCGGCAGGAGAAGGGTTAAGCGCTATGGCACTTACCCAGGTACTGTGCCCCTTAGCAGAGGAAGGCGTCTCCAGTTAAAGATGGCGCCCGAGACTAGGATTGCGCTTCTCGTATGCCACGAGAAGCGCCAGAAGGAGCCCTGTCCAATCCTGGGCCGCAGAAAGAGCGCGCGACGTGGGCGGAGTCACAGGGGAGAGCCAGGAGACCCTCCCCCATCGAGGCCTATCCCGGCCTGAAGCCGGGGACTAAATTTCTGGCTGCGGCCTATCCCGGGCCGAAGCCGGGGACTAAATTTCTGGCTGCGGCCTATCCCGGGCCGAAGCCGGGGACTAAATTTATGGTTGCGGCCTAACCCGGGCCGAAGCCGGGGACTAAATTTGAGACTGGGGCCGCGGCGCAACGGGAAGCGCCCGCGGCGCGACGCTGAAGCTGCGGCGGCGCGACAGAGGCGGCCGCGGTGCGACGCAGAGGCGGCCGTGGCGACAGACGGCCGGTACACATTGCATCCAGGTGCATGTACTCACTGCGGGGAGAGACCCGAAGATGGAGAAGGAAGGGACCTCCGCAGGGACTACGGCAGATATGGCCGTACTTCCTCAATCCACCAACCCCTTTCAATAGGGGGGGTGGAGAGGGATCTTAAATGCCTCCAGACCGCCACCGCTTTCAGGAGAGGTGGAGAGGGGTATCCATTCATGGTGCCACGCCAATCACATCGCCCATATCGAGGGGTATTGTCACGCTGTCTAATGATATGTATACAATGTCAGTAAACTATTAATACAGGAACAACACTCTATACAACAACTAGTATAGCAACATCAGCATGTAAGTATAGAATAGATTTACCTGACACGATATCTGCTGAACTCAGGGTTAATCTTGAGGACTTGATGAGCTGAAACAGGAAAGAGGTGGACCGGGATCTAACCTGACCCTAAACTGGGGTCCTAACTAATCCCTCACCTTGGAGGTACTGATAATGGTTCAGAGGTCCAAGTCTCCAACCTAACCCTGTCTCCTATCAGACCCTGAACCCTGTAATCAGTCTTAAGAAGGATCCTGACTACCACCAAAGGGATATGGGCTGATCTCAGCTAAATACACAGATTAGACATATAAGACAGACAGGATAACACTCGCTTGCATACACACTCAAACACCAAAGGAACATAAATGGTCTGGGAAATAAACTCTAACCAAGTTGAGCTTAGAACAACTAAGGAGCTCACAACTAAAGTCTATACAGATTCATTCCTATCTGTGGTCTGCATGAAGGTTTCACTGGCAACTCCCCAAGCAGACAACCAGAAATTTAAAGGAAACCAATCAACAAATAATCAATTGCAGCCGGGAGAAACTGCACCCAGTCCCAGCACCGAGCACAGACAGAATTAACTCCCTAGCTGCCAAACACAAAGAAACAGCAGCTCAGCTGCGAGAAGTCAAAATGTGCACATGACAGTACCCCCCCTTCTACGAGGGGCCTCCGGACCCTCAGGGCCAGGCCTGCCCGGGTGAGTTCTGTGGAAGGTCCGAACCAAACGATCTGCGTTAACATCAGACGCAGGGACCCACGTCCTCTCCTCTGGACCATACCCCTTCCAATGCACCAAGTACTGAAGGGACCGGCGATTCAGACGTGAGTCAATGATCTTTGATACTTGAAATTCCAAGTTACCATTGACCAACACAGGAGGAGGAGGTAGAGGTGACGGTATGACTGGTGCCACATACCTTTTAAGTAATGACTTGTGGAACACATTATGAATTTTAAACGTAGGAGGGAGGTCCAGACGAAATGCCACAGGATTAATTATGGAACTGATCCTGTACGGCCCGATGAATCTGGGACCCAGTTTCCAGGAGGGCACTTTAAGTTTTATATTCCTGGTAGACAACCATACCAGATCGTTCACATTCAGATCTGGACCAGAAACTCTCCTCCTATCAGCCATACGTTTGTAACGGTTCCCCATCGCACTCAGATTATTCAATACACCTCTCCACACAGAAGCAAGTGACGACGAGAAACGCTCCTCCTCAGGAACCCCAGAAGGGCCCCCCCCATTGAAAGTACAAAACTGGGGATGGAAACCATATGCCCCAAAAAACGGGGACTTACCAGTGGACTCGCTCCGCCTGTTGTTAAGAGCGAACTCTGCCAGAGGCAAGAAAGAAGACCAGTCCTCTTGGTTCTCTGAGACAAAACACCGGAGATATGTCTCTAAGCTCTGATTCAGACGCTCTGTCTGACCATTGGTCTGCGGATGAAAAGCCGAGGAAAATGACAATTGCATCCCCCGACGTAAACAAAATGCCCTCCAAAATTTGGACACAAACTGAGACCCCCTATCTGACACCACATCAGAAGGCAACCCATGAAGTCTAACGATCTCCCTAATGAACACCTGCGCCAGAGTTTTAGCATTAGGGAGTGCAGGAAGAGCAACGAAATGTGCCATCTTACTGAACCTGTTAACAACCACCAGTATGACAGTATTCCCTGACGACGGAGGAAGGTCCGTAATGAAGTCCATAGATAAATGAGTCCATGGACGCTCCGGAAGTTTCAAGGGTAAAAGGGTCCCAGACGGACGGGTATGAGGGGTTTTAGAGCGAGCACACACACCCCACATGACGCGACAAAAGTTATAACATCTTTATTAGCATTAGGCCACCAAAACCGGCGAGAAAGGAGATCTAAAGTAGCCTTACTCCCTGGATGTCCTGCTAGAGCAGAATTATGATGTGCCTCAATAACCTTTTGTCTCAACAGATTTGGGACAAACAGTCTCCCTGGAGGTCCTGCAGGGGCGTCCCCCTGAGCCTCTAACACCTCCTCCTCAAGCTCAGAAAATACAGCCGACACTACCACCCCCTCCTGAAGGATAGGACTTGGGTCATCCGTTTTCCCGGCCCCTGGGAAACTGCGAGACAAGGCATCAGCCTTTACATTCTTAGACCCCGGGCGATAAGTGACGACAAAATTAAACCTGGTAAAAAACAACGACCATCGAGCTTGTCTGGAATTCAGACGCTTAGCGGATTCCAAATACAACAGGTTCTTGTGATCAGTAATAACGGTAACCGGGTGGACTGCCCCCTCCAAAAAGTGACGCCATTCTTCAAAAGCTAACTTAATGGCCAAAAGTTCCCTATTGCCGATATCATAATTCCTTTCGGCGGACGACAATTTCTTAGAAAAGAAAGCGCACGGATGCCATTTACCAGGGGACGGACCCTGGGACAATATAGCACCCACCCCTACGTCAGACGCATCCACCTCCACAATGAACGGCTGAGATGCATCTGGTTGGATGAGAACGGGTGCCGAAGCAAAACATTTCTTCAAAGAGGAAAAGGCTTGGCAAGCTTTGTCCGACCATTTAGAAAAATCCGTCCCTTTTCTTGTCATGTCAGTGAGAGGTTTGACGACAGATGAGAAATTACAAATAAATTTCCGGTAGTAGTTAGCAAACCCCAAAAAACGCTGCAGAGCCTTAAGATCCCCTGGCTGATCCCATTCAAGCACTGCTCTCACCTTTTCAGGGTCCATACGGAAACCGGAGGCTGACACCAAAAAACCCAAAAACTGAAGTTCCTGTACGGCAAATACACACTTCTCCAGTTTGGCGTATAGTTTATTGTCTCGCAAGATCTGCAACACCTGTCTCACATGCTCCTGATGAGACACAAGATCTGGCGAGTAAATTAAAATGTCGTCCAAATATACAACCACAAACAGCCCCACAAGGTGACGAAAAATGTCATTAACAAAATGTTGGAATACTGCTGGTGCAGTAGTCAGACCAAAAGGCATGACTAGGTTCTCATAATGTCCCTCCGGCGTGTTAAACGCCGTTTTCCACTCATCCCCCTCTTTTATCCTAATCAGATTATACGCCCCCCTGAGATCCAATTTAGAAAACCATTTGGCGCCAACAATTTGATTGAAGAGATCAGGAATAAGAGGGAGTGGATACGGATCTCGAACAGTAATCCGATTAAGTTTGCGGAAATCCAAGCAAGGGCGTAGGCCTCCATCTTTCTTCTTAACAAAGAAGAACCCCGCGGCTACTGGGGAAGATGAAGGTCTAATATGCCCTTTGGCCAGACTTTCAGAAATATAATCTTTCATAGCCTGCCTCTCAGGACCAGAAAGATTATACAACCTAGCTTTAGGCAACTTAGCATCAGGAAGGAGATTAATAGAGCAGTCATACACGCGATGAGGAGGCAACTCCTGACACCCCTCCTCAGAGAAAACATCCCCAAAATCCTCCAAAAAAGGAGGCAATGTACTAGGCACGACCGCACTGATGACTGTGTTCATGCAGTTGCTTTTGCAAAACTCACCCCATTGGCTTATTTCTCTGGACTGCCAATTAATCACAGGGTTATGTTTAACCAACCAAGGAAGTCCCAACACAATGGGAGTAGGTAGACCTCCAACACATAACAAGATAATTGTTCCCTATGTATTGCCCCTACCCGAAGGTCAATGTTATGAACCTCATGAACAAAGCTACCTTGGCCGAGAGGCCTGGCGTCAATGGAGAATATAGGGATCGGTTTGACCAATACACTCAGATGCATACCTTGAGCCTGAGCAAACTGAGCGTCAACCAGATTAGCCCCGGAACCACTATCAAGAAGAACAGACAATCTCTCCACTCTCGTACCAACTACCACCTCCACTGGTACAAGGAACTGAGAAGAACTGGCGGATGAAATACATACTCCCAGGTTGTCGTCCACCACACAACCTGGGATTAACAGTTTTCCGGCGACTTTTGGCTCAACAAGGCACGGGATGGACATTCTCCAACAAAATGTCCCTCTTTCCCGCAGAAAAAACATCTTCTAGTCCTGCGGCGTACCGCCAATCCCCTCCTACGAAATGATGTCCCTCCCAACTGCATAGGCTCATCCGAACAGACAAGGGGAACCTCAACATAAGGGACTTTAGTGGTAGGTGGAGAAACAACAGGGAGTGGGGTTACCTCACCCCTCTCCCGAAGCCGTCTATCAGTACGGATAGCTAAGGCCATAGCAGCCTCCAGAGAAGGAGGAGACTCATACTGAGCCAAAACGTCTTTTAATTTATCAGAAAGCCCATGACAAAACTGGCTCCTAAGAGCTGGGTCATTCCACTGAGTATCTGTGGCCCATCTACGAAACTCAGAAGCAAATTCCTCTGCCGGACGATTTCCCTGCTGTATCTTACGTAATTTTGTCTCAGCAAGAGAGACCCGATCTGGGTCATCATATACCAATCCCAGGGCAGTAAAAAATTGATCTACAGACAGTAGAGCCGGGATCCCGGAGGAAGGGAAAATGCCCAGGATTGAGGGTCCCCTTGCAGAAGTGAGATAACAATTCCCACCCTCTGCTCCTCACTCCCTGATGATCGAGGCCGAAGCCGAAAATACAATTTACATGCCTCCCGGAAGGTGAAAAATTTGTCTCGCCCACCAGTGAACCTGTCCGGGAGAGCTACTTTAGGTTCAACTCTGGTTTGCTCCAGGGGAGACAAAACTTTGGACTTAATGTCCGTCAGCTCCATGGATAATCCCTGCAACTGCAGAGCCAGCTGGGCTACTGGATCCATGGTAACTGGAGATAATTTTTATGGCCAGTGAAAATGTCACGCTGTCTAATGATATGTATACAATGTCAGTAAACTATTAATACAGGAACAACACTCTATACAACAACTAGTATAGCAACATCAGCATGTAAGTATAGAATAGATTTACCTGACACGATATCTGCTGAACTCAGGGTTAATCTTGAGGACTTGATGAGCTGAAACAGGAAAGAGGTGGACCGGGATCTAACCTGATCCTAAACTGGGGTCCTAACTAATCCCTCACCTTGGAGGTACTGATAATGGTTCAGAGGTCCAAGTCTCCAACCTAACCCTGTCTCCTATCAGACCCTGAACCCTGTAATCAGTCTTAAGAAGGATCCTGACTACCACCAAAGGGATATGGGCTGATCTCAGCTAAATACACAGATTAGACATATAAGACAGACAGGATAACACTCGCTTGCATACAGTCATGGCCAAAAGTTTTGAGAATGACACAAATATTATATTTTCACATGATCTGCTGCCCTCTGGTTTTTATGTGTGTTTGACAGATGTTTTTATCACAGACAGAAATATAATAATTGCAAACATATGAGTAACAAAAGCTTATATTGACAGTTAGAATGAGTTAATGCAGCAAGTCAATATTTGCAGTGTTGACCCTTCTTCTTCAGGACCTCTGCAATTCTCCCTGGCATGCTCTCAATCAACTTCTGGACCAAATCCTGACTGATAGCAGTCCATTCTTGCACAATCAATGCTTTCATTTTGTCAGAATTTTTAGGTTTTGTTTGTCCACCCGTCTCTTGATGATTGACCACAAGTTCTCAATGGGATTAAGATCTGGGGAGTTTCCAGGCCATGGACCCAAAATCTCTATGTTTTGTTCCCTGAGCCATTTAGTTATCACCTTTGCTTTATGGCAAGGTGCTCCATCATGCTGGAAAAGGCATTGTTGATCGCCAAACTGCTCTTGGAGGTTTGGGAGAAGTTGCTCTTGGAGGACATTCTGGTACCATTCTTTATTCATGGCTGTGTTTTTAGGCAAGACTGTGAGAGAGCCGATTCCCTTGGCTGAGAAGCAACCCCACACATGAATGGTTTCAGGATGCTTAACAGTTGGCATGAGACAAGACTGGTGGTAGCGCTCACCTTGTCTTCTCCGAATGAGGCGTTTTCCTGATGTCCCAAACAATCGAAAAGGGGATTCATCAGAGAAGATAACTTTACCCCAGTCCTCAGCAGTCCACTGCCTGTACCTTTTGCAGAATATCAGTCTGTCCATGATGTTTTTTCTGGAGAGAATTGGCTTCTTTGCTGCCCTCCTTGAGACCAGGCCTTGCTCCAAGAGTCTCCGCCTCACAGTGCGTGCAGATGCACTCACACCTGCCTGCTGCCATTCCTGAGCAAGCTCTGCACTGCTGGTAGCCCGACCCCGCAGCTGAAACACTTTTAAGAGACGGTCCTGGCGCTTGCTGGTCTTTCTTGGGCGCGCTGGAGCCTTTTTGGCAACAATGGAACCTCTCTCCTTGAAGTTCTTGATGATGCGATAGATTGTTGACTGAGGTGCAATCTTTCTAGCTGCGATACTCTTCCCTGTTAGGCCATTTTTGTGCATTGCAATGATGACTGCACGTGTTTCTTTAGAGATAACCAAGGTTAACAGAAGAGAAACAATGATGCCAAACACCAGCCTCCTTTTAAAGTGTCCAGTGGTGTCATTCTTACTTAATCATGACAGATTGATCTCCAGCCATGTCCTCATCAACACCCACACCTGTGTTAATGGAGCAATCACTGAAAAGAGGTTAGCTGGTCCTTTTAAGGCAGGGCTGCAATGATGTTGAAATGTGTTTTGGGGGATAAAGTTCATTTTCTAGCCAAATATTGACTTTGCAAGTAATTGCTGTTAAGCTGATCACTCTTTATAACATTCTGGAGTATATGCAAATTGCCATTAGAAAAAGTGAAGCAGTAGACTTTGTAAAAATTAATATTTGTGTCATTCTCAAAACTTTTGGCCATGACTGTACACACTCAAACACCAAAGGAACATAAATGGTCTGGGAAATAAACTCTAACCAAGTTGAGCTTAGAACAACTAAGGAGCTCACAACTAAAGTCTATACAGATTCATTCCTATCTGTGGTCTGCATGAAGGTTTCACTGGCAACTCCCCAAGCAGACAACCAGAAATTTAAAGGAAACCAATCAACAAATAATCAATTGCAGCCGGGAGAAACTGCACCCAGTCCCAGCACCGAGCACAGACAGAATTAACTCCCTAGCTGCCAAACACAAAGAAACAGCAGCTCAGCTGCGAGAAGTCAAAATGTGCAACCGCGACGATCTTCGTGGCAATGCACACATGACAGGTATCTCATGGGGAGAGCGGCCCATTCAAGGGATCTGTCGCCCCATGGTAGCGTAGCAGGAGGGGTACGTGGAGGCGACACTCGCACGATGCCGCCTGTTGATGGTTTTTGGGAGATCGTGACTTTTCGTACAAGTCCCGTCGCCCATCCGTGCGTGAAGAAAGCAAAATAATAAAAAGAGGTAAAAAACTGAGAAAAAAAGTGGGGTCTGAGAGCAGACCCTAGTGCCTACTACAGACACTAAGCAAGAACTGGTTCAGGATTGAGCCAACAGAGGGTGTATACTGCAGGAGGAGGAGTTAATCTCTTTTGCTTATGTATTGCTTAGTGTCCTCCTAGTGGCAGCAGCATAACACCCACGGTCTGTGTCTCCCAATGAGGCGATGGAGAAAATAGCAATGTGGATACCAATCCTACATTATACAATAACATATATACAATATCAAATGCAAGCAAAAGTCAAAGGCATAGTTACCTAGAAATCAAACCCAGGGGAACCCACCACACCCGACGCGCGTTTCGCTCTGAAATGCTTCGTCCGGGGGTGGTTGGGTACTGGCCAGATAGGGTATATATACCAGAGGGAACCAATGAGAGGCTAGTGATTTAATTATCTCCCTCCCGTACAGCTGTAACACACTGAGCCGATTGGACTGAATCAAATCTGGCGCCACATAAGTTAGCAAACAAGATGACCTGAATATTGACCCGGTAGTAAAGCATTCATAAATAGATCCATCATAAGAATATAATCATACACACATAAACAATAATAACAATGCATGTAAAATGAGTATACAGTGATAAACCAGAAAAAAAGGAATCGCTGCTTGAACCTAAATATGTGTTGCCATAGACGCCACAGAGTCCGTTACAAAATATCCGGAAACTAATCATGTGATCGTGACGATACTTACCATATGATTATCCGACCGGATGTGACGTTACGGACTCTGAGACTCCTTGCGTATGTTCCATTGGATATTGCTGGCTGCGAAGCACTTCCGGATGTGACGATGCTGATCACATGATTCGTTTCCGGATATTTTGTTACGGACTCTGTGGCTTTTACTTTTACTCCAGTATATAGACATTTTTTTTCTCTTTTTTCTCAATTTTACACAATGATATACTGGCATCTTCTCAGTTTTCAGTATAACAGTACATGACATGTATTGTAATTTAACACTTCTTCCATCTTCATATGCAGGACATACCGCTTAATATGAATATTGAAAATAAGCACTTGATTTATGAAACCCTGATACGCCTATATCTAAAGGGTATGTTACTGGATTTACTGCATTTATTGTGTGTCATTATACTATGCAACCCATTGTCTTTTTATTTTTTGCTATTGCTTTTTTACTACAGTTTTGGTGACCTCTCTCTTTTTTCTGTTTATAACTATGCATACAAACGTCCTTGTGCTCTCTATGTTCTCTGTTCTAAATCCGGGACTTTTTCCCCCATTGTTGTCCCTTTGTATCAGTCAAAGGTCTAACATGATGCCAAATGTCTACGGATGTGTTAGTTCACCTATGTAAATATTGT
Organism: Oophaga sylvatica; assembly: GCA_033576555.1. Lineage (NCBI taxonomy): Eukaryota > Metazoa > Chordata > Amphibia > Anura > Dendrobatidae > Oophaga > Oophaga sylvatica. Next base: position 588,483,557 of record JARQOD010000002.1, read on the forward strand.
ATATATTGTATTATAATGTACATTATTGACCGCTATATTTTTTTCAGCGACTTTTTGATAAAGGCCACTGCGTTGGCGGAAACGTCAGTCAGTCGTCTCATAACTTTCTTTCTTTCACATCAAGTGTCTAATAAAAAAATTTTCAATTAAGCATGATATACGCCTTCAAACGTGTGCAGTGATTCTGTACATATTTTGAGAAAACACAATAGTTTGACAATAAATGGCTTCACCCAACCACTAACCATGAGTGGAGAAAAAGTTTTGGTGTTATCATTAATATTCTCTGAAAAAAGGCCAAGAAAGCAAAAATTCTGCCGGGGTATGTAAACTTTTGAGCACAACTGTATATAAGAGTTATCAGTTCTTACTAGTATTTTTGTATTTATATAGGATTCATTTGTTTCATCAGATTATTATTGCCTGATCATACTTGTGCCCTCCATGTAGGGGTTATTTTTGCACAACACATCACAATCTATTTGCACTTGCACTTTGGTACATATAAAATATATGTTACGATTAGATGTGGACATAGTGACTAAATTACATGGTAGTTTTTTGTAGCTTAATATCTGATATTTGCAGTTTGGTATATATAATATGTGTTATGACTTTATGTGAACATAGAAACTAAATTCTATGTGACTTTTTCTGTATTTTTATATTTAACCAGACCAACAGATCTCTAATTGGGGGCTCATATAGATTTATTTGTTTATATTCATTTATTTCACTATGGAGACACATGCATAGCAGCACTGTTATACCAACCTGATAGACAGGTATAATATACAGTATGAGTCACATACATAGCAATCTCTTACACAAGTATACCATTTGAGTCATATAAATATATATATAGCAGTCCTGCTCTACCAACCTGATACACAGGTAAACCATTTGACAGCAGGTCTCCTCCCATCTTTCTCTCACATTTTTTCTCATTATTGTGATGCCAATTTTTCTTTGTTGCATTCATTTACTTTTACATGACATGATATGTGTCTCCTTTAGTTTCTTTTGCATATCCATTGCTGGCAATAGTTATTGTTTCATAATAAAATTTACATTTTATACATTGATATGACCTGATCTTGTTTCTTTTTCCTTTTGTTTTGCTGTGAATTTCTCACCGGGATCTCTTTTTGTACTTTTGGTCCAATATATGCTCGTATGTACATATATATTTGAAATATATGCAATTAGGCATTTAACAGCATATTTTTTTACTATGGTATGAACGTACACTGCTCAAAAAAATAAAGGGAACGCTCAAATAACACATCCTAGATCTAAATGAATGGAATATTCTCATTGAATACTTTGTTCTGTACAAAGTTGAATGTGCTGTAAACATAATCACACAAAAATCATCAATGGAAATCAAATTTTTGAACCAATGGAGGTCTGGATTTGGAGAGACCCCCAAAATGAAAGTGGAAACAAATCAAAATGAAAATCAAAACAAGACAAAATTAAAGTGGAAACAAGTCAAAATGATGATCAATATTGTGTGTGGCCTCCACGTGCCTGTATGACCTTCCTACAACGCCTGAGCATGTTCCTGATGAGGTTGCAGATGTTCTCCTGAGGGATCTCCTCCAAGACCTGGACTAAAGCATCCGTCAACTCCTGGACACTCTGTGGTGCAACGTGACGTTGGTGGATGGAGCGAGACATGCTGTCAAGATGTGCTCTATAGGATTCAGGTCTGGGGAATGGGTAGGCCAGTCCATAGCTTCAATGCCTTCATCCTGCAGGAACTGCGTACACACTCCAGCCACATGAGGTCTGGCATTGTCCTGCATTAGGAGGAACCCAGGGTCAACCACACCAGCATATGGTCTTACAAGGGGTCTAAGGATCTCATCTCGGAACCTAATGGCAGTCAGGCTACCTCTGGCGAGCACATGGAGGGACCGATTTAGCAGTGGGTCAGTAATGGTGTGAGGTGGCATTTCTTTGGAGGGTCACACAGCCCTCCATGTGCTTTTTTCACAAAAAATTTACTTTGGAACAAAACTTTTTTATTTCCATAAGGGTACCAAGAGAAAATGGACTACACAATTTGTTGTGCAATTTCTCCTGAGTATGCTGATATCCCATATGTGGGGAAAGCCATTATTTGGGAGCATGGCAGGGCTCAGAAGGGAGCAAGCACTGTCTGACTTTTGAATGCAAAATTGGCTGGAATCAATGGCTGGCGCAATGTCGTGTTTGGAGACCCCTTGATGTACCTAACCAGTGGAAATCCTCCAATTCTAACTCCAACCCTAACACAGTCCTAATCCCAACCCTAATCTCAACACATTCCTAACCCTAATCCCAACCTTAACCATAAACCTAACCACAACCCTACACCGAACACCACACAAACTCGAACATCACAACCTCATCCCCAACACAACCCTAACCTTAACATGACCCTAACCTCAACCCTAGCCCCAATCCTAACCCTAGCCCAACCCTAATGCTAGCTCTAACCCTAACCCTAGCCCCAACACTAACCCTAGCCCAACTCTAGCCCAACTCTAACCCTAGCCCAACCCTAATGCTAGCTCTAACCCTAACCCTAGCGCCAACACTAACCCTAGTCCAACTCTAGCCCAACCCTAACCCCAGCCCCAACCCTAACCCTAGCCCAACCCTAACGCTAGCACTAGCCTCAGCCCTAACCCTAGCCCAAACCCTAACCCTAGCCCCAACAATTTTGTCCCTGGTGTCCTTAGACAGCTCTTTGGTCTTGGGCATGGTGAAGAAGTTGGCATGTGATTGATTGTGTGGACAGTTGTCTTCTATACAGGTAACAAGGTCAAATAGGTGCAATTAATACAGGTAATGAGTGTAGAGTAGGAGGGCTTCTTAAAGAAAAACTAACAGGTCTGTGAAAGCCAGATTTCTTGTTGGTTGCTAATTAATTATGTAAAAATCATACAATGTCATTTTTTTTTTTAGATTCTGTCTCTCACAGTTGAAGTGTACCTAAGATACAAATTACAGACCTCTCCATTCTTTGTAGGTGGGAAAACTTGCAAAATCATCAGTGTATCAAATATGTATTTACCCCACTGTACTGTAAAAAAAACCCCATTCATTAGATATTTTTAGGAAAATCCAGGAATCCCATGATGATAATGTTTTAAAGTACAATTTAAGGCTTTCTCTAAGAACATGTATTAAATATCCAGCAATCTGCAATGTATTTGATTTATAGAGACTTATTTACCTGTAGCTTTTGGATCTGTAATTTAGTTTTTTCCAGCCACATGAGACTTGCTGAGCTCACTGCCATGCCTTCCCCTGATTTGTATATTACCAGCAAAGAAGTTGCTACAACAAACTATGCAAATCTGTACCGGATAGACAGGCGCAGGCGGAGTACCTGGGTTTATTTACATGGTAAGGAAACAAAAGATTAACCCAGTATTTGCTGGAAGATCACTGCACACAGTAGCCATGTGTTCATCTCTACACTTATAAAACGGTGTCATAGAATTGGTACTTTGCCCATAATCCAGACATTAAAGGGAATACATGTCTACAGCCCATAATTCTGATTTGAAGACATCATGTGCATTCACTGTAAACTGTAAAATTAGGATAATTACAGTCATAATAATTTGTGTAAGCTTCTTCAAAAATCTAATAGACAAAAAAAAGGACCAGCACATCTAAACTAGTATGAATAGGTGCCAACCAAAGAAAGCATATAAGTCAAAAAGATTAAGGGTTGCACCATAACTTACCAAGAATGATTGCTCGATAGGTAGGCATAGAAACTGCATTGCTGCTATAGAAAATGGGAGAAAAAAATTGAAAAAAGCACTGTATAGTGTATATATGAAATATGTATCTGCAAAAATTGCTATGAAAAAGGAAGGTTCTTAGCGCATAGATTGGCCAATATATGTATGCCCAATTACCACGTCAAGGTGGCGCCTATTCACACTAGCTTAGATGTGCTGGTCCTTCTTTTTGTCTATTTGTATCAAGCCTTTGGACATGTGCACTTCCACTACCAATAGCCAAAGGTGAGTTTAAGCAGATTAGCTCGTCCATTCCTGCCCCATATATTGAGAACACCAGCAAATAGACAGGATCAGCAAAATAGAAAGGAATGATTTAAATAACCTCATTATAGATGCTGAACTAAAGTATACATGGCAGAAATAGGACAGTCGCACAGAAGTGCGCAAACATTTGAGAAAACTCAAAAAATACGACCATGAAGTCCAAAGAATTATCAAAAGAGTACAAATTTTATTTATCATATTCATATAAAAGTCACGGACAGGAAGAACAAGAAACACGGGAGAACAGTGGAGTGCAACTAGAACACATCAGTGGTACGTCATAAAAATGACCGGTACGAGAACCAACAATCTGTATAGATATAGTGTATAATATATGATATATATAGATGGCAATAGCAAAAATTAATTAATATATATACACACACACCTCAAGTAAAGTAGTCACTGGAATTTTTATAATATATATATATATATGGCTACAAACTATATAGTAATTATTATGGCCAATATATATATGTGGCTATAGACTATATAGCAATTAACATGGTTAATAAGGGATAGATAATTTTAACACAGTCGATATGCTAGATGAAGCATGTAATGGCAGAAGAAAAAAATAAAAAAATAGCCAGATCAATTTATATCACATTCATTACAAAATGATAAATGTATTGAATAAGGCGTATAATGGCAGGAAGTAATACAAATAGATCAGTTTATATCAAGTTCACTACATGCATCAATACAAAAAAGGGGGGGGGGTTACTGGCATATATTACCACAATTTAGCACATCAGAAGGTTTAACAAGTTAATATACTGTTAGCTGCAAGCCATATTATATAATACTAGTCAGAGGGAACAGGCATAAATGGCACAGAAAACCATATAGATTGAATAAGTCAGCCATGATTTACCTGGGGTGACAGATAAGGAGGAACAACGCACGGGTCAGACAGGAGGCCCGACGCGCGTTTCGGATGCACGATCCTTCATCGGGGCATATGGGAACACAGTGAGTACCGGCATAAATACCGTCAAACCGGAAGTAGCTTGACTGCAAGACAGGAAATGACGCATCCGTAACCACAGTGATCGCTATGCTGAATGGCAGCGGCGTCAAACACCCAGGGACGGCATGGCAACCCAGGGTATCTAGAGACGCCGACATGCCATGGAGCAGAGCGGTATGAGGCGCGCATGCGTCAAGGTCAGCAGACAAGTTACAGATATCTGTGAGTATATATAATGCCAGGGATATAATATAATACAAAAACGCATAATAAATGGAAAAAAAAAAGAATATACTTATACGGCTACATATTACATATGGAATATAACAGGAGAAAAAAAAAAAAAAAAAAAAAAGAGGAATAAACAAAATATGTAACAACAAATGCATATAATGAAAACAAAACAAAACAACTGGCATATATATATATATATATAAAGAATATATATAAAAAAATTCTCTTTATATGACGGATATGCAGGTGATTCTTCATCCATAATGGGTAGAGACAGTGGAAGTAAGGCGGGGAAGCCGTGATAACTAAAAGGAATAAAAAACAATTAAAATCAAAATGACGTCCAAAAGAAGCATTATAAGGAGCACAGATACAGACAAGCTGGCGATCACAAAAAAGGAACGAAACTCAAATTCTCATTGAGGCCTTTGGGTTGTACCGTATCCAAGGTCCAAATCCAGCGGCTCTCAAGTTGTGCCAATAACTGAGTGGTTTTACCACCTCGGATGCCCAAATCCAAGGAATCAATGCCCTTAACTCTCAATCCTTTTGTGTCACATTGGTGGTGTAGTTTGAAATGACGCGGGAGCGTCTTAAGTGAGGCCACATCCTCCTGTGTGGTTGCTGCCTGGATACCAAGCACATGCTCCCTAACTCTAATTTTTAGTTGGCGTGTAGTAAGGCCAGCATAGATTAGGGAGCATGGACATGTAGCAAAATAAATAACATTTTTGGTATCACATGATATTAACTTGCGAATCTCAAATTGTCTTGTACCTGAAGAATTAGTGAAACTTGTACTACGCTCTATATTGGTACAAGCCACACAATGACCACAAGGGCTGCAACCACGTCTAGTAGTATGATAATTTGAAAAGATAGGTCGAGTGTCAGGGGCATAATGGCTCCGAACTAAATAGTCACGGAGATTGCGACTTCTACGGTAGGTTATGAGAGGCTTATTGGGCAAGATCTTTGCCAAAGTAGGGTCAGTCTTAAGAATTGGCCATGATCTAGTCAATGCAGATCTTAGACGATTAGTCTGAGAGTGAAAAGTGGTAATAAATCGAACTGGCTGCGACTTTTCTCGAGTATTGGTGTCTTTATAGAGTAAGTCACTCCGGATGTTATATTTAGCCTTGTGATATGCTCTTTTTATAGTACGGTTACTATAACCACGAATACGTAAACGATTTTTCAAATCTTTAGCTTGTCTTTCAAAGTCTGCATCAGAAGAACATATCCGACGAATGCGGAAAAATTGGCCTACGGCTACAGCACGGACCATATGTTCAGGATGGGAAGAAGACACATGTAATAGTTCTCCCGTGTTTCTTGTTCTTCCTGTCCGTGACTTTTATATGAATATGATAAATAAAATTTGTACTCTTTTGATAATTCTTTGGACTTCATGGTCGTATTTTTTGAGTTTTCTCAAATGTCTGCCCCATATATTGTAGGCTTTTTTGCCCAAGAGAGGTGACATTACAGGACAGGGACCCAATTTATGAAGGACACCTTGACATGGTAATTGGGCATACATATATTGGCCAATCTATGCGCTAAGAACCTTCCTTTTTTCATAGAAATTTTTGCAGATACATATTTTATAAATACACTATGTAGCGCTTTTTTAAATTTTTTGTCCCATTTTCTATAGCAGCAATGCAATTCCTATGCTCTAGAGCAGGGGTGGGCAATTAATTTTGCCAGGGGGCCGCATGAGAAATTGGGATGGTTTTAGAGGGCCGGACTAATATAATTAACTCCGTTCTACCCAATACTGTATATATATATATATATACTGTATACTGTATATATACATACCTGCCCATTATCATCATCTTCTCCCCATCATCATCAATGCCTCCCCATTATCAGCAATGCCTGCCCATCATCATCTTCTCCCCATCATCAATGCCTGCCCATTATCATCAATGCCTGCCCATTATCATCATCTTCTCCCCATCATCATCAATGCCTCCCCATTATCAGCAATGCCTGCCCATCATCATCTTCTCCCCATCAATGCCTGCCCATTATCATCATCTTCTCCCCATCATCATCAATGCCTCCCCATTATCAGCAATGCCTGCCCATCATCATCTTCTCCCCATCATCAATGCCTGCCCATTATCATCAATACCTGCCCATTATCATCATCTTCTCCCCATCATCATCAATGCCTCCCCATTATCACCAATGCCTCCCCATTATCAGCAATGCCTGCCCATCATCATCATCAATGCCTCCCATTATCATCAATGCCTCCCAATTATCAGCAATGCCTGCCCATCATCATCTTCTCCCCATCATCAGCAATGCCTGCCCATCATCATCTTCTCCCCATCATCAATACCTCCCCATTATCAGCAATGCCTGCCCATCATCACACACAGACAGCACACAAGCACTCTCTCACATACACCACACACACACACACACACACAAAGCACCGCACTACATAGACACAGAAACACACACACACGTCTTACCTGTCCAGCGTCCCCGCTCTCTGACACAGCCGGCCGCTGAATGATGACGTCATTCAGCGGCCGGCTGTGAGAGGAAGCGCCGGTGGAGCCCGGAGCTGCAGCAGCGGAGGCACGGGAGAGGTAAGTATTGTGCCAGCTGATGCCGGGGCCCTGAAACTGCCGGAGCGCCTCCGCGGGCCGGTCACTGACAGCCGGCGGGCCGGATGCGGCCCGCGGGCCGCCCCTTGCCCGGGTCTGCTCTAGAGTAATCATTCTTGGTAAGTTATGGTGCAAACCTTAATCTTTTTGTCTTTAAAAATCTAAAGCATCTTACATTTTATTTTACAGACAGGGCAAAAAAGTGCCTTATGTTTCTGGACTCCTAGAATTTCTGGACAGTTGGCAACCATGGTTTGAAGTAAATTTTTGTAATGCCAATATGTATATAATCAAAGACTACAACAAGATGTTCAAATCGGTGAAGCTCCTGTACACTCACATCTCACTACATTAATAGTTGTATAGGTTTTCCAGGAGTTTAATAAAAAAAAGTTACCTTAACTTCTGGAAAAATTGTAAAAAACCAGCCAGACATTAGTCACCTATTAAAACTCCCGCTAATCGGTGGTCTTCTCCTCAATAGTCTTGGTTTATTTACCTGCAGCAGTGGGAAGCGATGTACATCTAACCACTGGCAGAGAAAGACAGAAGAGGGCTCCTGTGCAAGAATATGAGCCCTTTTCAGTCTAATGGCTCATCATAATGCACAGGTTCACCTGGTTTGGAGGTTGAAGAGGCCCTCTTTTCCTTTTGGGCCGTTGTGTGGCTACACAGGTTGCACCAATGGTATGTCCGCCCCTACATTTAAGTGACTTCTGTTCTGTAACCATTCAGTGCATATATTACATTGGACGGCTAAGGCCAGGCATTGGTTAGCCATGCACAGAATGACTTTTTCCTGAGGCTTGTGATAAATTAAGCAGCATGTACATTTTTAAGGCTGACATTCACTTCTTTGTAGTAGAGGAGCCACTAGCTTTGGTTCTATTCTGAAACTACAGTTCCAAGTATGCCTCCCTTTATTTTTTGGGTTATTCTTATGGCTGTATACATTGCTGGGAGAAATTTTAGGTGGCATTTAATTTTGCTATACACATTTGCAATCACTTGGAAAATCAACCATGTGATAAATTGATTCAACAATAAAATTAAGATACCAGATTCTTTGGTTAGTTGAAAACAGACTGAACAATTACAAGTAGGAATGTTGCATTTTTTATGCAAACCTCATCAAATTCGTTCATTTTTAACCACATGCAGTGTAAAATCCCCAGAAAACAATCTTAACTTTCATTACAAATGTATAAAATGCGTATAGTTCATTATACGTGAGACACAGATTATTTATGAACTGAAAAAGGTAATGAATTGAAAACCCAAAAAATCTGATCTTGCCTACACAAAGATATTTTAGCGTAATTTTTCCATGATTTGCAGAATGCACTGAAAAATTATAATGTCAAATAGAGAAAAAGATACAAACTTAAAGTTTGTCCAACATATACAGTTCTGTATAAAGTTTTAGGGAGATGGGGAAAAATGCTGCAAAGTAAAAAATAATTTGAAAAAAATAGAACTGTTAATAGTTTTTTTTTTTAGCAATGAATAAATGTTAAGCAAAATGTACAAAACAGAAATCTATACAATCAAAAAATTGCTGTGACCGCCTGTTCTGCCTCTGAATATACGACAAGATGTTAATATTTATGTGCTGGTTTAGTTGTTATAGCACCGTCTAGTGGTGGCTGAATTTATAGCCTGTGCTTTAACAAGCAGATAGAGTGTTGCATTGTGGGATTGAAGCAAGTATCCTGGGGAGAAGAAATTCCATTTTTTCAGTGTACTTCAGGGACACATGTGTTTTTTTTGCTCTCCTGTAACCTCTCCCAAATGAGTTTGCTATCCTGGGAAAGCATATCTGGTAGATTAGTATCTCTTTCTTGCAATACATTATTGAATAGAAATTGATTAACTGGTAGCAGCCATGTTTAAAGGAGAGTGATTATTAGAGATCTGTGTATTTACATGTAAAGATTTCATCACACTGTATACTTTCCTGTAACTGTGTTAGCTGTATATCTCTGCCAATTTCTTATCTATGTGTTTGTATTTTTATAGTTTTAACCCCGCATGTTCTATACTGTTCACCCAAAAAACAAGTTAGACTACAGAGAAACCCCCGTCTGCTTATTTTGGGGTTAGAACAGTG
>JARQOD010000002.1:588493682-588552923 GCA_033576555.1 Oophaga sylvatica
AAGGGAAAAGGGGGTTTACAAGGGTTTCACTGAAAAACAAAATAAATTTTTAACCACCCCTTTTTTTCACTGTATTCGTAAATTTTTTCCCCCCAACAAGCAAATTTTTCAAAATGACATTTATTTTGGCTTCCTCTGTCATTTCCACTCCCCCAGGTCAAACCCATGGGAAAAACCCGGGGCATCCACAAAGCTAACTTTGTTTCCACAATGCGATTTAAAACCCCCCTCCAGACAGAAAAAGCCTCAGAATGCATAAACACCCCCCCTTTTACACAAAAAAATCACATCCCCCTACAAAAATTAAGCCTTCAGGAAATTTTTTAGGATCGAAAAAGGTTTCCCCAAGGGAGAACAACATCTGCTTCAAATAATGTGCCACAACCTCTCACCTCGCCAGGAACTGTGAACCTAGCGTGAAATGTACAAAATGCAGCAGCACGGATCACAATACAGCCTTGCACCCTGGACCACCTCCACGAGTGTTGTCACAAGCAGAGGAGCACGATGGGAAGCAGAAGGACACTGACGAAGATACCTCTGTAGTCAGCGTTCAATGTACTGAGATCTGCAAGGGACTCTCAAGAGGAAGGTTCTGTTCAAAAATCTGCCTTGTCCGAGTCTATCCAGCAGGCCGCAAGGACAAAGCCCTCAAGATATATGCAATCTTGGATGACCAAAGTAATAGGTCTTTAGCCAGGTCCATCTTGTTTGACAACTTCAGCATTGTAGGCCCTGGTTCTCCCTACTCCCTGAGGACTTGTTAAGGTGCCGTTGAGACGGCGGAGAAAAAAGCAACCGGATACAAGGTGGAGTCCATAGATGGCCAAACCTGCATATCACTACCAACCATCCTGGAGTGCAATCAGATTCCCGACAACAGGTCAGAGATACCTTCACCGGAGTTGGCGACACATCACCCCCATCTGAAGCGTATAGCCCACTTAATACCTGAGTTGGATCCAGAAGCCCCAATAGCTCTACTCCTTGGAAGAGATATACTACGAGTCCTGTTGTGAATGGGTTTGAGATGAGTTCTGAGCAGAGGCTCCCTCTGGTGGTTACAAGCGGTACTAGTGAAGATTGTGAGGACTGGGAATCAGGTGTTACTGACTGGTCTTATATAAGGGAGTCATTTTCCCATCAGGGTTGCCGGTGATCAATTGTTCTGGTCTGAATCCTTCTTTCCAGTTTCCCTTGTAGCCTGCTGTGTCGTGTCTGCATCTCCTGCTATCAGATAAGACATTTTCTTCTTTTGTGTTTGTGCTATATTTTTGCATTTTGTCCTGCACTTCTGTGGGGGCCTTCTGGGTCCCCTCCGGGGGCTTTTGTCCTCTCAGTTTTGTTCAGCCACTGAGTTTTGTACTTTTGCTTTTCCAGTTTTTTCAGTGGCTGCTGTCTTGATTTTGTTACACCAGAGAACTAATTTAGGTGGAAGAGGTCATGTGATCTCAGGTGTTTTTGAAATTAGTAGAGTTGGTGTTTTTCAGGGTTTTCTGAGATTGCAGTAAGTACCCTTCCTGTCCTTTTCTATTTAGATAGTTTTGGCCCCAGCGTTTGCTCATACTATTTTCTTTCTGTGTCAGTATTTCCTCTTGTCTAACCGCCATTACATGTTTGAGGGCTTTCTATTATCTTTGGGGTCTGCTCCGGGGCAGATAGCTTTCCTATTTCTATCTTTAGGTGTAGTTAGTTTCTCAGGCTGTGACGAGGCGTCTAGGACCAACGTAGGAACGCTCCACGGCTGTCTCTAGTTGTGGTGGTTAGTCAGGGTACTGCAATCTCATAGATTCCAACTGCTCTGGTGTATTGCCTTTTTTACCTGCACTCCTCAGCTACCGTAACATAACAGAGTCCACAAGACTAGAGAATATATCAACGGCTCCAGGAACGCTCCATACGCACAGAAGCTCGACCTTGGATGGGTCATTATAGGAGACGTCTGTCCAGGAGGAGCACACAAGCCAGCCTCAGTCAACAGTATGCTTACCAGCACACTGAAAAATGGACGTCGGTCTCTCTTCCGGCCATGTCACAATAGTTTGCTGGTAAAGGAATTGCCAAACAGCGCTCCCCTACCTTGCCCTTTCTCAGTACCTACCAACGAAGACCACACCTGTGAAAGTGAACAAGACCACATGGGATGTACAGTCTTCCACAGGACAAAGGAAGACAACAAGGTAGCGATGTCCATAGAAGATAGGATGTTCTTGGACATCATGGATAGACAAATTGTCAAAGACAAATCGAATAGTTGGGTTGCACCTTTACCATTTCAACCTCACAGAAGGCGCCTACCCAAGAACAGGGAACTGGTCTACAGCCGATTCATCTCCCTCAGGCACAAGCTGAAGTCACCTGAGACGAAGGAACACTTCTTTACCTTCATGGAAAGGATATTCCATAACAACCACGCAGAGATTGCACCTGCAATTCAGCCCTGAGAGGAGTGTTGGTACCTGCCCATCTTCGGAGTATACCATGCCAAGAAGCCAGGTCAAATTAGAGTGGTACAGTTAGGTCCATAAATATTTGGACAGAGACAACATTTATCTAATTTTGGTTCTAGACATTACCACAATGAATTTGAAACAAAACAATTCAGATGCAGTTGAAGTTCAGACTTTCAGCTTTCATTTGAGGGTATCCACATTAAAATTGGATGAAGGGTTTAGGAGTTTCAGCTCCTTAACATGTGCCACCCTGTTTTTAAAGGGACCAAAAGTAATTGGACAAATGACTCCAAGGCTATTTCATGGACAGGTGTGGGCAATCCCTTTGTTATGTCATTCTCAATTAAGCAGATGAAAGGGCCGGAGTTGATTTGAGGTGTGGTGTTTGCATTTGGAAGGTTTTGCTGTGAAGGAAACATGCAGTCACAGGAGCTCTCCATGCAGGTGAAACAAGCCATCCTTAAGCTGCAAGAACAGAAAAAAACCCATCCAAGAAATTGCTACAACATTAGAAGTGGCAAAATCTACAATTTGGTACATCCTGAGAAAGAAAGAAAGCACTGGTGAACTCATCAATCCAAAAAGACCTGGGAGCCCACGGAAGACAACAGTGGTGGATGATCGCCGCATACTTTCTTTGGTGAAGAAGAACCCATTCACAACATCAACTGAAGTCCAGAACACTCTCAGTGAAGTAGGTGTATCTGTCTCTAAGTCAACAGTAAAGAGAAGACTCCATGAAAGTAAATACAAAGGGTTCACATCTAGATGCAAACTATTCATCAATTCCAAAAATAGACAGGCCAGAGTTAAATTTGCTGAAAAACACCTCCAGAAGCCAGCTCAGTTCTGGAAAAGTATTCTATGGACAGATGAGACAAAGATCAACCTGTACCAGAATGATGGGAAGCCAAAAGTTTGGAGAAGAAAGGGAACAGCACATGATCCAAGGCACACCACATCCTCTGTAAAACATGGTGGAGGCAACGTGATGGCTTGGCCATGCATGGCTTTCAATGGCACTGGGTCACTTGTGTTTATTGATGACATAACAGCAGACAAGAGTAGCCGGATGAATTCTGAAGTGTACCGGGATATACTTTCAGCCCAGATTCAGCCAAATGCTGCAAACTTGATTGGACGGCGCTTCATAGTACAGATGGATAATGACCCCAAGCATACAGCCAAAGCTACACAGGAGTTCATGAGTGCAAAAAAGTGGAACATTCTTCAATGGCCAAGTCAATCACCAGATCTTAACCCAATTGAGCATGCATTTCACTTGCTCAAATCCAGACTTAAGAGGGAAAGACCCACAAACAAGCAAGACCTGAAGGCTGCGGCTGTAAAGGCCTGGCAAAGCATTAAGAAGGAGGAAACCCAGCATTTGGTGATGTCCATGGGTTCCAGACTTAAGGCAGTGATTGCCTCCAAAGGATTCGCCACAAAATATTGAAAATAAAAATATTTTGTTTGGGTTATGTTTATTTGTCCAATTACTTTTGACCTCCTAAAATGTGGAGTGTTTGTAAAGAAATGTGTACAATTCCTACATTTTCTAACACATATTTTTGTTCAACCCTTCAAATTAAACGTTACAATCTGCACTTGAATTCTGTTGTAGAGGTTTCATTTCAAATCCAATGTGGTGGCATGCAGAGCCCAACTCGCGAAAATTGTGTCACTGTCCAAATATTTCTGGCCCTGACTGTATTTGACTCCAGTGCCAAATGCGAAGACGTCTTATTGAATGATGTCCTACTGTCGGGCCCAGACCTCAACAACAGACTTCTAGAAGTACTACTCTCTTTCCACAGAGATACGGTGGTATTTATGGCTGACATACAACAGATGTTCCACTGTTTTCTCGTCAAAGAGGAACACAGAAACTACTTGAGGTTCTTTTGGTACCGTGACAACGACCGGGACAAAGACATCACAGAGTACCGGATGAGGGTACACATCTTCGGGAACAGCACTTCCACAGCAATCGCTATCTACGGCCTCCGAAATTCCGCCAAAGAGGGCGAAGAAAAGTATGGGCCAGACGTCAGATCCTTCGTAGAAAGGACTTCTATGTAGATGACTGTTTGAAGTCCACACCAACAAATGAGGCTGCAATCAGTTTACTAAAAAGGGCTCAAGCGATGCTCGCTCAGTCTAACCCAAGGTTACACAAGATTTGAGAGTTGATGGAAGCATTTTTCTCTCAAGACTATTCCAGCGATCTAAAGGACCTAGACCTAAGCATCGACACTCTTCCCATGAAGCGGAGTCTTGGATTGATTTGGGATCTGAAGACGGATGCCTTCACCTTCCAGATCAGTAAAAACGAGAAACCCTTCACTCGCAGAGGAGTTCTTTTTTTCGTGAATAGTCTATACGACCCCCTGGGATTCGTAGCTCCAGTTACTGTCCAAGGGAAAATGATGTTAAGAGACTTCACCCAAGACACATCTGATTGGGATGATCCACTGCCAGCAGGAAAGGTAGACCTGTGGACAGAGTGGAGGAGGTTTCTCGAGGCCTTGACCGACCTTTGTGTGAAACGACCGTATGCTCCTGTGCCATCCACAGAAGTCAAGACACGAAGACTTTGCATCTTCTGTAACGCATCAGTCAAAGTGATCGCAGCAGTAGCGTACCTCAAAACCATAGATGTCAACGAACAGAGCCACATCGGGTTTGTGATGAGCCAGACTAAACTGGCACCACTCCACGAACACACGGTACCCAGACTGGAACTCTGCGCTGCTGTCCTCGCAGTTGAGTTGGCCGAGCTTTTCTTAGGTGTGATGAATCTGGAGACCATAGAAGCAGAGTTCTACACCAATAGCAAGGTGGTACTGGGATACATCTGCAATGAAACGCGACGCTTTTATGTCTACGTCAGCAACCAGATACTGAGGATAAGAAGATCTACCTGCCCTAGTCAATGGCACTATGTACCTACTCACCTCAATCCTGCGGACCATGCAACTAGATCCGTTGCTTCAAGTCATCTTAAGGACACTACACATGGTTCACAGGCCCTGCTTCCTTGTACCGTTCGATGCCCCACATCGACAGGCCTGAAACGTTCGAACTAGTGGATCCAGATGCCGACGAAGAGCTCCGTCCTCGAGTGTCTGCTCTGCATACAGGAATTTCAAGTCATCACCTGGAATCTCATTGGTTCAGCAGGATCTCAACTTGGAAGTCACTTGTTCGAGCCGTTGCTTGTCTAATTCATGTGGCCTGGTCCTACAAGTCAGTGTCACCTACAAGCCAGAGATCTTGTCAAGGTTGGCATCACTGCAAGCAAGCGTTTACCGCCCTCAACTTGGAAAGAGCCAAGGTTACAATACTTCGTGTTGTGCAAAAGGAAACCTACCCAGAAAAATAGACAACCTCAACAAGGGACAACCCATTTCTTGAGACAATGTCTTGAAAAAGCTAGATCCAACAATTATCACTCCTGCCATGTTACTCACTCAGAAAACCAACACTCCCAGCGCTCCACTGGGAGAATTCAGCAACAAGGACCTCTACAGACGTCAATGGAGACAAGTTCAAAGTCTCTCAAATACTTTCTGGGACAGATGGAAAAAACAATATTTCTCCACCTTACAGCCTAGGAAGAAGTGGCAGATCAACAAGCCGAACATCAAACCCGGTGATATTGTGCTCATGATGGACAGCCAGTCACACTGAAATGAGTGGCCACTAGGCCTAATCACCAAGGTATTCCCAAACGTGGACGAGAAGGTGCGCAAGGTCGAGGTCAAAGTGTGGAAGGCTGGGGAGAGTAAACTATTCCTCAGACCAGTTGCGGAACTAGTTTTATTGTTTTCGCCAAAAGAGCCTGTAAGTGGCATCAGTTGATGCCAAGCGGGGAGTGTTCTGCCCTCTGAATATAGGGCAAGATGTTAATATTTATTTGCTGGTTTAGTTGTTATAGCATCATCTAGTGGTGGCTGAATTTATAACCTGTGTCTTTAGCAAGCAGAGTGTTGCATTGTGGGATTGAAGCAAGGTATCCTGGGGAGAAGAAACTCCATTTTCTTCTGTGTACTTCAGGGACACGTGTTCATGTGCTCTCCTTTAACCTCTCCAGCTTGAGTTTGTTATCCTGGTAAAGCATATCTGGTAAGATTAGTATCTCTTTCTTGCAATACAGTATTGAATAGAAATGTGATGAACTGTGTAGCAGCCAGTTCAAAGGAGATGTGATTATTAGAGATATGTGTATTTACATGTAAAGATTGCATCACACTGTATACTTTCCTGTAACTGTGTTAGCTGTGTGATCATCTGCCCAATACTTATCTGTCGTTTGTATTTTTATAGTTTTACCGCGCATGTTCTATACTGTTCACCAATAAACAAGTTAGACTACAGAGAACAGTCTGCTTATTTGGAAGATAAAACAGTGGTTTATGCTGTATGCTAGATTGCACACTGTGTCAACGTGTTTGAAGGCAGAACACCGCCCTTTGCCTTTAGAACAGCATCAAACCATACATTTTTCAAGGTTCACTTGCTCAAAGTTTTTGAAGGAACTCGGCAGGAAGGTTGTTCCAAATGAGAAGGTTGGGGGGATGTAATGGCAGCTTACAATTGTCCTGTAAAGGGGCCTTTACACATAGCGATATCGCCAGCAATATCGCTAAAGCATCACCGATTTGGTGACGCAGCAGCGATATTGCTAGCCATATCGCTATGTGTGATACTTACCTCCGACCGGCTCCCCCGCTGTCTGTCGCTGATCGCGCAGCTCCATTTCTCGTCGGGCACTTCCTGCTGGGCTTCCTGCTGGCGCCGACGAGCGACGCGTGGAAGCGGGCGGGAGGACGTCAGGATCACCGCGTCTGAAAGGTAAGTAACGACCGCTGCTGCGCCGCTAATTCGCTGTGAGATCTGCCTGTGTGGCAGCTCACTAGCGACCATTTAGCGATGCACCAGCGATCCTGACCGGGTCGTATCGTGGTCGGGATCGCTGGTGCATCGCTAAATGTAAAAGGCCCTTAATCATTTGTAGCTCTAACAAGACACCTGGCTCAGCAAGTGGTCCTACCTTTGAGAATTCACACCCTGACCAGCTAGCTAGAATCCAGCTCCTACAGGAAGACCCCTTGTGAATCCAAACCATGCGGTCTGCTTTGTTCAGAGAGTTAGTATTTTATAAGGAGAATATGGGCTTAATATACACCCTAGCCACACACCGGTTACATTTTCGTGATCTCTGGACCGGACCCAATGTCTTACAGTGTCTCAATCCATTCTAGCACCCAGGGCATGGCGATACATAGAACAGCTACTAGAAGCCAGGTAGTAAAACTGTTTGGTCTTAACTCATAGCAGGGGCCCAGCTGGATCTGATGGTGCCAGAACTGTGGCCCTAAAGATGTCCAGAAAGAAGTTATGATCTTTTATAGGTTTTGGGAGACTTAGGTACAAACCTCAAGAGGAGGGGATGAGGGTTCAGATCAGAGGACAGGAGGGGAGTGACCCAAAAGGGAAAAAAGCTAGTGTGAGGCCTAGTAGTCTGTCTGTCTATCCTCTCCCTGATGCGTGCGGAGCACTTTGAACTGGGATCATGACAAGTTGCATGCTGTGAATGACCCAGGATCCAGGTAGAAGCCAATACCCACTGAGTCCCAGTGTACACATGATCGAACATCACCCGGTAATTGACATGATTCATCTGCTTATACTTTTGTACTACCACCTGTATTTGCATATCTGACCATTGTATATATATAATCATTGTGTATATATTGTATTGTCTAGTGTGCCCATAAAGGTGATTAAATACATCATTTAACACTGGGTTGCTCTTTTATCTCGATCCACGATTCCACATGCCTGTTTCTTGGTTTAACTTTCCATGCTACCGGAGCTGGTTCTTGGCCCGATATAACCCTATTGTGAAGGATCGCACAGGGGAAGGGGTTGTTGACTTTGCTCATTTCGGGGGAGGGGAGAGAAGGACCCAGCAGAGATCGGCTCTCTGGCACCACCACTTGCCCCAGGTGAGTCAGGGAACTGCACCGAGGGCAAATAGTCGCCGGAAAGGCTTCCCTTATAAGTATGAGTTATTGAGGCTCTCCCTGTGAGGGGGGATATACATCACCAGTCCAGGCTGGTGAAATATATATATAAACCTCCTGGCCGTCACTATCAGAGTTCCTCACTAAAACAGTACGGTATTCGGCCACCAGTTCCTCGTTCGAAATAAGCCCGTCTGACAGCAGGCTTATATCAGGTCAGAAACCAACCCGGGTAACGTATAATATCTAACGGAGCATGCGGACATGGGGATTTGTGAATCGAGATAAAAGAGCAGCCCAAGATTAATTTTATATTTAATCGCCGAAAAGTCGCTCTAGAAATATACAGGAATTTTTATATACAGAACAATATACAAGTATGCAGTCAAGAGTGTAGTACAAGGGTAGGGTATAGATAGGTTGCAATTACCGTGTTATGTAGTATGTGACCACAGGGAGGCGCTCATGGATCACAGGCCGTGTCAGG
This sequence comes from Oophaga sylvatica, assembly GCA_033576555.1. Classification (NCBI taxonomy): domain Eukaryota; kingdom Metazoa; phylum Chordata; class Amphibia; order Anura; family Dendrobatidae; genus Oophaga; species Oophaga sylvatica. The sequence continues at coordinate 588,502,655 of JARQOD010000002.1, forward strand.
TAAAGGATTCTCCTGCCAGTAGAAAACTAAGTCCAAAATGAGATGCTGCCTTATATCTCCTAGGCTGCTCCCTCCCACACTCTGTGCTCACCCCTGGGCTTGTGCAGCCTCTCTCCTCCCATATCTGAGAATATGATTTTCTGTCTAGAACCGTGGAGGTTCGTAAATTTCCGCCCGAAGCCTGAATGGAATGGCAGCGGTGCCACTGGATTCCACTGGATTTTATCTGTGAATAGAGACTAAACCCGGCTACTGTATATAATTCCCTGTTGCTAAATGTTATGAGCGTGTGGGGAAGGAATGCTGACTCCGATTATGTGCTTGGCTAGTCTCAGAAATATTGCATTCTGTTATTATAGGTCATTTTCCAGATTCAATACCTCAGAGCCTTGCTGTGACCTATAGTGCCATGCTGTCTCCATGTGGTTGAGTCAGACAAAAGAATCCAGTTTGGCTGTAGCTGCAGAGCTCACACCCTGGTGCTAGTTGCTAGTCACAGAGCTTCAAAGAGTTTGTTCCTGGAGTTTAATTAAAGGAAAACAATGATCCTGGGGAATGAATGCCAAGGGAGGGGGCTGAGTGGTATGAAGCAAGTATTTTTGGGCCAAACTGTATCTTGATGGGGAATTCCATCAGTAATCAAAATGATATCATTTAGGTATCATTTTCCCATATCTCACACCTGTTAACAGACCAGACGTATATGGAGCGAGAAACTGGTAGCAGTCTTACCAGGCTGACCAGGTGCTGTTTCACTGGTGCTAGTGAAAAGGGACTCTCAGCCTGTCAGGGTTGTGGGTGAGTGTGATAAGACATCAGTGTCTGCATGGGCCACATCCTCTCTCTCCGTGCTTCCATTGGCCTGTGTGGACAGGGGGTGTCTGTCTAAAACTATACCAATCTAACCTTAAGTGTCCCCAGGGGGTGCGGAACGTCACTCTGGTACAATTGGGGAAACTTTACCATGTGATCCCGCTGACGTAATATTGACGTCAGGTGGGGTGGTGAGGTGCAGATCCTTCACACCAAACATCTTGAAGAACCAACTGTTGGTCTTCTGAGGATGTATGCTTGTGCAAATCATTCTATCTCTTCATGTATTGTCATGTAATCATCACTTCCATGACTTCTTATTTTTCTTTACACTGAAGATAGTTCTTAAAGGGTTGATCCATAACAGGCAACACAGCTCATCACTCTGAACACACCATCCCCACTGTCAAACATGGTGGTGACAGCATCATGGTTTGGGCCTGCTTTTCTTCAGCAGGGACAGGGAAGATGGTTAAAATTGATGGGAAGATGGATGGAGCCAAATACAGGACCATTCTTTAAGAAAACCTGTTGGAGTCTGCAAAAGACCTGAGACTGGGACGGAGATTTGTCTTCCAACAAGACAATGATCCCAAACATAAAGCAAAATCTACAAAGGAATGGTTCAAAAATAAACATATCCAGGTGCTAGAATGGCCAAGTCAAAGTTCAGACCTGAATCCAATCAAAAATCTGTGGAAAGAGCTGAAAACTGCTGTTCACAAACGATCTCCATCCAACCTCACTGAGCTCGAGCTGTTTGCCAAGGAAGAATGGGCAAGAATTTCAGTCTCTCGATGTACAAAACTGATAGAGACATCCCCCAAGCGACTTGCAGCTGTAATCGTAGCAAAAGGTGGCGCAACAAAGTATTAAGTTAAAGGGGTCGAATAATATTGCACGCCCCACTTTTCAGTTTTTGTATTTCCACAAAAATGTAAAATAACCAATAAATTTTGTTCAACTTCACAATTGTGTCCCACTTGTTGTTGATTCTTCACCAAAAATTTACATCTGGTATCTTTATGTTTGAAGCATGATATGTGGGAAAAGGTTGAAAAGTTCCAGGGAGCCGAATACTTTCGCAAGGCACTGTATATCACTGGAACAGACGTTAAGGTTGCGTCTCTACACATTCCGGACCATACTTCGTCCAGTTCCTGTGGGAGACCGCATAGTTCATTAACTGACCTTTGTCAGTGCACACAGTTCCTCCCCCATACCCGGGGTTACCTTTCAGGAGCTCCTGCTCCTCATGCTGACTCCTCATCAGTCCAAGGTCCTCGAGGAAGCTGCCTAACTGGGATCACCATCCCGGACAGAGCCTTGCTCACCTCGTCACCTGACAGTCCAGATCCTCAGCAGGATGGTAGCTTCCTAAACGCAGGGTTGTCACAGACTTTGCACATACACATGGCCTCTCCGGGTGCTCTTTGGACGTCCGTCCCCACGTGGGACCGTCCAACACACAGGCCTCACCGGGTGCTAGTCAGGGATCCGATCATACTCCCAGGACCTCCCAACACACCGGCCTCCAGGTCCAAGGCCTCACCATGCGCTCTTTAGGAAGTTAGCAACTCCCAACACACAGACCTTCCAGGACCTTGCACTCTGACCACTCAGGTTCAAAACACATGACCATGTGACCAGACCTCAGTCACATTATGTATCTGAAATCACCCCCATATGTGGATGGTGTATGTGTGGCTATCCGGTCCGCCCAGCTCACCGATTAGCCCTACAAGCCCCTCTTATAGGTAACTAAACTCATGGAACTACAAGTCCCAGCACAACAACATCAATTTTGGGCTTACAGTGCAGAGGACCTCTGTGACAAATACCGGCCATTTACAATCATGCCGGTCACTGTTTCACCATCACAATCAAGGAAACGCCTACATGCATATCCTGAGGAGCACATACAGTGCCCCTAGCTGTAACAGGGGTCACTGCATCACAGTGCACGTTGTAAGAAGATAACCTGGTGAACCGAGAACAGCCCCGTCCCTACAAGTGACGTCACTTTTGGTGAGGGGCTGGTCTCTGCTCGCCAGGTTTTCTCCTTACAATGCACACTGACAATGTACTCTCTTGCTTTCCATAGCTTCTATCCCAGTCGTCTCCTGATGATCTCCTGTGTCGGGTGTAGTGGGGAGGGGTGATAGAAGTGACTGCGGGTCCATCCTCCAGTGATGTCTGCCTGAGACTTCTGTGAAAGAAAATGTCACAGGAAGTAAAGTACAAAGACAGAGACAGAGAATAGCTGTATAGGGAGAATGGTAGGGACTTGTATAATAAAGTAAATTGCAAAAGTGGTTAGGGCTTAAAGATAGATATTTATAAAAGTCATTATAGGCATCGGACAACCACTTTAAGACTTAAATTTAAAGGGAGATTTTTTTTAGCTAAATTCATCATGTGACAGATACCAAGGTTTTCCCAGTGACTCATGAGTCATGACTTATAATGGTATCTAATAATTTATAATTTCAGCTATATTTCTTATGATAATATGAAAAGAAAAAATGCTGAAGAGTATGGACCTTTACAGCGAAACAATACTAATTTCTGATCAGAACTCTATTTCCTCACAAAAAAGTCCAAAATTGTAATCAGGAAAATTGTCACCTTACATTACATTAATTTGTGATGCAGTTTAAAATAAATTGTATTCTACATGTACTTTATATATGTTATCTGACATTGCTTCCAGTGGCTCTTATAGATATCAGCCATCTAGTGGCCAAACACTGTACATCAGATGTCAATTCATCAGTCAGTGCGCGAAAAATTAGGGCAAGCACAAGGTACCTTACTACAACTAGGTATCAGCCCAAAACATATCACCAAAAGTGTTTTTAAGCACATAAAACCCCTTAATTCCTGTACAATGTGCAGACAGCTCAGTAAGAGATAGTTTTGACATTTGCAAATAGGTTTCTGCTAATTCAAGCAGCTGTTCAGCACCAGTAAACAATATCTCTTTTCCATTACAGCATGTTCACACGTTCAGTATTTGGTCCGTATTTTACATCAGTATTTAAAAGCCAAAACCAGGAGTGTGAACATGGTCTTCAAAGACCTAATAGACAATCTTACTTATGAGGGTCTGTCATAATGACAAATGTGACAAATGACCTATTTTAACATTGATTTATAATAATAAATCTCCCATGGGTAGCCCTGCAAGAATACATCCCTTAGGTTGGGGTCACACATGCGAGAAATTCGCACAATTCTCATCCAAGTCTCTCGCATGAACACCCGGCGCTGCCGCTGGCTCTCGGACCGGAGCGTGCGGCTGCGTAGAAAAACATGCAGCCGGGTGTTCGTGCGAGTTTCTCGCATATATGACCCCTGCCTTACTGCTCTACTTAGTCCAGGAAGGCTGGGTGATAGCTAGAACAGCTGTCATGTTTCGTTTGCCATTTTGCTAAAATCAGATATCACTAATAAAAGGCCAACTGCACTTTAAATAACTTGGTCAGCTTGTATTCATTAGTGATTTTCCTTTTTTTTATTTAATTGATATAGATGCATTTATTTTCCATCAACTAATGTCACATTGTGTTATTGTTCCTGTAAATCAAAGTCAGAAATCTCAGTGTCACAATTTATTGTTATCAATATCCAATACAATTGTTTGTTTAGGTGCAGACGTTGAATCCTTATTTTTCCTGCTATCGCTGCCATATCCCCTCCTAATTTGTATATTCAAAGCACTAAATCATCATATACTATGTAAGCCATGCAAAATAGGGCAGATACCAAGGGCTTATTTACATTGTAAGGGAATACTACAACTTAGCTGATTCATAAACTCATATACATAGTTTTCTACGTGCCAAATTAACTGAATGTACTGCACTTGTACCATTTTGTCCTGCTCGAGTTTTTTCAGAGGCCTTGTAATACTGTAGACCCATTTGATATTATAACCTGCTTCCAAAAAAAAGTAAAGTGCAGCCACCAGGAGGTAAAATGGCATCGTACTTTCCTTGTGTTGTTGTAACTACATTCAAGCAATTATGAAAAAAAGAGCTGGAGTATAAGTTGGTATACATGCAAAGTGTAGGAGTTCGTTCACACTGGCTATTAAACAGACAAACCCTAAGATAGAAACACAATGAACATATATCCTGCTGTAAGTAAGTAAAAAGCAATACTGCATATAAATAACATAGGGGACTTAGAAAAACACTGTTTTTGATATAAAAGCTATCCCACCAGCGCCAAGGTATACCCAGTTGGGACGGTCCTAACCTCTAGTATTAAAATTTAACCATTTGTCAAAAATGTTCTCAATGGGAAACTATATAAATATAATACCCAACTTAAAGAAAGGGAAGCCACACTATTGTATGCACCAAGCACAAAAACTTAAAGCAAAACCAAAAGAAATAAACTAGTGTATAAGTTGGTATACTTGTGTAGAGCATGTTCACACAGACAAAACCTAGGATAGAAACTAAATGAACATAAAAGACTGTACAGCTAGTTAATTTTATATTGCTGTGTATTTGTTCATTCTTTTAGGTATTTTTTAATGCTTTTTGAGGCAGGTCTCAAGTGGAATCTGCCTGCAGAAAGTGTGCGTGCATACTCCATAGAGGAAGTAAAACAGGAACTCAAAATAATTCCAACCACTTACCCCTGGGCTTCTGAAACATTTTCTAGTGGGACTTTACCAGACTAACTAAGCTGATGCATGGGGGTCATTTACCCACTAGGCCCTGGTGAAATTAAAAATATCTTTCAATTTTCCTTTTTTTGTCTATAAGTATAAGATTACAATGAGTACAGAATAATGACCCCCTATCCACAATGGATGAAAGTGCACCAATAAGCAATTGTTCATCGACTGCCCAAAATGCATTTTAGATCGCATTGACCATTGTTGACCGTAAAAAATCCAACATGTTCAAACGATACACTAATAAGTGTTCATCAGTTAGTGATCGGCATAATTAATCATTCACGAAATGCTCGATAATCGTTTGTTATGGACAAAATCAGCCATTTCCACTCTTATCTAATGTGAATGGACAAGTACTATAGTAAAGTAGAAACTCTCTCAGACCTAATAAGGATTGAACACCATATGATCACCTCTATGAAACCTGCCCCCACAGCTGTGCCTCACCAACAACTAAGGGGCACCTCACTGGTGAGATCAGGATCACAGAATGAGAAGACCTGACTTAGCCCAGAGACGGACATAATATTGGTGCAACCTGTCCAGCCGCACAGGGGCCCAAGATGTAAGAGGGCCACTACCACCTCCAAAGTAGGTGGAATTTTGCATTATGAAGAGTTATTACTCTAAAAAGGCACATAGACTGCTGTTGCACAGAGGCCCTTGTCTGTCTGTGTCTGACCCTTACTTAGCTAATATCATAACTGCATTTTATTTTGACCCCGTCACCATTAAACCAACCTTTAAGGAAGATATAATCCAGTTTCTATTCATCGTCTTGATTGTCAAAATCTTTTTTGTACCGGCAGTAGTTTATAGGACTACTTGTCCAGCAAAGGTTTAATTACGTAAATCATTCCAAATTGTGAGCAGGAACGTGAACGGCTTCACTCAAGTATCCATTTTCAGATAGGACTTGTATTTATTATAGTGAATTGGGTCAGTGATTTTCCATGGCCTGGAAATCAAGGAGACATGTCCAATTTTGATCCCAGAGTAGGATCAAAATTGGCAAGTCTAAGGATCCATGAAAAAAACACACTTTGCTCACATGCCATTCGAATGCAATTAGATTTTCACGGACAGTTACATAGGAGAAGGTTGAGAAACTTTTTTATTTTCATGTACAAGAAAAACTGATGAAACCTTGGACCAAAATGTGATAAAACTCGGATAAAACCAAAATCAACGATGAAACTCGGTCAGTATTTTTTTGTACATGAAAAGAAAACTGATTTGTGAATGAGGCCTAAAGCACAGTGAGACGCACAGGAAATGCTGCCGACTGTGCCGTATGCAGCAGCATGCATGTCATGTGAAAACTTCAGTAATGAGCAGAGAGATGATCAACTGGCAAAAGATTAATATTCAACAGAATACAGGACAAGGGATACAGCAGGATACACAGACCTAACCATAGAAAACTTCTATTTCTGAGTCATGACTAGTGCATGTGACTGCTGATCTCCAGACAACACGACAGAGTCCAGCTACAATGTTCCCTATATCAGTGCAAGCTACTCTTGCACTAGGTCGGTGGTAAGCTGACTGCTGGCACCATTGGTGGTTCAGTGATCGCAGCAGAGACCACCATTTATCCTCTCTCCTGACTGCGCAGACACTGTGCATGCACAATTACACAACTGAGCATCAATAGTTATTATAATAATGTCCACCTAATCATTGCTGCACCTCTGGAAATTGCTGTAAATGGATCATTGCTCCCCCATTCAGTTAAGATGGAGAAAGTCCAGAAAACTGAATCTCATTACTAAACAGCAATCACTCGTCCTCCTGTTCTTGTTGCTTACAGAGGAAGAAGAAAGCGGAACAGAAGCAAAATGATTAGTGAAGTAAATGTTGGACTTTCCAAACCTCAATGCTGCTGCTCTGCCATGTGCCGATTATAACTCTGTGCACGTAATACACCCACTACGACAAATTTGTATTTGCTGCTGAAAAAGCCAGAGGTGCAGAAGATAAAGTAGACAGCACATTAATAAAATCCCTGCAAGAAACACGTGAAATCTGGAAAACAAGGATAAGAAAGCGATCACTATTCAGGTATTTTCTTTAGTCACACCGCCATCAGAAACCTTCTATAGTGGATAGAAAAAGTCTACACACCCTCGTTGAAATGCCAGGTTTTTGTCACGTAAATATAGTGATACCAAGAAAAATCATTAATGTCACCCATAACACTGTGCTACAGCCAAATTGAACAAAACAGTTGAATGTAACTAATTTTGTGATGTTTAAAACGAATATGACGTTTAAATTTGCTGATTGGCGCTAATGTTCAAGATCCAGAGGAGGATGTAATTACTTATGACACCTTTCATGCAGGGTTATAGAAAAATTACATCATCTGTTTAGTCTATTCATCTTATAAATCCTCTCTATGTAAGGTATACAGATTTAGGATTTCTTAACTTAGTTTCTTAGCATATTGACATGTTTATATATGTTTTTTTTTCAGATATACCTCATTCTTGCATTACCAAAGTGGATAGTTTTTGCTACATATGAGAAGACGTCACTTTTGCATCACAAAGGCGAAACTTGACTACCGTGATAAGGAAAGCCTACAACCTGTATTTTGGCTGCAGAATAGGAGATGTGTGACAGTCACAACACATGTATGGAGAACTTATTTGTTGGGCTCTCCATGCATGTGTTGTGACTGTCACACAGCCGTGACACATGCAGCTGCCGCGCCGAACAGATGATTATCGGGAGCACTCCAGGTATCCAGGTTCACGATGCCGCTATTCTGTAAGCACTATAGCTATTCGGATAAGTAGTTATCCAAAGTTATTCGCTCATCCCTACCTACTGTAGATATATACTCCAAGCAGCAAATGTCTGCAATGTAAAATGCGTTTACAAATGTTGTATTTTCCTTTGATAAGTTGCAGTTGCTCAAGATTCACTGTAAGCATATATGAAATACAGTGGGAAAATGTCGCAATTTGACCTAAGTTTCTTGTGTAAAAACCTAACAGACTTTGTAACAAATGTACACATGAATAATAGCTGATGTATTTTACACATTCAACTATTACTACTTCACCCATAAATATTTGTACGTTATCTTCAATGGAGGAAACACAATTGTTTGCAATTCCCAGCACTAATTATATATGTAACGTTGGGTGTGAAGAATTTGCAAGTTTTCATAGGCAACTAGTTAAACAGGCCACCGCTTGGGTACATATCCAGCCCTCTACAGAACAACCTGCTAATGCACTCACACAGATATTATAATGATTTGCTTACTCAGTGCATTTTAGCACCAAGTGGTTGTGGTTTATCTCAGTTTTTTTTGCACTTTCCATAAACAGAAAAATATTTTTTTTAATTGTGGAAAAGAATCTATCTAAATACTTCCAGATTTAGTGGTTTTATAGAATAACTATGTAGATTCCCTCAGTGCCAGACAAAGAATCTTGTCTGTTTCTTATGAGCTTCTCAGACATGACGTGATATGTAGGGATGCTTATACTATACAGTATATGTCATGTGATTAGAGAGTTGAAAAGATCAAATGATAACATACAAAGTATTACCATATACTGTATTTAGTACTGGTCAAAAGTTTGGATACACCTCTTAATGCAATAATTTTCCTTGTTCTTATTGGAATGCGAGGCTGGACCGGCCATCGAGTAACTCTGGAAAATACCAGGTAGGCCATATTGTTGACAGTCGTGGCAGAAAACAGAGCCCTCGTTTTCCTGCTCCTCCAGATACTCCAGAAAACTGCTTCCGTCAAGTGGTCTGTTGGAGGCTGGCAACATGCAGGGGATTGTTGGACGACGTGAGGACATCATTGCATCACGCTGCTGTACTGGACCACTGTTATAGCAGCTACAAGAGACAGGGGCTGCAGTGGACAGGGATCTAGGACTAGGTGAGTATTAGCTTTTTTTTTATGTCTTTTATTATTGGGCTTGAGAGTCGGAAGTGAAGGCATAATCTTGTATGAGTGGCTGTAGAGGATATCATACTGTACATAGGGGGCTGTAGTGGATCCCAAACTGTGTGGGGGACTGTGATGGACACAGTAATGTATGGATGGCTATTTATTATTATATAGCAGTTTTATTGAAAATATTGGTCTTGAAGTAAATCTTAAATTCCTCCAGGCAGGGTAATATTAACAATAAATGCCCCCTCTTGTTAGGATATAATGCTAGGGTTGAATTTCAGATTTCAGTCCTTTCCAATTAGAATGTACACATTGTAGATAACCCCAATGTAGATTCAGAATAAAGGTAGCAAAACCACAAAAGAACACATATTGAAACAAGGAGTAAAGAAACACATGTGAAAGAAGCGAGAATATGTGTTAAACTTTAGCGTTCTCAAAGCACCCTCCTTAATGTAAATACACACAGTCTTGAGAAAAATCTAGTCCACCCACATCAACAATTATCTTAGAGAAGCAATTGTTCCTTCTCAATTGGAGAAAGGTTATAAGGCCATTTGCAAACAATTTGGAGTCCATCATTCTACAATCAGAAAGATTATTCATACATAACATTGAAAACATTGAAGAGAGTTGACAATCTTCCCAGCAGTGGACTTTCTGTCACATTTACTCCAAGGTCAGACCTTTGATCGTTTTATTGGACTTAAATGAATAGTTTTTTTTATAGTTTTTTTATACTTACCAGATGGACTGCTGCATTCCCCCTCGCTCCTTTGATAATGTGAAAAGCATTGTTCACATGTTCAGTATCTGGTCAGTATTTTACATCAAGTATGTGTAAGCCAAAACCAGGAATGGGAGAAAAATGCAGAAGTGGTGATGTGTTTCTATTATACTTTTCTTCTGATTGTTCTACTTCTGGGTTTAGATAACAAATACTGATACAGCGGGAAAATCAGTAAAAAAAATAATGAATTGTTAACAAGCAGTTAGAAAGATGGGTGGACCGGAAAATAAAAAGTAGACCAGTTGTCTCATTTAGTGTCTGTGTTTGGAGGTGTGTAGACCTCCAATAATGCTTGTGTTTGCTTAAGGACTCAAGTGCTGGACCAACCTGAATGGGCAAATTTGCTCTACTCTATGGACTATTTACTTTCTGTTTTCACTATGTGCTGGAAAAGGCTATCTTTTTGTTTGTTATACTCAGTGGTTTATGAAGTTTTAATATTCCAGGTCCTGAAGCAGCAAAACAGCCCCAGACTATCACACAACTACCACCATATATTACTGTTGGTATGATGTTCCTTTTCTGAAATGCTGTGTTACTTCTACGCCAGATGTAATGGGACATGCAAAAAATTCAACTTTTGTATCGTCAGCAGGGCTGCCACTAGGAATTTCGGGGCCCCATACTGGCAAAATTTATGGGGCCCCCCTTGAGACTCCGCCCAGGCTCCACCCCCCAGTTCCACATCCACCCTAGCTCCTCCTCCACCACATAAACCTTCCAAAATTCCTCCGCCCTTTCATGGAAAAACGTCACTTCTGCACCATGCCCTCACCAATGACACATTAACACCAATCACTCGATGAATATGCAGCATTTTGCTTGTTTAGTATAATACACCCCATAGTCCTCCATATATTATAATGTGCACCACAGTCCTCCATATTGTAAAGTGCACACCCCATAGTCCTCCATATAATATAATGTATCCATGGTCCTCCATATAGTATAATACACTCCTAATAGCCCTCCATATATTAAAATACACTCAGTCATCCATATAGTATAATACACTCCTCATAGTGCTCCATATAGTATAATGCACCGCCATAGTCATCCATGTAGTACAATTCACTTCCCATAGTATAATGCACCCCATAGCTCTTCATATGGTATAATGTATTCCCATAGTCCTCGATACAGTATAATGCAGCCCACATATAGTATAATGCAGTCACCCTATAGAGCATAATGCAGCCACCCCACAGAGCATAATGCAGCCACCCCACAGAGTATAATGCAACCACCCCAGAGTATAATGCAACCACCCCAGAGTATAATGCAACCACCCCAGAGTATAATGCAACCACCCCACAGAGTATAATGAAACCACCCCACAGAGTATAATGTAAACCCCCATAGAATATAATTGAGCCCCCTTATATAGTATAATGTAGCCCTTCCATAAAATACAATGTAGCCCTCATATAGTATAATGCAGCCCCATAGAATATAATGTAGTTCCCTCATAAAAGTATAATGAAGCCCCCATACAATATAATCTAGCCCCCCATAGAATACAATGTAGCCACCTCATACAGTATAATGTAGCCCCCTCATAAGTGTATGATGCAATCACCCCTCATAGAATATAATAAATATAATACAGCCCCTCATAGAATATAATGTATCCCCGAATAGAATATCATACAGCCCGCCTCCCCAAAGGAATATAACGTAGCCCCCATAGTATATAACACAGCCACAAAGTATATAACACAGCCACCCTATAAAATATAATATATCTCCCAATAGTATATAACACAGCCAACATAGTATATAGCACGGCCCACATAGTATATAGTGCGGCCCACATAGTATACAACAGGACCCACATAGTATACAGCACTGCCCACATAGTATATAGCAGGGCCCACATAGTGTACAGCGTGGCCCACATAGTATATAGTAGCAGGGCCCACATTGTACAGCAGAGACCACATGGTATACGGCAGGGCCCACATAGTATATAATAGCAGGGCCCACATTGTACAGCAGGGCCCACATAGTATACAGCAGGGCCCACATAGTATATAGTAGCAGGGCACACATTGTACAGCAGGGCCCACATAGTATACAGCAGGGCCCACATAGTATATAGTAGCAGGGCCCACATTGTACAGCAGGGCCCACATTGTACAGCAGGGCCCACATTGTATACGGCAGGGCCCACATAGTATATAGTAGCAGGGCCCACATTGTACAGCAGGGCCCACACAGCATACGGCAGGGCCCGGCCCACATAGTATATAGTAGCAGGGCCCACATTGTATACGGCAGGGCCCACATAGTATATAGTAGCAGGGCCCACATTGTACAGTAGGGCCCACATAGTATACGGCAGGGCCCACACAGTATATAGTAGCAGGGCCCACATTGTACAGCAGGGCCCACATTGTACAGCAGGGCCCACATTGTATACGGCAGGGCACACATTGTACAGCAGGGCTCACATTGTACAGCAGAGCCCACATAGTATACGGCAGGGCCCACATTGTACAGCAGGGCCCACATAGTATATGGCAGGGCCCACATTGCACAGCAGGGCCCACATTGTACAGCAGGGCCCACATAGTATACGGCAGGGCCCACATTGCACAGCAGGGCCCACATAGTATACGGCAGGGCCCACATTGTACAGCAGGGCCCACATAGTATACGGCAGGGCCCACATTGTACAGCAGGGCCCACATAGTATACGGCAGGGCCCACATTGTACAGCAGGGCCCACATAGTATACGGCAGGGCCCACATTGTACAGCAGGGTCCACATAGTATACGGCAGGGCCCACATAGTATACGGCAAGGCCCACATTGTACAGCAGGGCCCACATAGTATACGGCAGGGCCCACATTGTCCAGCCTTCATCTCTCCTCCACCCACCCACAGTTCAGTAAAGCACTGACAGCTTTAGAAAAAAAAAAAAAAAACACTCCTCACCTCATCCTCGTGCCTGCGCTGCTCCCGGCTCCTGCCTCCTGCTCTGCCCGGCACACAGTGAGCGCGCTGTGTCAGACAGAGGCAGAGCAGGGAATGATGGGAGAGGGAGCGTCAGCTGATGCTCTCTCCTCCATCATCGCTTTGAACTGTACCGGCAGACGCCGGTATAGTTCAAAGCACCGGCGGGGGGAGTCGGCGCTGGGGGCAGGCGGGCCGCCCTGCCTTACAGGGGCCCCCATAGCGGCTGCGTGATGTGCCGCTAGCTGGGGGCCCTTTGGGGAGCAGGGAAAGCCTCAAAATGTTGGGGGCCCTAGCGCGGACCTGCGTGCTCAGGCGGCGGGCCCCCTAATCACCGGGCCCCATACAGCAGTAAGGGTTCTCATGCCCTGATGGCGGCCCTGATCGTCAGTCCACAGAGTATTCTCCCAAAAGCCTTGGGGATCATCAATATGTTTTTTGGCAAATCTGAGTCGAGTCTTTATGCTATTATTGCTCAGCATTGATTTTCATCTTGGAACTCTGCCATGCATGCCATTTTTCCCCAGTCTCTTTCTTATGGTGGAGTTATGAACAGTGATCTTAACTGAGGCCAGTGAGGCCTGCAGTCCTTTGGATGATGTTGTGTGGTCTTTTGAGGTAATTTTGGTCAGCCGCCCACTCTTGGGAAGGTTCACCACTGTTCCATGTTTCCGCCATTTGTTGGTAATCGCTCTCATTGTGATTCCATGGAGTCCCAAAGCTTGATAAATGGCCTTATAACCTTTTCCAGACTGATAGATCTCAATTACTTTGTTTTTCATTTGGATCGCAGAATGATGTCTAGCTTTTGAAGAAATTTTAGTCTACTTCACTTTGGCAGGCAGGTCCTATTTAAGTGATTTCTTGATTGAAAACAGGTGTGGCAGTACTGTGGTCTGCGTGTGGCTAGTGAATCTGAACTCAGCTTCCCAAAGATGTGATAAATCACGGTTAATTCATGTTTTAAGTGTGTGTGGGGGTATGGCAACCACTTTTTCATGCAGGGCCCTGTAGGTTTGGATTTCTTTTTCCCTTAAGAAAGATCTTGTTTTAAAAACTGCATTTTGTATTAACTTGTGTTTTCTTTGTCTAATATTTAAATTTATTTGGTGATCTGAAACATGTAAGTGTGACAAAGATGCAAAAGAACAGGAAATCAGGAAGGGGCAAATACTTTTTTCACAGAAGTATCTAGAGGTATATTGAACTGACAGTGTACTGACGCTTTTATGATAAAATCATGCAATTTTATATTATTTTTAAAAAATCTTGTTAATAATGTTTACCAGCTTATTAGCAAGAAAATGTGTTCTCCTTGCAGTTGGTTATTGCTGTATTACACATAGCTATGAAGGTATGAAGATTATGATGATATTTTTAAGATTAGATGCCTTCAAGTCTTTGGAAGGATAAATTTAGCATTAGCTCTTTTGGCTTTTGGTTACATTTACAGCAGGTCTGGTTTTTTGTTCCTCTTTAAGGTTGTAGAAAAATATAATGCAGACGCTTGAAGGCAAATATTCTAGCTGAGAAATGAACGCTGCTTATGAGCTTGAAGAGAGTTAGGATTGTTTGCGTTTGACTCATGTGACCAGGATGTTTTTATGGTCCTGTAAGGATGTAATCTCAGTATTTATACACTGTCATTTTCACAGCCGTCTTAGCTCAGAAATAATCACCAGATCTTGTCCTGCAGATTGTCTCAAGTCTGATAGTCTGTTTGCCATTTTTAAATAGATTATTAAATGCAACGGATTTCTGGTGGGAAATGGCCTTGTACATTGTACATGTTTATTGTACACGTCCCGGGGATAGGAATTTACTACCAACCGTAAAATGCAAAAAGTAAGTAATCAAACTAAGTAACTTTGAGAGATATGGCAGCATTGTTTGTGAGTAGATCAGACCTTTTTGCGTGGCCCTTGGCCCCCAGTCATAGTTCCCAGCTTGAGTATGTCACAGTGACGGACACAGACATGTCAGGGTAGAACTCGAGGTGAAGTATGCATGATGTTAGTGGTGAGGTATACATGATGTCATAAAAAGGTAGCTGGCACAGTCCTGAAAAAATTATTTGCTGGCAACAAACTCAGTCCAACAGTTTTAGGACTGGGCAGATATCACAACACAGCTATCGAGTATATTACACCAGGAGCGGTCCTTAAGTGCTATCTTGCAGAAACTCATCGTAACATTTACTCACAGATGCAGAACACAAAAGAGCTTGGAGATGTAAACGCTTCCATCAGGTCTCCTGGTGCAGTCCTCAGTCCCTTTCTCTGGTCATGGTAGGCTCAAGGTAAAGGCCACATTTTTCCACAGTCTTTCGGCCACGGCACCTCTGGTCGTTACAGGTCAATACCTTTTCATAGTATTATGCTGCACTTTTTCACCACAAAGGTTGCAGTCCAAGTGGACTGGCATGCTCAAACACTGCAGGTCGCTTTAGGGTGTAGTTTGTTCTGTACTTGCCCAAGGGTCTATAATTTTGGTCAAGGCATTCCTCCAATCCTGAGGTCACCTCACAGATCATCAGGGAGCAGTCCATAACCACTGTGACAGGGTCACTGGTTTTATATGTGAAGGGAGGTATGTGTCACACAGGATGCTCTCCTGTGTGAACTAAAACCTACTTTATTTATCTGCCAGCATGTTATATGATGGTAGGTTTTCTCTGTTAAAGGAGGTGCGGTTTTATGGGAATGACAAAGAGGGCGGGAGGCATTCCCCCTACCTCCCCTCAGGGTGTGGCTGAGCAATGGATAAAAGCTCAGTCCTGTTTTTTTTTCTCTGAAGTGTGGTCTGGAGAAGAAAGTCTCCAGACAGTATAGTGGAAGCTGCAGAGCTTACCACAAGGACTTTAGCAGTGCAGTTTATGCTACCGAGAGCGGGTGGAACCCACTCATCTATGGACTCAGTTATTGTTTTTTTTTTTTATGTTTTCCCGTTTAACCCAGAAGGGTCATGTTTACTTTTCCTGCGAAACCTGCATGAGTTTATGGCTGATAATAAACCAGCAGAAGGAAACCTGAGAACGTGTGTCCTGAGTCTACCTCCTGGAGAGCCGAGCGAGTCGTCTTGCCACAGTTGGTGTGAGAGTGCGTGCAGGATTCCAGGAACACGTGTACCTGCTACAAAGACCGGTGGATGTCCTGGGTGAAGGCTGTCAGCCAGCCAGAGAAGTCCGGCAGCATGGAGGAGCTCGTTAAGCACCTGGTCCAGGCCCAGCAGAGCATGCAGCAGCAACACCTACAGAGCCAGCAGAGCATACAGCAGGCCCAGCAGAGCATGCAACAGCAGCACCAGGAGACGACCAAATTGTTGCTTCAGCAGATCCAGTTGCAGCAAAAGTCACAGCAGCAGCACCAGCAGGAGGCGCAACAGCAGATACAGCTTTTGGCGGATGCCATCCAGAGCAGGGCGGCCACCCCAACCCCAGGGCCGACTGATGATTCTCACGTCAGGAAGGCGGTAAGGCGGGCCATGCAGAAGATGACCCCTGGGGATGATGTAGAAGCATTTCTGACTGTTTTTGAGAGGGTGGCTGATCGGGAGAGACTTCCACCAGCACAGTGGGCAGAGGTTCTGGCGCCATATTTATCGGGTGAACCCCAAAAAGCGTATTTTGACTTGGCACTGCAAGATGCTAAGGAGTATCCCAAACTAAAGACAGAGATCTTAGCACGTCTGGGAGTAAATATGGCAGTAAGAGCCCAGCGAGTTCATCACTGGGCGTATGCTAGCAACAAACCCCCTTGTTCGCAGATGTTTGACTTATTGCATCTTGTTCAGAAGTGGCTACAACCAGAGTCCTCCACTCCGGCCCAGATGGTGGAGCGGGTGGTGATTGACAGATTCATGCATTCCCTTTGTAAGTCAGTACAGACCTGGGTTGCCCAGGGTGATCCCCAGAACGCAGATGACTTTATCGGCCTGGTAGAGAGGTACCAGGTAGTTGAGAGATCTCTTGGGAAACCGGATGCAGTCATTTCTCCCTACTGGGATACCCAAAAGGGGGTGGGTTCACCACGGAAGGGGTCTAGAGCCACCACTGGGGGGCGTCCCACTCCTGTTGAAGGGGCCTTTAGAACAGTTGCGAAAGATATACTTTGCTGGTGATGTCACAACCCTGGACATATAGCTGCCAAGTGTCAAATGCCCCCTGAGCCCATGGACTGCAGCCTAGGCAGACGGGTCTCCTATTATGCCTATCCAGCCTGTAGCGTGGACTGTCGACCTGGCAAAGGACCCCAGGCGTGTGCAGTATCCATTAATGGAATAAAAGTACTTGGGCTGTTGGACTCCGGGAGTCTGGTGACCTTGATCAGAGCATCCCTTCCCCACCAGTTGATCCCTTCCAAAACCCTGGGTGTTCGGTGCATCCATGGTGACGCCAAGGACTATCCCGTGGCCACAGTAACAGTGGGGACAGACTGTGGTGCCCAGTCCCATGAAGTCGGGGTGGTAAAGGACCTGATACATCCCGTCATATTGGGCCGTGATTTTTCCTTATTCTGGGACTTGTGGGGAAGTGGAACTGGACTAAGTAACATGGGGAAAAACGAGATCCTTGAAGAAGAACCTCCGGCAGAGTTCCCACTGTGCGTCCTTGTCGGTGATGAGGGTGAGACGGTGACAGAGGAGACTGATCTACCTGCGTTAGATATGTCCAGAGAGAACTTTGGGACTGCTCAAGTTCGAGACCTGACATTAAAAGAGGCATTCGACCAGGTTACTGTATGTAATGGGGTTGCCCAAGAGCCGGGGGCCGACACCAGATTCCCCCACTTTGCAGTACAGGGGGAGTTGCTATATCGGGTGGCCAAACTGAGGGGCGGTGAGATAGTGGAACAGCTGTTAGTGCCGGGGCCATACAGACGGCGGGTGCTAGATATGGCCCATTCACATGTTCTGGGGGGACACCTAGGAGTCGAGAAAACTCAGGAGAGAATACTGAGGAGGTTTTATTGGCCAGGGTGTTATCGAGAAATTAAAAACTTTTGTAGGTCCTGCCCCACCTGCCAAATGACCGCTCCCTCCTCCCACTTCCGTAGCCCCTTAGTTCCACTACCTGTGATAGAGGTTCCCTTTGAGAGGATTGCCATGGACCTCGTGGGCCCCATAGTCAAATCAGCCCGGGGCACCAATATATCCTGGTCGTCATGGACTATGCGACTCGGTATCCAGAAGCGGTTCCCCTAAGGAACATGTCCAGTAAGAGTATAGCCCGAGAGTTGGTCCATATTTTTGCTCGGACAGGTCTACCAAAAGAGATTCTAACAGACCAAGGAACCCCCTTCATGAGCAAGGTGATGAAGGAGCTATGCAGAGTCCTTCAGATAACTCAGCTGAGGACCTCGGTCTATCATCCACAAACGGACGGCCTAGTGGAACGCTTCAACAAGACCTTAAAGGCGATGCTCAAGAAGGTCGTTGAAAAGGATGGGAGAGACTGGGACTACCTGCTCCCATTTCTGCTTTTCTCGGTCAGAGAAGTTCCTCAAGCCTCCACGGGCTTCTCTCCATTCGAGCTCCTATATGGGCGGCATCCAAGAGGTCTCCTAGACATCGCCAAGGAAACTTGGGAGGCTGAAGTCACGCCACACCGGAGTATCATCGAACATGTCGCCCAGTTACAGGAGAGAATGTCAAAGGTGATGCCCATCGTAAAGGAACATCTCCTCCAGGCGCAGGAAGCCCAGGCGAGGGTCTATAACCGGTCGGCAAGACTAAGACAGTTCCAGCCCGGAGACCGTGTTTTGGTGCTGATCCCTACCGTCGAGAGCAAGTTCCTCGCCAAATGGCAAGCTCCATACGAGGTGGTGGAGAAAGTCAGCGAGGTTAATTATAAAGTTCACCAGCCTGGCCGAAGGAAGGCACATCAAGTATATCATATAAACTTGCTCAAGCCGTGGCGGGACCGTGAACCTGTGGAAACTCCTTGCCTGGGAGCCGCACCAGAAGGCAAGGAACCTTGGGAGGAGGTCACTATTGCAGAGACTCTATCACCGGCCCAGAAGCAACAGTGTCGAGAATTACTACAGCAGAATCGGGAGCTGTTCTCAGAGTTGCCAGGGCATACACAAGTGGTAGAGCATGACGTGCTGACAGAACCGCATGTACGAGTGAATTTGAAGCCGTATCGGATTCCGGAAGCACGCCGGGAGGTGATCTCGGCTAAGGTGAAGAGGATGTTAGACCTCGGGGTAATAGAGGAGTCAAAGAGTGGGTGGTCGAGCCCAATCGTCCTCGTGCCGAAACCCAATGGAGAATGGAGGTTTTGTAATGACTACCGTCGGCTAAATGAGGTATCCAAGTGTGACGCGTACCCAATGCCCCGCGTCGACGAACTCATCGAGAGGCTTGGACCGGCGAGGTACATCACCACTCTTGATCTGACGAAGGGCTACTGGCAGATCCCCATGTCCCAGATGGCTAAAGAGAAGACGGCTTTCTCAACACCTGATGGCTGTTTTCAATACGTGCGGATGCCGTTCGGACTCCAGGGGCCCCAGCCACTTTCCAGAGGGCTATGGATCGGATCCTAGCCCCACATAAGAAGTATGCCGCAGCCTACCTTGACGACATTGTGGTCTTTAGCCCAGACTGGGCTAGTCACCTACCGAAACTACAGGCCGTTTTGGATGCTCTAAGGGAAGCAGGATTTACCATAAATCAGAGAAAGTGTGCCATCGGAAAAGAGGAGGCCAAGTACCTGGGCTATATTGTTGGGAGAGGCGAAATAAATCAAGAAAGTGGAGGCTATTCAAACCTGGCCGCAACCGCTCTCAAAGAAGCAGGTGAAAGCATTCCTGGGAATGGTGGGATACTACCGGCGGTTTATCCCGAATTTCGCCACGATTGCCGCCCCACTAACAGATCTTCTAAAAGGCACCAAATCAACCATGGTGAAATGGATGGAAGAAACGGAGACCGCATTTCAAAAGCTGAAGCTAACACTGTGCAAGCAGCCTGTCCTGGTCGCGCCAGACTTTAAGAAAGAATTTGTGGTCCAGACTGACGCATCAGAGGTTGGTCTAGGGGCCGTACTCTCCCAAGAAATAAATGGGGAAGAATATCCCATTCTATATCTAAGCCGAAAGCTGTCCTCCTGCGAGAAGAACTACGCCATAGTAGAGAAAGAGTGTTTAGCCATAAAATGGGCCGTGGATACACTGAAATATTACCTGCAAGGCGGGAAGTTTAAATTAGTATCAGACCATGCCCCGTTGAGATGGTTGAGGGAAAAGAGGGGAAAAAATGCTAGGGTAACTAGATGGTTCTTAGAGCTTCAAGATTTTAAATTTCACGTGGAGCATAGGCCAGGGAAGTTACATGGGAATGCAGATTCCCTCTCTAGGATTCCCTGTCTGGTGTCAGAAAGTGCCCAAACCCCCGGCTTTGGGCAGGGGGGGGAATATGTGACAGGGTCACTGGTTTTATATGTGAGGGGAGGTATGTGTTACACAGGATGCTATCCTGTGTGAACTAAAACCTACTTATTTATCTGCCAGCATGTTATATGATGGTAGGTTTTCTCTGTTAAAGGAGGTGCGGTTTTATGGGAATGTCAAAGAGGCGGGAGGCATTCCCCCTACCTCCCCTCAGGGTGTGGCTGAGCAATGGATAAAAGCTCAGTCCTGTTTTTTTTTCTCTGAAGTGTGGTCTGGAGAAGAAAGTCTCCAGACAGTATAGTGGAAGCTGCAGAGCTTACCACAAGGACTTTAGCAGTGCAGTTTATGCTACCGAGAGCGGGTGGAACCCACTCATCTATGGACTGAGTTATTGTTTTTTTTTTTTATGTTTTCCCGTTTAACCCAGAAGGGTCATGTTTACTTTTCCTGCGAAACCTGCATGAGTTTATGGCTGATAATAAACCAGCAGAAGGAAACCTGAGAACGTGTGTCCTGAGTCTACCTCCTGGAGAGCCGAGCGAGTCGTCTTGCCACACCACTTACTGGATTTAGAGCTACTTCACACTATCTTCGACAGGTATCCTGCAAAGGTGTCTTGTGACACTGCACATAGCACACATCAAAGCACAATGTCTGCACCACACACATTTACATTCATTCCCAGATATTAAACAGCATGTAAATCATAGGGCGAGGTTTGCCTCGTTCGCTAGATGCATTATGACCGTAGTGAGACATTTCAATTAAAGGGATATTTTCAAGTTTACAAGTTATCTCCTATCTTTTGGATAGGGTATAACTTATCTGTTGCTGATGGTCTGACCACTGGACTGGGACTCAGAACTGGAACTGTGAAGAGCCCAAGGTGAATGAAGTGATAGCTGATCAAATGCACTGCCGCTCTATTAATTCTTATGGTAATGCCGATTCTCAGGATTGGTGGTGGTTCCATTGGCCAGACCCCAGCAATCAGGGAAGTTATTACTAGTACCCATATTACTCTTTTCAAATTACCAGAAAACATGAACTCTGGCCAGTGAGCTAATTCACTGGTTAAGCGCAAAAACACAGTTCAAGGACACATCTTCTTCAAAGAGGTTGTAACATAACTTCACAGCCCAACTCTTAGCCTTAATTGGGGTTTGCACAAATATTGGCATTCATGTATATTTTTAAATGTCTGATAACTTTTAATATGTTACAATAAAGATTTGTCTTTTATGTATTTTACATCTTTTCCTTGTGGTTTATGGCTACTCCATTTTTTTTTCTGCCTTGCATGCTGCTGGGAGTACTCTACTGTTACCTGTTGGTCCTCACTTTGGGTGGGGGAACATTATTGGTATTAAGCCGGTTCCTGGCCACATGTGACAATTATGTTTGTTTTGAATATTTGTTTGATGATGTTTTGACGGGAACCAAAGTAAGTTTTCCATCTTTTTTCTTCATGCAAGTTGTGTTTTTGTCTCTGTTCTGCCTCAACCGGAGGAGAGAGTCAACGCATGGGGTTCCTTCTGTCATTGCTAAGTGGAGATCCTGAGCCTTAGGCTAGGTTCACATTGCGTTAGGGGCATCCGTTTAACGGATCCGTTAAATGGATGCTCTAACGCAGATGTCATTTTTACATCATTTGTGACCATAGTGCTAATATATGCGCTAAGCAGTTCGGTACCATGCGCTACCATGCATTAGCCCATACAGGTCTATGCATAGCGTCCGTTCGCTGTGCGCTACACCCAACGCACCCTCGGACGTTGCAGACCGCGTCCGAGGTCCGTCACAGAATGACGGCACATCGCTAACGCATAGCGATTATGACATGCGTTAGCGATGCGCTACATAATGGTAGTCTATGGGTGCGCTAACGCATCCGTTACATAGCGTTAGTGCAGCTATATAACGGATGCCGTCAGCGCATTGCCATTAACGCAATGTGAATCCAGCCGTAGGCATTTTCTCTGCCTAACAATTCTCCAATGTTTTACTCAGTTGACGCCTTCTGTTTTGCTCTGGCAATTGATCTCAGACAGCGCGTTTTGGAAGCTTAGGTTGGTGCACCTGAGGGCTTGCCACCCAGCAAGCTTTTTGTGCCGTCCTCGCTTTGTACTGATCTTTTTAACAAAATGCATGACTCTGTGTTGGCTGGACATCCTTATACCTCTTTCACCTGGAGAACTGTTTCCGGGTCCTTTTGGCGGCAGAGTTCTAGAAAGAATGTTGATGAATTTGTCCATAAGTGCAGAGTTTGCACCAGCCTCTCGCCAATCCTCGTCAGGGTTCCTTTTGCCTAGCGAGGTTCCGTCTCAACCTTGGACTCATTTGTCCATGGATTTCATCCTGAATTTGCCTTATTCTGATGTTAATACTGTAGTATGGGTAGTGGCTGACTATTTCAGCAAGATGGTTCACTTGGTTCCACTACTAAAATTACCTACGGCTAAGAGTTTACCTATATTTTTTTTCTCTCGTGTCATTAAGTTACATGGTGTTCCTAAAAACATTATTTCCTATAGGGGGGTTTCAGTTTATGGCTATCTTCTGGTGTAGTTTTTGCTCCAGATTGGCAATTAAGCTTATGTTCTCCTCAGGTAATCATCCTGAGACTGCTGGTCAGACAAAGAGAGAATGAACCAAGAATTAGAACAATATTTATAATATTTTGTTTCATCTAATCAAGTGGACAGGGTGAATTTTCTTCTTCTGGCTGAGTTCACTCTCAATAAACGCACTTCTACAGCTACCGGTACCTCTCTTTTTTTGTTGTGGGGGTTTTTATGTAGTATTTTTTATTTTTTTCTTATTTGCAGTCTGCGGTCCCAGAGGAGGAAAGATATTCTTTTTGTTTCATTAAGGTCTGTACAGAGGTTGAAAAAAGATAACTTAAGATCAGACCAAGAGAACTGTGAACCGCAGATATAGGAGGGCCCCTGTCTTTAAGGTGGGAGATTTTGTTTGGCTATCCACAACAAATAGTCATCTTATAGTTCCATCAAGGAGGATTGCTCCTAAATTTGTTGGTGTGTATAAGACAGTTAAGATAGTTAATCTTGTGACGGTCAATCCCAACTCCATGTTGCATTGAGGATTAATAACTCCTTCCATTCCTCTCTTCTTAAAAAGTTTGAGGGGGCACCGAGTTCTCAGGACATCATTGAGGTTCACTTGAAGGAGGACAAGGAGATAGAGTGGAAAGAGTTTGGCGTCCAGATGTGTCAGACATCGACTACAATATTTTGTTAAATGGAAGGTTTTCGTTCCAGAGGATAATTCCTGGGTTGGTGTGGAAGATTTGCATACAGATTACCTAGCGAGGGATTTCTGTCAGTGGCAAGGGATCTCAGTGGGTCCAGTGGCCCCTCGTAGAAGGGGGGGTACTGTCATGCATCTGGGGTCTAACCCTTTGCTGTTTTTGTTCTTTCCCATCTCTAGGTAATTTATACTTTGCTCTGCCCTTCGGTTCGTTAGTAGGCACGTGAAGCACTCAACAGCCTTTCAGATAGCATAGGTCCAAGTTGCTATCTTCTAGTCTAGTATTTTGGCTTACGCTTTTACCACTAGGGGCTGCAGGGTCAGGAGGACCTCTATTCTGTGCAGGAATCGGCAGGGTCAGTTGCAGTTTTTAGTGTGTTACTTATTTTTCCCTAGTGATTTGCTTCACTATCATAGCAACACATTTGAAGGCTGTTGGCCGAACGATGCTTCGGCTGATTGTTCAGCCGACAGCCATCTCAGGCACGACCGGCATCTATTTCGACCATCAGTCGGCTGGCGCCCTCAAAACCGATAGACCATCAGCTGAACCCATAGATATCAGTGGGTTCTTCTGATATTTATCTAATGTGCATGTGAGCCTTAAGAATGCATTATTCCATAACAGATTAATGACACTTGTAAATGAACACTATAAATTATGAAAAAGATGAAAAACGTCCACGAGAATATTGCTTTTATACAGACTTTTTATCATTAGACAATGAAGGAGTAAAAATTCCACAGAATTTTCAAGTATGGCATGTCTTGTGGGAAGAAAACCCTTACACCTGGATGATGTGAGGCAGTGGACTTCCATTTTCCTGATGCAGGCCTATACTTGTTCTCTTTACTCATTGCATAATATGTGAGCTGTTTGCTGCTGAACAATCACCATTCTTATATGTTCTTCGTGGGAAACTGCTCAATTTGACATGTTTGTATGTCATTTCCCAAGAAAGAAAATGAGCTAACCAAAACTGCTGTAGGGCAACCTCATAGGCGTCAATGAGACAAGTGCTGGAGAAAAAATCCTGAGTGAGCTGCCTGCTAGACCCAAACACTCCTGCTTCATGACAAGACTGATGCAAGGCATTCCGAGGTCAATGCAAATTTCAGGCATTTTTAGAAAAGAAATCAATTGATCATTAGAAGAGATGATTGGGAAACAGTTTTAATGGAATACATATTAAAATAATGGGGCTCTGGACTGCACCTTCAGGTTATGCACCTTATCTATACCTACCTATATCTGTGCTACTCTTTCATTCAGTACACCTTCTTACAGGCCAATGCTATTTTACTATACTATTAGCCTAATCAGCTTATTCATGTACCTTACTTGTATCCACATACAGGTGCATCTCACAAAATTAGAATATCATCAAAAAGTTAATTTATTTCAGTTCTTCAATACAAAAAGTGAAACTCATATATTATATAAAGTTATGACAGAGTGATCTATTTCACGTGTTTATTTCTGTTTATGTTGATGATTATGGCTTACAGCCAATGAAAACCCAAAAGTCATTATCTCAGTAAATTAGAATACTGTGAGACAGTGAAGGAATATGTGTTGAATGGGGTGTACATTTCACCTAGGTACTGTGCTGTATGGTATAAGGGAGATGTGTGGCTTTGTAAACCTAGTGGTAGAGAAAGGTCACTACACCTTACATTCATTACACACTTGCAGCTCAGGCCTGAAACTACTCAGGTGTTAATTAGGAGACCAGAAGTAGGTGTCTGCAAACACAGTCAGGGAGCTGGCTTAGTCTGGACACAGGAAGGTGTCCCGGCACAAGAAGCAGTCTCCAGGAGTGGGAGCTGGCTTAGTCTGGACACAGGAAGGTGTCCCGGCACAAGAAGCAGTCTCCAGGAGTGGGAGCTGGCTTAGTCTGGACACAGGAAGGTGTCCCGGCACAAGAAGCAGTCTCCAGGAGTGGAGCTGGCTTAGTCTGGACACAGGAAGGTGTCCCGGCACAAGAAGCAGTCTCCAGGAGTGGGAGCTGGCTCAGTCTATAGCGGCTGAATAGGAGTGGATCTCTCTCAAGTCTGGACGTTGAAGGTGCCTTCAGACACAAGGAGGAGTATCTGTGAAACTCCATTCTGGTAACATATATCATAAGTGTTGTTTTGGGTCAGGCTGGTAGAGCCGGGACCCGGATAGATAGGGAAATCGATCTATGTGTAATTAGTGGCTAGACAAGCCTAGGTTTTCTGTTTATACTTTATTTTTATCTGTTTACTGTGGACTTTAATAAAGCTGGTTGCGGCCAGTTTTCACCAGAACTGCTGTCTGAATGAACTGTTTTCGTGTCACTCTGTCTACCCAGACAGCGATCCTAGAGCTATATCCCCTGGAAATGTTACTATTGGCGGAGAATGCTGGGGCAGCGCAGTGGCTGATACAGTTAGTGCTGGAGTGTGCATGCGGCACAGTGGCTTAGAGACAGCAATAAAGGTGAAGTCTGTTGAAATAGCAGCAGAGAAAAAAAAAGTGTGTCAAGAGAAACGTCTGATTGGAGCAGTCTTAAAGAGACAGTAGCCCTAATAGAGTTTGCAAAAGAAAAAAAAAAAGTGTGTCTGCACAGCAAAGCTGAACTTGTTGTGGAAAAGACTGTGGAGTGTGCAGCAGCAAAAGAGAAACGTCTATTGGAGCAGTCTTAAAGAGACAGTGGCCCTAATAGAGTTTGCAGAGAAAAAAAAAAAAAGTGTCTGCACAGCAGAGCTGAATTTTCTGTGGAAAAGACTGGGGTGTGTATGTCTTGAGTGAAGACTGCCGTTGTTGAGACAGAGAAGTCTGACAGCATGGATGACAGCATGGAGGCGCTGTTTGAACAAATGGCGCAAGTTAATGTGCAACATAAGACTGCCGTGGTTGAGACAGATAAGTCCGGCAGTATGAAGGAGCTCATTGAGTACCTGGTCCAGGCCCAGCGAAGCATGCAGCAGAGCATGGAGCAGCAGCGCCTGCAGCACCAGCAGCGCATGCAGCAGGCCCAGCAGCAATTCCTGCAGCAGCAGCAGGAGAATAACCGGTTATTTGTTGAGCGGATGGCAGCACAAAAAAAGGATTTCGGTGCCGCGTCCCGAAGTAATGTTGTGAAGGCACCTGTGTTGTCCGCTGTAAAGAAGGCGGTAAGACGGTCCCTGAAAAAGATGACACCTCGTGACGATGTGGAGGTATATCTCACTAGGTTTGAGAGACTGGCAGAGAAGGAGAATCTGCCCCTATCTGAATGGGCCATGATGGTCGCACCCTATCTGATTGGAGAGCCCCAAAGGGCCTATGCTGACCTGAGCGAGCAGGACAGCCAAGACTATGCCAAGCTGAAAGCGGAGATTCTTACCCGGCTGGGTGTTACGGTGACAGCCCGTGCCAGGGGAGTTCATGACTGGAGATAAAGTTGGGAGTCTGCAGTCAGCAGGCTTGATTATGGAGTTGAAAAGGTGATAGTGGACCTCTACACCCAAGCACGTCCTCCTGAGGTACAGCCGTCTGAGAGGTCGTCACTTCGGAGTTCCCGGACGCTGAACTCTCGCGGTAAGAGCGTTCCAGCTGTTGGGGACATGGGGTATGCTGATAAGCGGGTTCAGGCCCGAGGGGACATGTGGGTGGGAGAGTGTGATGGACAGTGTTGGAGCTGGCGTGAAATTTCAGCCAACTGTCCAATAGAGGGGGAGCCTATGTGTTGTGATGTTGGCAGATCCTCTCTCTCTGCGCAGAACCTGTGTGTGTGTCCACCTCAGCCGAAGAGACTGGACCACAGGGTCCCCGGTGGTTGTAAATGACTGCCCAGCACAGGCCCTCTTGGACTCAGAGAGTCCAGTGACTTCCGTATGTGACAGCCTGATTGATAGGGACTTCATCCCTGATAAGCACCTGAGTGTGGTGTGCATCCATGGAGACACCAAAGTCTACCCAGAGACTGCCGTGGACTTGGTCCCTAAACTCGGGAGGTTTCATATGAAGTGGGGGTAGTGAAGAGCCTGGTGCACCCCGTCATATTGGGTAATGACTTTCCCCGATCTAAGGATCTCTGGGGGAAAAATATTTCTGATGGACAGTGTGATGAAGCTCCTATTGAGGGTGCGCAGTCCCGAGGGGCGGAACACAATATTAGTGGGCCGTTAAACTTATGTGATAATGATGATGATGATAATGATAATGATGATGATGATGATGATCATGATAATGATGATGACCATGATAATGATGATGATAATAATGATGATGATCATGATAGTGATGATGATACTGATCATAATCATGATAATGATATTGATAATAATGATGACTATGATAGTGATGAAATTCCTTTGCAGGTGATGTTGGGAGACGAGGATGGTGGTTCTCGGGAACCGAGTGTCCCTGACTTGCCTGTGTCCTGTGACAATTTTGAGAGTGAGCAGTGGCGAGACCCCACTCTTAGGACGGCACAGGAAAATATGATTGTTCTAAATGAGGTTTCCCAGGAGCCTGGCTCTGAGGAGAGGTTTCCTCATGCTGCCATGGACAATAGCCTATTGTATAGGGACACTGAAGTCCAGGAGAGGTCGTGAGTCAGCTCCTAGTACCTGAGCTATATAGAAGTATAGTGCTGGGGTTGTCACATAGTCACATACTTGAGGACCAGATGGTGAAGTTAATGATGTGGATGACATGTTAACTAAGGTTCCAGATCAAGATGTGAATGAAAATGAATTGTATAACCCTGACAGTGAGCAGGATGTGAATGAAAATGAATTGTATAACCCTGACAGTGAGCAGGATATGAATGAAAATGAATTGTATAACCCTGAAAGTGAGCAGGATGTGAATGAAAATGAAGTGTATAGCCCTGACAGTGAGCCAGATGTGGCTGAGAAAAAGGGGTCAGATAGTGATAGTGAATCATCTGATGACCATAAAGCAACCAGTGCAAATGAGGAAGGCATGGTAGCAGAGGAGGTTGAGAGTCCTGAGAAGAAAGCTGATGCTGACCTTACAGCCGGACAGAAGATGGCATCTGAAGATGTTTTACAGTTGGCCGGTTCCCTGGCGAAGACTAAGGTGAAAGGAGGAGAGCTGAGCTTTAAAGGCAGGACTCTGAAACTGAACACAGCACAAGTGGATGCTGTTGAAGATGAGAAGTTGTCGGTGTGTGGTGTGGATCTGCATCATGCCAAGGACTCTGAAGGTGATGCTGCAGAGGTGGAAAAAGCCATAGAAGTGGTAGACACCAAACCAGATGCCTCATCAGTAGCTGCAACTCGTGAAGCTCAGGCTGGAAGTTCGGCGCCCGGAGCCCCAGCAGTGTTCCCGAGTGATACCAAGGATCTGGATAAGTCACAAGATGAGATTTTGAGACATCGGGCTGGCGTTGGTGAGCTCAAGCGCACTTTCAGGGAGGCTACATCGGAGCCACGTCCCAACAAATGGGAAAAGCGATGTGTCACTCCGTTGCCGCTACAGACACACGGGAGCCCAGATGGGATGCAGAACGTGGTGGAAGAGAAGAATCCGGCGGGTTCTGAGTATACAGGTGCCGCTATCAAGGAGAACTTGAAAGCTGGAATAAATGGGGAACTGGAGAAAAGTGAAAAACCCCCTATACCTTCTGTGATAGTTGGTGACACATGGTCAGTGCACCAGGGACAGGAGGTACGTGAGTTTCTGAGGAAGAGTCAGCAGAAGTGTTCTGATGTGCCGGGTCGTACTTCTCTGGCCAGGCACTATATCGAAACTGAGCCCGGCCCTAAGGTCAAGATGAAACTGTGCAGGATACCCGAGGCCCGCAGAGAGCATAGGCCTGGGAGGGTACAGGGTAGTGCGGATGCTTCAGATGAAGAGAAAGCTGATGTTGGCTATGACTCAGGTGAAGATACAAATGACAGTGGTGAAGATGAAGCTGATGAGGGCCATGACTGGTCCAGAGTTCACTGTCTCTGTTGGATTGTTGACCAGCCCTCCGGTCTGGATGACCAGCCCTCCGGTCTGGAGAAGAGGGAGGGGATATGTGAGACAGTGAAGGAATATGTGTTGAATGGGGTGTACATTTCACCTAGGTACTGTGCTGTATGGTATAAGGGAGATGTGTGGCTTTGTAAACCTAGTGGTAGAGAAAGGTCACTACACCTTACATTCATTACACACTTGCAGCTCAGGCCTGAAACTACTCAGGTGTTAATTAGGAGACCAGAAGTAGGTGTCTGCAAACACAGTCAGGGAGCTGGCTTAGTCTGGACACAGGAAGGTGTCCCGGCACAAGAAGCAGTCTCCAGGAGTGGGAGCTGGCTTAGTCTGGACACAGGAAGGTGTCCCGGCACAAGAAGCAGTCTCCAGGAGTGGAGCTGGCTTAGTCTGGACACAGGAAGGTGTCCCGGCACAAGAAGCAGTCTCCAGAGTGGGAGCTGGCTCATCTCACCCCACCAACACAGGGTATGTCACATCTACAGGCATAGGCACAAAATCTACTTATACATAAAAGTATATCGGCACTTACGTTTATCTTATTTTCACCTACAGCTAGATCCAGCCCTTTCTTTCTTCCCTATGTGGATCAACCCCCTTCCCAGTAGTATCTGGTATGTCCTCACCATATATATTCTTTCTGCCTTTGTGATACCTCTGATACAACTCTGACCTATGATTGCTCCCTAAATCTCCTGAAGCATTGTATACAACTACTCTCTACCTTTACTATTGACCAAAATTTTGATTGTACATACTTTATTTTGTTAATATAATTTTTTTCTTCTGTTTTTATAAATGTAGTGACTGATGAAGGTCCATGATATAGGACAGAAACGTTTCGTGTTACTACTGTAAATAAAAATCTTTATTCTCACTATACTAAAGTTGAGTGCCGAGTTCATTTTCTATTAGATACGGTTTGGGAACCTACTCTGGCACCTTCTTGGTTGTGCACACGGTTATTTTTTCATATGGACACAGGAAGGTGCCCCGGCACAAGAAGCAGTCTCCAGGAGTTTGAGCTATCTCAGTCTGGGTGCAGGAAGTACCCCGGACACAGGAGTAGTCTCAGTGAGAATCCGTGCGAATAGCGGCTGAATAGGAGTGGATCCCTCTCAAGTCTGGACGTTGAAGGTGCCTTCAGACACAAGGAGGAGTATCTGTGAAACTCCATTCTGGTAACATATATCATAAGTGTTGTTTTGGGTCAGGCTGGTAGAGCCGGGACCCGGATAGATAGGGAAATCGATCTATGTGTAATTAGTGGCTAGACAAGCCTAGGTTTTCTGTTTATACTTTATTTTTATCTGTTTACTGTGGACTTTAATAAAGCTGGTTGCGGCCAGTTTTCACCAGAACTGCTGTCTGAATGAACTGTTTTCGTGTCACTCTGTCTACCCAGACAGCGATCCTAGAGCTATATCCCCTGGAAATGTTACAATACTTTATAACACCAACTTGAAAAAATGATTTTAAAATCCGAAATGTTGGCCTACTGAAATGTATGTTCAGTAAATGCCCTCAATACTTGGGGCTTTTTTGGCATCAATTACTGCATCAATGCGGCGTGGCATGGAGGCGATCAGCCTGTGGCACTGCTGAGGTGTTATGGAAGCCCAGGTTGCTTTGATAGCAGCCTTCAGCTCGTCTGCATTGTTGGGTCTGGTGTCTCTCATCTTCTTCTTGACAATATCCCATAGATTCTCTATAGGGTTAAGGTCAGGCGAGTTTGCTGGCCAATCAAGCACAGTGATACTGTTGTTTTTAATCCAAGTATTGGTACTTTTGGCAGTGTGGACAGGTGCCAAGTCCTGCTGGAGAATGAAATTTCCATCTCCAAAAAGCTTGTCGGCAGAGGGAAGCATGAAGTGCTCTAACATTTCCTGGTAGACGGCTGTGCTGACTTTGGTCTTGATAAAACACAGTGGACCTACACCAGCAGATGACATGGCTCCCAAAACGATCATTGATTGTGGATACTTCACACTAGACCTTGGAAATCAAGGACCCAGAGTCTGGAGGAAGAGTGTAGAGACAGACAATCCAAGCTGCTTGAGGTCTACACTATGTTCCAAATTATAACGCAAATGATATTTTTCTCTGATTTTCCTAAGTGGTCGGTGCAAATGACAGTCAGTCTAATAAAAGTCATCACCCGTTAGAGTATACATCGAATTTTATTGAAGAAACCTCCCAATGATAACAGTATAATCTCCAAAATGGAAAAAAAACTCAAAATGCACTGTTCCAAATTACTAGGCACAGTAGAATTTCTGAACATTTGATCCGTTTTAAAGAACTGAAAACGCTCATTTGTGGAATTTGCAGCATTAGGAGGTCACATTCACTGAACAAAAAAGCTACTTAACTCCAAAACATCCTAACAGGCCAAGTTACATGTTAACATAGGAACCCTTCTTTGATATCACCTTCACAATTCTTTCATCCATTGAACTTGTGAGTTTTTGGAGAGTTTCTTCATGTATTTCTTTGCATGAAGCCTCCCAGAGCTGCTGTTTTGAAGTGAACTGCCTCCCAACCTCATAGATCTTTTGCTTGATGATACTCCAAAGGTTCTCTATAGGGTTGAGGTCAGGGGAAGATGGTGGCCACACCATGAGTTTATCTCCTTTTGTGCCCATAGCAGCCAATGACTCAGAGGTATTCTTTGCAGCATGAGATGGTGCATTGTCATGCATGAAGATGATTTTGCTCCTGAAGGCACGTTTCTGCTTTTTATACAATTGAAGAAAGTTGTCAGTCAGAAACTCTACATACTTTGCAGAGGTCATTTTCACACCTTCAGGAACCTTAAAGGGCCCTACCAGCTGTTTCCCTATGATTCCAGCCCAAAACATGACTCCTCCACCTCTTTGATAACGTCGCAGCCTTGTTGGCACATGGTGGCCATCCACCAACCATCCACTACTCCATCCATCTGGACCATCCACAGTTGCTCAACACTATCAGTAAACAAGACTGTTTGAAAATTAGTCTTCATGTATGTCTGGGCCCACTGCAACTGTTTCTGCTTGTGAGCACTGTTTAGGGGTGGCCGAATTGTTGGTTTATGCACCACAGCAAGCCTTTGAAGGATCCCACACCTTGTGGTTCGAGGGACTCCAGAGGCACCAGCAGCTTCAAATATCTGTTTGCTGGTTTGTAATGGCTTTTTAGCAGCTGCTCTCTTAATCCGATGAACTTGCCTGGCAGAAACCTTCCTCATTCTGCCTTTATCAGCACGAACACGTCTGTGCTCAGAATCAGCCACAAATCCCTTAACTGTACGATGATCACGCTTAAGTTTTCGGGAAATATGTAATGTTTTCATACCTTGACCAAGGGATTGCACTATTTGATGCTTTTCAGCAGCAGAGAGATCCTTTTTCTTTCCCATTTTACTTGAAAACTCTGGCCTGCTTAATAGTGTGTAACATCCAGTTTTCCTTTTATTGGGCTCACATGGCAAACTAATTATCACAGGTATCTGAGATTGATTTCAGTGATCCAAAGAACCCTGAGATACAATACCATCAATGGGTTTCATTTACAAAAAAAACAAAAAACGCTATGACACTTAAAACCAATTTGCATAATAATTTGGAACATAGTTTAGTGTGAAGTATCCACAAAAAGTTAGGAAAAAGTAAAATAAAATTTTTTAAATAATATTTTTTTAAAAATATCAAAAAATAATAAAAAAAATCAATATATATTATATCACTAAATAAGTATTTGAATGAAAAAAATAAATATAAGCAATAAAAATACACATATTTGGTATCGCCGCTTCCACAATGGCCAGACCTATAAAACTGTCCCACTAGTTAACCCCTTTAGTGAACACCATAGAAAAGCAAGGCAAAAAACAATGCTTTATCATCATACCGCCGAACAAAAAGTGGAATAACACGCGATCAAAAAGACGGATATACATAAATATGGTACCGCTGAAAACGTCATCTAGTCCTGCAAAAAACGAGCCACCATACAGTTCCATCAGTGGAAAAATAAAAAAGTTCTAGCTCTCAGAATAAAGTGATGCAAAAACAATTATTTTTTCTATAAAATAGTTTTTATTATATAAAAGCGCAAAAACATAAAAATAAATAAATGAGGTATCGCTGTAATTGCACTGAGCCAAAGAATAAAACTGCCTGATCACTTTTACCACACATGGAACGGTAAAAAAAAAAAAAAAAAAAGAAATTCATGAATTGCTGTTTTTTGCTCATTCTGTCTCCCAAAAATTGTAATAGAAAGCGATCAAAAAATGTCGAAAATTATCCCAATAAAAACGTCAGCTTCTCCTGCAAAAATAAGACCTCACAATACTCTGTGGGCCAAAATATGAAATTATAGCTCTCAAAATGTGGTGATGCAAAAACAATTTTTTGCAATAAATAGCGTCTTTTAGTGTGTGACAGCTGCCAAACATAAAAACCCGCTATAAGGCCTCTTTCACACGGCCTGATATTTCCGGTACTGGAGATGTCAGTGTCCATGTTTGTAATACGTGTGGCATGCGTGTGCCATATCAGTACCACATGGACGGGCGCCAGGGAAGAAGCGTTGCAGAAAGCGCTATTCCCTGGTACTGGGTGCTGAACACGGCTCTCATCACAGCTCGCGATCTGTGCGAGCAGGGGAGAATGATGAGAGTTGTATTTAAGTGATAAAAGAGACAGCAGGCAGCAGCTGATGGGATTATTACTTCCATCAGCCTACCCCTGCTGCTAACAACAGTGATAGCAGGAGCGGCTGATGGGGTATTCATCAGCCGCCCCTGCGCTATAACTAAATAAATGAAAAAAACGGCATGGGTTCCCCTGTATTTTCTATAACCAGCCAGGCAAAACTCACAGCTGGGGGCTGCAATCCTCAACTCTCAGCTTTAGCAGAGTTGGTTATCAGAAATAGAGGGGTCCCCATGCTGTTTTTTTAAATTATTTAAATAAATAAAAAAAAACGGCGTGGGATCCCCCCTAATTTTGACAACCAGCCTTGCTAAATCTCACAGCTGGGTGCTGGTATTCTCAGGCTGGTAAGGGGCAATTTATATAGGCCCCCAGCCTAAAAATAGCAGCACGCAGCTGCCCAGAAAAGGCGCATCTATTAGATGCGCCAATTCTGGTTCTTTGCCTGGCTCTTCCCACTTGCCCTGTAGCGTTGGCAATTGGGGTAATATTTGTGGGGTTTATGTCACCATTCTATCGTCAGGTGACAACAAGCCCACAGCTTAGCAATGGAGAAGCGTCTATAAGACACATATCCATTACTAATCCTATAGTTGTATTGTAAATAAACACACAGCCAGAATAAAGTCCTTTAATTGAAAAAAATTACACAGACTCCTTTAATATTCTCAATCAAACCATACTTACAAACTCATCTATTCCACCAAAGCCCTCGATCTCCTGTAATAAAAGTAAAATAAAAAAGCAACACTATACCATACCTGTCCATTGTTCTGTCCCACGCTGTAATCCATGTCTGGGGGATGATTAGTTTTCAACCTGGAAGGTGCCAAGATGCGACCGTCCATGTTGAGAACCACTGGTGAATGAGCTGCTGAGAACGCAGCATCAGTAACTGGGGGTGACGTCATAGAGGTTACCTCCGGTCACTGGGCTCTGGTCCCAGCCAGGCTGCGCTGCGGTGAGATCTGGGGTCACTTATAAAATTCACATACCAGAAAACAGTAGATTAGTTACAAAAATGGGGCATTTGTTGGGCATTGCCACTGTTAAGGCATATCTAGATAATTTCCTTGGGGGCTCTAGTTTCCAAAATGGGGTCACTTGTGGGGCATTTCCACTGTTTAGGCACATCAGGGCTCTCCAAATGTGACATGACGCCCACAGACCATTCAATCAAAGTCTGCATTCCAAACATCACTACTTCCCTTCCGAGCCCCGACGTGTGCCCCTATAGTAGTTTTCTACCCCCATATTGGGTATCAGCATACTCAGGACAAATTGGAAAACTTTTGGGGTCCAATTTTTCCTGTTACCCTTGGGAAAGTTAAAAATTGGGGATTCAAAAATCATTTTTGTGGGAAAAAAATATGATTTTTTATTTTCACCACCGGGCGTTATAAACTTTAGTGAAACACTTGGGGGTTCAAAGTGCTCACCACACATCTAGATAAGTTCCTTGGGGGGTCTAGTTTCCAAAATGGGGTCACTTGTGGGGGGTTTCCACTGTTTAGACACATCAGGGGCTCTCCAAATGCAGCATGGCGTCTGATCTCAATTCCAGCCAATTCTGCGTTGAAAAAGTCAAACGGCGCTCCTTCCCTTCCGAACTCTGCCATTCGCCAAAACAGTGGTTTACCCCCACATATGGGGTATCAGCATGCTCAGGACACATTTCACAATAACTTTGGAGGGCCAATTATACCTGTTACCCTTGGGAAAATAAAAAATTGGGGGCGAAAAAATAATTTTTGTGGAAAAAATATTATTTTTTAATTTTACGGCTCTACTTTATAAGCTTCTGTGAAGCTAATTTTGCATTGAAAAGTCAAACGGTGCTCCTTCCCTTCCGAGCTCTGCCTTGCGCCCAAACAGTGGTTTGCCCGCACATATGGGTATCAGCATACTCAGGACAAATTGTACAACAACTTTTGGGGTCCAATTTCTCCTGTTACCCTTGGGAAAATAAAACAACTTGGATCTGAAGTAAATTTTTTTGTGAAAAAAAATTAAATGTTCATTTTTTTAAAAACATTCCATTTTTAAAACATTTTTTAAAACATTTCAAAAATAAACTTCTTGAATGTGGTTTTGAGCACCTTCAGGGTGCAGTTTTTAGAATGCTGTCACTTTTGGGTATTTTCTATCATATAGACTCCTCAAAGTGACTTCAAATGTGATGTGGTCCCTAAAAAAAATGGTGTTGTAAAAATGAGAAATTGCTGGTCAACTTTTAACCCTTATAACTTCCTAACAAGAAAAGCTTTTGGTTCTAAAATTGTGCTGATGTAAAGCAAACATGTGGGAAATGTTATTTATGACTTTGTGCAATATATCTCTGATTTAAGGGCATAAAACTTAAATTTTGAAAATTTTCGCCAAATTTCCTTTTTTTCACAAATAAACGCAAGTTATATCGAAGAAATTTTACCACTATCATGAAGTACAATATGTCAAGAAAAAAACAATCTCAGAATCACCAAGATCCGTTGAAGCGTTCCAGAGTTATTACCTCATAAAGGGACGGTGGTCAGAATTGTAAAAATTGGCAGGTCATTAACGTGCAAACCACCCTCGGGGGTAAAGGGGTTAAGCAAAATCCTGCACCTATAGTCAACTCTGAATACATCAGTGGGCCACCTATTTAATCATGCACTGTGCTACACATATGGCCCATTGATGTAATACCATGCACTAAGCACTACTATGCACAACCAAACTGACTATGTGGATAAATATCCTTTAGCATTTTTTTCTAATGTTAGCATTCTTATAGCCTGTATTTGTGAAATTTACTGTGTGTTACAAGTGACTAGCAGCTCAGTACCAAAAGGGATTTGACCCTGCATAAGATATATAGGATTTATATGTGAACTCTCTTCAACTGAACCAGGACACACCTGTTGTTTGCAATATATTTTGCACCTGTATCTCCATTGATAATTTTGAAAAAATTTATTGTGTATCTTAAATAAAGGTATAAATATTTTTTTCAATAATTGGCATTGACTTCCCTTTGTTTGTAGGATTATATTTATTAAAATAATAATTGACAGATTTCTGAATAGTTTTGTTACACTTTACCAAAAAGAATCAAAGAAAAATAAGGACAAAACTAGACTGCAGGGACAAGCTATCCTTCCTACTCCTGAAATGCTACTCCAGTCAGAGACTGGAGCATCATTTCTAGCATAAGTAACGGCGTAACTTTTGATGAATTTAACGTCCACAGGTAGCCACACCTCACTCATAATCTGCCCACTTTGCTGGTGCTGTCCGAGACTTGGGTGAAAATGTCAAAGTACATAACATTTTTGTGCAACTTATATGGCGTAAGCATTTTGATGAATTGGCACCTATATGTTTAGAAACTGAGAAGAGGCCTGTTCAGTGTTGGCCAGTCTTCTTGCTTTACTCCAAACTTTTCTTAGGATTTCCTTCAACCAATGGAAAATTGAACTACAGAAAAAAACACTAATCATGTGACACTGGATCTGTACAGTGACTATAAATCAGCTAATTTGCATCTTGTGCAGGTTGTAGCCACCAGCATGCACTGTGGTCACCGCCAGCCCATGATCTCAAGCAACAGCTGCATCCAACCCAGACATCTTTCCAGGTTTAAACTCAAGTGGTGATGAGCCTCTCTGTCCTCAGCGCATCCTTCTATGATTTCAATATGCCCTATTTGTCATAAGGAGGTTTCTCAAACGTCTCCAACTGTCATGGCAGCATCAAGGTCTGTGAATTCCCCAGATTCAGACCCTCCTCCTTGTGACTCCATAGAAAGCTATGTTCAGCACAGAGTGACTCCGGCATCAACTTCTAGACCTGCAGCTCCTAGGCAGGTTAGAAGGAGTTAAATCTTTGCTGGACTTAGCTTGTTGATTGCCTGTGGTCACATGCTGGGGGAGAGCCAGTTGTGTCTGCTATTTCCCTATTTAATCAGGCTCCACTATTCAGTTAATGCCGGCAATAGTTCTCTATCCTGGTCTGGAGAATTGGACACATCTTGGTTATAAGTGATTATTTCTTTCCCATAAGTATCTTTATATTACTTTGTTGCCTCTCGAGCTGTACACTTTATATTCCTCTGCATCTTTCCCTGAGAGAGTGTTGTGTGATTGTGCTTCCATTTCTGCACTGTCTGTCTCGTTATGTATTTCACCATACACTGTATAGACTAGTGCTACTTAGGAGCATAGGAAGGAATGAGGCTCATGCATCTCCACTTTCAGGGGTAGTCCTATGACAGGGATAGCCAGCGACGATAGCCTGAGGGTCAGTATAAGTGCACATTTATTAGCCTACAACAGTCGTTCCGTGACACTATTAGAACACATACAGTTGACAAGGGTCATCTCTGCAAGTCACGCTATTCAATTCATTAATCAAGAAAATGGTCACTGAGTTTGATGATTCTTAAACAACTTTATAAAGTTATTCTTCACTTCAGACTCCTCATAGCAGCAACCAAAGTTTAGAATAACTGCTTTACTGGAATGTAATAGCAGCAGTCTTTCCAGTCTTTGCCACACTAGCAGTGGATTAAACATCTACTACTGGTCCGAGTCATGATAGTTACTCGCACATTTCCTCAGCGCCGCCCTGCTTACCGTGGTCACTGCGCTGCTTCTCCTCGTGTCAAACTGTCTTGCTGAGTTTGCCTCTTGCAGCACTCCTCAGCACTGCTGCATCTTCCTGCTGTTCTCACCTGGCTATGTAGGGGCGCGTCTCTTCAGGATCTTAACCCAGCTGTGTCCTGTAGAGATTAGGTTCTCTGGCCTATCCTGACAGCTCCTTTCATCAATCCATGCCTGAACATAGGTTCCTAGTTAGTTCATCTGCTATTGTCCAGAACTTGTTTGTATTGTTACTCACATTATTGACGACCTGGCTTGTTTACCTCTCCTGCCTGACCTCTCCGCTCCTGACCTCAGCTATGTGTATCGAACCTGTGCTGCCTGCCCTGTCTTCAGATTGTCTGGACCACATCTTTGCCATCGCCCTCCTGTACCTTGTGCCCATCTCTCTGACCCTCCGGTCAGCTGCTGCAGACCCGAGGACTGCCCTGGAGTCGTGCCTGTTGACTACCGGCAGGCAAGCCTGTCTTTAACATCAAAGTCTCTAGTGAATACCTGTTAGTCACTTAGTCACACCCCTCCAGGGTAAGCTTGGCCTGTGGTGCAATGGGTTCACACTCATCAGCGTTACACAATGAGCCGGTTGGTGAAAGAGGGGTGCAACTCACAATTTGAA
Organism: Oophaga sylvatica; assembly: GCA_033576555.1. Classification (NCBI taxonomy): domain Eukaryota; kingdom Metazoa; phylum Chordata; class Amphibia; order Anura; family Dendrobatidae; genus Oophaga; species Oophaga sylvatica. The sequence continues at coordinate 588,542,423 of JARQOD010000002.1, forward strand.
GCTATTCCACAACACCAGGCTTTTCCATTAGGCTGTGGTTCCACGGTCCGGAACCACAGCGCTTTGGACGGAGCGGAAATTCCGCTCCGTCAAAGCCCCGCCCCCTTTATGACGCGCGATCTTTCCGGAGGTGTTCAGGACACCTCCGGAACACCTCCGGAAAGAACGCAGGGCTACATAGCCCTGTGTTAAATTCTGTTGCGGCGACGCACCGTCGCCGCAATACGCGAGGACATGCTGCGGTCTAAAAAGACGCGCCGCATGTCCGTTTACGCAGGTCTGCCACCTGCGTGTTGTTACGCATAGTGGAGACGGGATTTCTTGAAATCCCCTCCACTATGCTGTAACATCTGGACGCTGCGTGTTTGGCGCTGCGCCAGCGCACAGCGCCAAACACGCAGCGTTTCCTGACCGTGGAAACTCACCCTTACAGTGTTGTAAAAAAGAGGTTGCGTTCATCACTGTTTTTTTTCTTTTTACTTATTTAATAAGATGACAAGCTGAGCACAAGAAAGGAGCTGACACCCTAGATGAAGGAGTGAGTAAGAAGGATGACATTGGAAAAGCGATCTTGGAACTTTTGCTGGTTGTAGACGCTGGAATCAGCTGAACCATGAAGGTGGAACGGAGTCTATTTCTGGACTGTGCAGAAGTAACTTATTGAGATGACTCCAGGGGAGGCTCAGGTGGACATCACCTTGCCAGGATTACCTACAACAACGCTAAGCCATTTGGAACCATAATCTATAGTCAGGGCCGGTTTTAGGCAAAGTACGGCCCTAGGCAAAAGTTTAAAATTGGGCCCCAAATGCTAACATATTGCACATCATACAGAAGCATTTCTTGTTTTTACATGTGCTGAGTTCAGGCCGCTAAATGAGTGTGATCGACGATATTGAAGTTGTTTGACGCTTGTTTCCCGGCCTCTTTACACTAACTGAGAAAGAATGATGGGAATAGAACAATCACTATTAGATCAATCTGTCCCCATACAGTATCATGTTATCAGCAGCATAACAGTTTACACCCCATAGAATATAATGCAGCCCCTCCATAGAATGTATGGTAGCTACCTCAGAGTATAATGCAGCCCCCATAGAATATAATGTAGCCCTCCTCATATAGTATAATGCAGCCCCCCATAGAATATAATGTAGCCCCCTCATAGAGTATAATGAAACTCCCCATACAATATAATCTAGCCCCCCATAGAATATAGTGCAGCCCCCCTTAGAATACACTGTAGGCCCCCCATATAGTATAATGTAGTCCCCTCATAGAGTATGATGCAATCACCCCTCATAGAATATAATAAATGTAATACAGCCCCCTATAGAATATAATGTAGCTCCCCATAGAATATAATGTAGCCCCATAGGAGTATGATACAATCTTCCCTCATAGAATATAATACAGCCCCCCATAAAATATAATGTAGCCCCATAGAATATAATGTAGCCCCATGAGAGTATGATACAATCCTCCACCATAGAATATAATATGCTCCCCCATAGAATATAATGTAGCCCCATAGAATATAATACGGCCCACCTCCCCATAGAATATAATGTAGCCCTATAAGAGTATGATGCAATCCTCCCTCATAGAATATAATAGAGCCCCCATACAATATAATCTAGCCCCCATAGAATATAGTGCAGCCCCCCTTCGAATACAATGTAGGCCCCCCATATAGTATAATGTAGTCCCCTCATAGAGTATGATGCAATCACCCCTCATAGAATATAATAAATTTAATACAGCCCCCTATAGAATATAATGTAGCTCCCCATAGAATATAATGTAGCCCCATAGGAGTATGATACAATCCTTCCTCATACAACATAATACAGCCCCCCATAGAATATAATGTAGCCCTATAAGAGTATGATGCAATCCTCCCTCATAGAATATAATAGAGCCCCATAGAATATAATGTAGCCCCCATAGAATATAATATGGCCCACCTCCCCATAGAATATAATGTTGCCCCATACGAGTATGATACAATCCACCCTCATAGAATATAATACGCCCCCCTTAGAATATAATGTAGCCCCATAGAATATAATATGGCCCACCTCACTCATAGAATATGCGCCCCCCATAGAATATAATGTAGGCCCATAGAATATAATATGGCCCACCTCCCTCATAGAATATAATGCGCCCCCATAGAATATAATGTAGCCCCATAGACTATAATGTAGCCCCATAGAATATAATATAGCTCAGCTACCTCATAGAATATGCACCCCCATAGAATATAATGTAGCCCCATAGAATATAATATGGCCCACCTCCCTCATAGAATATAATGTAGCCCTATAAGAGTATGATGCAATCCTCCCTCATAGAATATAATAGAGCCCCCATAGAATATAATGTAGCCCCCATAGAATATAATATGGCCCACCTCCCCATAGAATATGTTGCCCCATACGAGTATGATACAATCCACCCTCATAGAATATAATACGCCCCCCTTAGAATATAATGTAGCCCCATAGAATATAATATGGCCCACCTCACTCATAGAATATGCGCCCCCCATAGAATATAATGTAGGCCCATAGAATATAATATGGCCCACCTCCCTCATAGAATATAATGCGCCCCCATAGAATATAATGTAGCCCCATAGAATATAATATAGCTCAGCTACCTCATAGAATATGCACCCCCATAGAATATAATGTAGCCCCATAGAATATAATATGGCCCACCTCCCTCATAGAATACGCGCCCCCATAGAATATAATGTAGCCCCATAGAATATAATGTAGCCCCATAGAATATAATATAGCTCACCTACCTCATAGAATATGCACCCCCATAGAATATAATTTAGCCCCATAGAATATAATACGCACCCCCTTCCCCAGTACTCACTGATATATGTAAAAAAAAACAAAAACACAATCCTCACCTCTCCTCGTGCCCCGCGCTGCTCCAGGCTCCGGTCTCAGCAGCTGCAGTCTGCCCGGCACACAATGGGTGCGCGATGATATGACGTCATCACGCACTAGCAGTGTCAGAGGTAGAGGGGAATGATGGGAGAGGGAGCATCATCTGACGCTCTCTCCTCCATCATTGCTTTGAACTGTACCGACGTCTATGATGCCGGTATAGTTTAATGTGGCGGCGAGGGGAGTCGGCGCTGGCGGGGGGGAGTTGGCTCTGGCGGCAGCCGACTGGCTGGGGGCCCCAGGCAGCTGCCTGGTCAGCCTGCCACTAACGCCGGCCCTGTCTATAGTACCAGTCTTTTGAGACTATCCACTATTACTAAAAGGGATGGGTTATCTTATCTTATTGCTGAGCCCTTCCTTCCTCTTACCTTTTTTTTAATCGTCGACTTAAATAGGTATTCCCAGCTCCAAGATCTTATCCCAATATGTAGTAGGTGTAATAACAATAATATTAGCAAATACCTCCAATTAGAAACGTAATATGTTTTTTCTTAGGAATTGCAGGACATTAGGTATCCATGGCTCTGACCGTTGCTGTAGTGACAGTTAGTTAGTTGCTAATGCTCCACTTAGTAGGTACAGACAACTGTCATTTAAAAGCCAAAAACAGTGTTATTCCTCATGTACACACATGACAGATTAATCTGAAAAGTTACCTGAAGCTAAAAGTATGCTTTAAGGTGATCGGGAAATGGGCCCGCCATCCTATTGGTTTTAGGTCAGGTGTTGGGTTTAAAGTCTCTTGAGACCACTCACTATTGCTAAAATGGACGTAGGTGGCTACCCTGTAAGTTACTGCGTAATCAACCATCTATAGAACTTTGTGTTAGTATGATTCCTCCCTGGAGGTTCCCACATAGGAACTATAGAGCATTATTGTACATCTTAGACAATGCTTTTATCCTAAGAGGACAAAATGATAAGAGAAACGTGATATTATTCTAAAGAATTTAATAGTATTAGTGAGCAGAACATTTCCTCTACATTACGCCGGAGGTCTTATTACATTCCTAATGTTATATCCAATATCATTGTAAACAAAAAAGAAGTGAACAAACCGTGAGAACCAAACGAAAACCATTATATATTTTGTGAAGAGGATTTTAGGTCAAGAAGAATGGTTTATGCACCAGTTCTGTCACCAGTACAATTCAGTGACGCTTAAAACTGATGACACATCAGAGTCCCATTTTTTTTAAGGAATGACAAGTAAGCATTTGCAGCACTGACCAATGGGTCTATGTACACAAAAAAAGCAGTATTGGGGTCCTTTTAGTCCCATAATATAGACCCTTTTGTTGTATTACTACATGGTGCCTCCATAACTCATTGTATTCTCTCCTGGATTGGGACACAACTAGATCGGAACACTTAAAATTCCTTCTTCTACAATGACTATTTACTTGGTTCTGACTAGACTGTGGAACAGAAATGGAATCACATCAGCCAGGACTTGCTAAAGCCTCTTGATAATGGAGATCTATGGTTACCTTGCACTTAACAATTTATCTGGGGCATAGTGATCAAGCTACATGTACAAGAATTCTGGCATCATTTGCACTGTTTTCATGATTTGCACTATTTTTATGTGTTTTAGACACTTTTTATGACTTTACCAACCCGGTGTCATCATCCCACTGAGTAGAGGTGAGAGTTATCAAAACTTGGCATAGTCTAACATGGGATATAATGCTCCAAAATATGTGCTAAAATAGTGTCTCACATTTCCGGCATAAAGCAAGCCAATTAATAAGACAGTCTTAAAATTAGATTTATCCAACAGCATGAACCACTATGATAAATTTGATGCATTTTAAGACTAAGTTTGCACTGTCAAAGAATTAGTTTTATAAATACGTATAGACAGAATATAAAATATTTGTTCTGCAATTAATTTACATGGAAACAAGTCCCAACCTTATACAAAAGCATTCGATCTTTTTATTATCAGTGATTCCCTAATTTGCACACAGATACTAAAATGTTTGTTATTTTTTTCGACCTTGTGTTATATTTCCAGCATTCAATTGTGACACAAGTATTATGACTTGCCACACACCCAACAAAATACCTCTAAGACCTTTACAATAAAGGGCCGTAGTAACTTACAATGCAATCAAATGTAGGTTTCAGCCAATTTGGTTCAAATATAAACTTGTAGAATTCACATTATTTGGATTAAATGAAATAGATGGATGATCATCGACCAAGTTTTCTCGGTGAAACTCAGATAATTATTTACGTCTGTGTGGCATCCTATTTTCTACATCAACAGTTTATCATGGTCCCGATCAAGTATAGTTTCCTAGATTAATAATTGCAATGCATCCATAAAAATTGGATGCTACAGAGACGATCCATATGGAATCTGATTTTTTTGCGCACCCATAGAATAGATTAGAAGAGTCTCATCTGATGCTTGGAAGAAAATAGTACGTACTGCGATTTATTTTACATACTTAGACCATGTGAAAGAAACTCTAATCCGAACAGCTGTAATGAATTACATTGGTCAGTGTACGGACGATTTTTACTCAGACAGCACACTCCCATATTGTACGCTTGTCTGAGCAAACCCTTAACCAAAGGCACTTTTGCATAGTACACATTTTGCCACAGTGCCCGATATAATGTCTGCTTTATAATATTGCAGTATGGCTATTCTTTAATTTAATATGAAACTGTTATTACTCTGCTCTTCTGACATGACATCGATAATGTAGATAATTTAATATACTTTAGAAAAAGATTTTGGAGTGAAATCCACTTTAAATTTAGGATAGAGCCCAATGAACCAGCAGACCACCACTCTGAGCAGGAAACTCTAGCCCAAAGTGAAAAACTGACATACTAGTCCTAAGGGGGCTACTTGATGACTAAAGTCTGGGGATAGTTATTATTTTCACAAGCTGTGTCTTGTGTTATTTGCATTTCTGGGAGTACATATATTTATTACTTTTACTATTTATTATAGGTTAATGAGTAACAGATATGAACCGTCCATTAATTGAGTGCAGACTTTAAATTTGTTTTCCTATTCTTTTTAATTATGTATTGAAACTGCCTACAGAAAGAATTAAAACAAAACATAACCAATAATAACAAAGTTTATAGAAAGGGAATTTAATGCATTATTGATGAAGAAGTTAAATATTAATAGGACAGTTTGTTCAGTTCACAGCTTACTGGAAATAATACATACTCCTGTCTCCACTGGTCATTCCATCTTCCATGGAAAAATCACAAGTATAGAAGTTCTACATGAGTTTTCCTAATAAACACTGTGAGCATATCCGTTCTACATGGTGCACAGACTATGGGGCTCTGACTTTGCTACTAGTGATGAGTGAGTGCTGATCACTGCTCGTTACTCAATGAGCATCAGTGTGCTTGGAATGCTTGAGTGGGAGCTCAAATCCCCGCCCTGCATTTTTGGCGCTTTTTAGACAGCCAATAAACATGCGGAGATTACCTGCCAGTCACTGTAATGCCGTAGCCATCTCGTTTGTGGCACTACAGTGATTGGCTGGCTGCATAGCGTCATCAGGTCTATATAAGACCCGTGACACCATGCTCAGCACACTGTACCCCAGAAACAGGCAGAGTAGGGAGAGGTGCTGCTGAAAGAGGGACAGAAATGTAGCTGTGTATAGACAGAGATTCAACCACATTTATATTTCTTTCAACTACAACAACAGTCCTTCTTAGGGCTAATTAAAATCAATATTCATACTGCTGCTAGCAGCACTTAGTGAGAGATTGGGGTGAAGGGATAGTGTAAGACAGAATATGGATAATTATACTTCCTTCCTTTCTGTTGAAACTCATACCAAAAGCTCTTCTCAGATCTAATAATATTGTTTTTTCTCTTAATCCTGTAAATTGTTCCGAGCAAGGAAATATTATACACCATTTTTACTGCGGCAGTTGTGCGTGAAAAGCATACAGTCAGACTTAGTTGGATCTCAATAGCAACAGTATATTGATACTGCAGTGTATTCAGTCCTTCTGAGGTGTGCAAATTTTTCAGCTATAGTAATACTGCCAATTTTTTTCAACAATGAAATATTATACGGAAATTATAGTGCACCAGTTTTGCATCAAAAGCATACAGCTAGACTTGTTTGGATCTCCATAGCATCGCTATATTGATACTGCAGTGTAACAAGTCCATGTGAGGTGGGCAAATTTGTGTGCTCTAGTATTTCTGCCAATTTTTTTCAGCAGACAAATATTATACACCATTTATACTGCACCAGTTCTGCATCAAAATAAAGAAGCCAGAGTTGTTTTTTAAGGCCAGGGTCACACTTGCAAGAAGCTCGCACGAGTCTCGCACCTCTATACCCGGCACTGCAGCCGGCACTTGGGACCGGAGTGTGCGGCTGCATGTATTTCTATGCAGCTGAACACTCCGGTCCGAGTGCCGGTGCGAGACTCGTATGAGTTTCTTGCAAGTGTGACCTCGGCCTAATAAATAGCATCACTATATCGCTCTCGCACAGTAACAAGTCCATGTAAGGTAGGAAAATTTGTGTGTTCTAGTATTCCTACCAATTTTTTTCAGCAAATATTATACGCCATTTATACTGCTCCAGTTACGCATCAAAATAAAAAAGACAGACTTGGTTGGTTAGAAATAGCATCGCTATATTGATACTGCAGTGTAAGAGTCCATCTGACGTAGCCAAATTTTCCTGCGATAGTAATACTGCAAAGTTTTCACAACAGGGATATAGCACACGTAATTTAAAATGGGCAAGGCGCATGGTAAGAGATGGGGAAGTGGACGTGATACTGATGGTGTGCCTGCTGCAAGAGCACAACAAACACACACATCATGATGATCTAGCTTCCTGTCCCACTTTGTAAGGGGTGCGGAACATCACTCTTGAACAGGGCTGCCACTAGGAATTTCGGGGCCCCATACTGGCAAAATTTTCGGGGCCCCTTGAGACTCCACCCAAGCTCCACCCCAGCCCCGCCTCCAGCCCTTAAACTGTCCACAGTCCCACAGCTCTCTCTGGGAAAAACGCCGCTTCTCACCAATCACACATTAACAGTTCTCATCACTGGATCACACATATAGCCAGCAGCTTTTGTTTTGTCCAAAAGATTTTTTAAGCCGCCATCACGACAAGGTAGACTCTTTTGGCCGAGCTCTACTCTACTGTAACCTTTTAAATATTTGTTAAAATATCCAATACAATTTAGGTATATTTTAAATTATTTTTCAATTTTTAAAATGACCAATAATATCACATACAAGGACCAAATACCACCGGCACCATGTCCAGACACCATATTACCACCACATAGTGACTGAATTCTGCAATACTGATCAGTAATAAAAAAACAATACTATCACCGTAAGTGCCATTATACACAGGAGCTCTGTATACAGTGTATAGTGTCAGTGTACAGGTAACACTGACTCACCAGTGACGTTTCTAGGTGAAGTCCTTCATCTTTGCTTTTCATCTTTCATCCAGCACAGACCGCCATCACATCTTCCAGCCAGGGCTCGTCTCTGCAGGAAATAACAGTTATCTCGAGCTCCAATTGCAGAACACATTACTTAATTTTTCCCAATTCTACACTACACCACATGAAGAAAAAAAAGGCGACATAGTATCACTCTACACAGTAACAGGACCGCCCCCATTTGAAACCGTATTCTCAAAAAATAAAATAAATACATCACTGCAGTAATAAGATCCCTTAATTAGCCCCTATGTTAATAATATTCCCTATCCTGACCCCGTGTGTCTCATTCCTGGCTTCAGCCATATGTTCTCCCATCCCGCCCTCATGAGTATCTATTCTGCCCCATATGATCTCCCCATCCTGCCTCATGATCCTGCCCCATCTGTCTCCATCCTGCCCAGTGTCTCCAATCATGCCCCCATCTCCATCCTGCCCCCTTGCCTCCATCCTGCCCCTGTGCCTCCATCCTGCCACCGTGTCTTCATCCTGCCCCCGTGCCTCCATCATGCCCCCATGCCTCCATCCTGCCCCCATGCCTCCATCTTTCCTCCGTGCCTCCATCATGCCCCCATGCCTCCATCCTGCCCCCGTGCCTCCATCCTACTCCTGAGCCTCCATCCTACCCCATGTCTTCATCATGCCCCCGTGCCTCCATTCTGCCCTGTTCAATTCTCCATTCTGTTAAACATATTGCCGCCCGCTTTCAGTAACAAAAAAAACAAAAAACAACTTTTTTCTTACCTGGCCATGCTCCTGCGGCGTTGATCTCTCCCGGCGTTTCAAGCGCGCTTTTGCCGGCGAATGACAGTGACATCATACGCCGGCGACGTGCGTGCCGACGTCAGCTGCCAACCTCCGATTGGCTGGCTGTCACGCTGTCTAATGATATGTATACAATGTCAGTAAACTATTAATACAGGAACAACACTCTATACAACAACTAGTATAGCAACATCAGCATGTAAGTATAGAATAGATTTACCTGACACGATATCTGCTGAACTCAGGGTTAATCTTGAGGACTTGATGAGCTGAAACAGGAAAGAGGTGGACCGGGATCTAACCTGACCCTAAACTGGGGTCCTAACTAATCCCTCACCTTGGAGGTACTGATAATGGTTCAGAGGTCCAAGTCTCCAACCTAACCCTGTCTCCTATCAGACCCTGAACCCTGTAATCAGTCCTAAGAAGGATCCTGACTACCACCAAAGGGATATGGGCTGATCTTAGCTAAATACACAGATTAGACATATAAGACAGACAGGATAACACTCGCTTGCATACACACTCAAACACCAAAGGAAAATAAATGGTCTGGGAAATAAACTCTAACCAAGTTGAGCTTAGAACAACTAAGGAGCTCACAACTAAAGTCTATACAGATTCATTCCTATCTGTGGTCTGCATGAAGGTTTCACTGGCAACACCCAAAACAGACAACCAGAGATTTAAAGGAAACCAATCAACAAATAATTAATTGCAGCCGGGAGAAACTGCACCCAGTCCCAGAACCGAGCACAGACAGAATTAACTCCCTAGCTGCCAAACACAAAGAAACAGCAGCTCAGCTGTGAGAAGTCAAAATGTGCAACCGCGACGATCTTCGTGGCAATGCACACATGACAGTACCCCCCCTTCTACGAGAGGCCTCCGGACCCTCAGGGCCAGGCCTGCCCGGGTGAGTTCTGTGGAAGGTCCGAACCAAACGATCTGCGTTAACATCAGACGCAGGGACCCACGTCCTCTCCTCTGGACCATACCCCTTCCAATGCACCAAGTACTGAAGGGACCGGCGATTCAGACGTGAGTCAATGATTTTTGATACTTGAAATTCCAAGTTGCCATTGACCAACACTGGAGGAGGAGGTAGAGGTGACGGTATGACTGGTGCCACATACCTTTTAAGTAATGACTTGTGGAACACATTATGAATTTTAAACGTAGGAGGGAGGTCCAGACGAAATGCCACAGGATTAATTATGGAACTGATCCTGTACGGCCCGATGAATCTGGGACCCAGTTTCCAGGAGGGCACTTTAAGTTTT
>JARQOD010000002.1:588553023-588577417 GCA_033576555.1 Oophaga sylvatica
CGTTAGGGTTAGGGTTATAATTAGGGTTATAATTAGGGTTAGGGTTATAATTAGGGTTAGGGTTAGCATTAGGGTTAGGGTTAGCATTAGAGTAAGTGTTATAATTAGGGTTAGGGTTAGGCTGGGTTCATACTGCGTTATGGCAGTCCGTTGGACGGTTAATGCTGCCATTCACCCCCATTTGAGGGCGTTCGCGACGTGCCATCATTCAGTGACTGAGCCTCGGACGAGGGCTGCAGCGTCTGGGCTCCGTCACCGCTAGCGCAGAGGAATCATCTGCTGATTCCTCTGCGCTAGCGGGTATAGCATTACGCGATCGCGTTATGCTATACCGTTACCAGCCCGTCAATGCTATGTGTTGAACGGGCTGGTAAAACGCAAAATGAACCTAGCCTTAGGGTTATAATTAGGGTTATAATTAGGGTTAGGGTTACAATTAGGGTTAGGGTTAAAATTAGGGTTAGGGCTACAATTAGAGTTAGGGTTACAATTAAGGTTAGGGTTACAATTAGGGTTGGAATTAGGGTTGGGATTTAGGTTAGGATTAGGGTTGGGATTAGGGTTAGGGGTGTGTTGAGGTTAGGGTTGGAGCTAGAATTGAGGGGTTTCCACTATTTAGGCACATCAGGGGGTCTCCAAACACGACGTGGCTTTCAAAAAGTCAAATGGCGCTCCCTCCCTTCCGAGCCCTGTCGTGCGCCCAAACAGTGGTTTACCCCAACATACTCGGGACAAATTGCACACCAATTTTGGGGTTCTAATTTTATCCTGTTACCCTTGGGAAAATAAAAAATAGCTGGCTAAAAAAATCATTTTTGAGGAAAAAAAATGATTTTTTATTTTCACGGCTCTGCGTTAATAAATTTCTGTGAAGCACTTGGGGTTCAAAGTGCTCACCACACATCTAGATAAGCTCTTTGGGGGGTCTAGTTTCCAAAATGGTGTCACTTGCAGGGGGTTTCTACTGTTTAGGCACATCAAGGGCTCTGCAAACACATGACGCCCGCAGAACATTCCATCAAAGTCTGCATTACAAAATGGCGCTCCTTCCCTTCCAAGCACTCCCATGCGCCCAAACAGTGGTTTCACCCCACATATGGGGTATCAGCGTACTCAGGAAAAATTGCTCAACAATTTCTCCTGTTACATTTGGGAAAATAAAAAAAATAGCGGGCTAAAGAATCATTTTTGAGGAAAAAATGATTTTTTATTTTCACGGCTCTACGTTTATAAATTTCTGTGAAGCACTTGGGGGTTCAAAGTGCTCACCACACATCTAAATAAGTTCCTTAACCCCTTAACGACCGCCGATACGCCTTTTAACGGCGGTCATTAAGGGTACTTAAAAAAAGTGAATAGCGCCCCCCACAGTTGGATTTTCCGGGGGTAGCCGAGACCCCAGAGAACATGAAACGGGTCAGTTTTTACCGACACCGATGTTGAGATCGCCGTTATTAACCCTATAACGGCGATCGCAACAACAAAAAAAATGTTGTGCCATTTAATTTCTCTCTCCTCTGATGTCAGGAGAGAGATGCCAGGGCCCTCCGTTCTCCTCCGGTGACGCCGCCATTGAGAAAATGGCGGGCGCATGCTCAGTGCGCCCGCCGCGATGTGCTGGGGGGATGGGCAATTTTCTCTGGGGTCTCTTCTACCCCACGGCTCTACGTTTATAAATTTCTGTGAAGCACTTGGGGGTTCAAAGTGCTCACCACACATCTAAATAAGGTCCTTAAGGGGTCTAGTTTCCAAAATGGTGTCATTTGTGGGGGGTTTCCACTGTTTAGGCGTATCAGGGGCTCTCCAAACGCGACATGGCGTCCAATTTCAATTCCAGGTAATTTTGGTTTGAAAAAGTCAAACGGCGCTCCTTCCCTTCCAAGCCCTGCCGTGCGCCCAAACAGTGGTCCCCCCCACATATGGGGTATCAGCGTACTCAGGACAAATTGGACAACAACTTTTGTGGTCTAATTTCTCCTGTTACCCTTGGGAAAATAAAAAATTGGGGACTAAACGATTAGGTTTGTGGAAAAAATATGACTTTTTATTTTCATGCCCGGGCGTTATAAACTTCTGTGAAGCACTTGGGGGTTCAAAGTGCTCACCACACATCTATATAAGTTCCTTAGGGGGTCTAGTTTCCAAAATGGTGTCACTTGTGGGGGGTTTCCACTGTTTAGACACATCAGGGCCTCTACAAACTCGACATGGCGTCCAGCCAATTCTGCGTTGAAAAAGTCAAACGGCGCTCCTTCCCTTCCAAGCTCTGCCATGCACCCAAACAGTGGTTTACCCCCACATGTGGGGTATCAGCATGCTCAGGACAAATTGCACAAAAACTTTTGGGGTCTTGTTACCCTTGGGAAAATAAAAATTGGGGTGAAGAGATCGTTTTTCTGGAAAAAATATGATTTTTTATTTTCACGGTTCTATGTTATAAACTTCTGTGAAGCACTTGGAGGTTCAAAGTGCTCACCACACATCTAGATAAGTTCCTTAGGGGGTCTAGTTTCCAAAATGGGGTCACTTGTGATGGGTTTCCACTGTTTAGACACATCAGGGCCTCTACAAACGCGACATGGCGTCCAGCCAATTCTGCGTTGAAAAAGTCAAATGGCGCTCCTTCCCTTGCGACCTCTGCCGTGCACCCAAAAAGTGGTTTACCCCCACATATGGGATATTGGCTTATTCAGGAGAAATTGCACAACAAATTTTGTGGTTCATTTTTTCTTTTAACAGTTGTGAAAATAAAAAAAATTGGTTCCGAAGTAAAGTTTTTGCAAAAAAAGTTAAATGTTAATTTTTTCCTTCCACATTGCTTCAGTTCCTGTGAAGCACGTAAAGGGTTAATAAACTTCTTGAATGTGGTTTTGAGCACCTTGAGGGGTGCAGTTTTTAGAATGGTGTCACTTTTGGGTATTTTCTATCGTATAGACCCCTCAAAGTGACTTCAAATGTGATGTGGTACCTAAAAAAAAAATGGTGTTGTAAAAATGAGAAATCGCTGGTCAACTTTTAACCCTTATAACTTCGTAGCAAACAAAATTTTGTTCCCAAAATTGAGCTGATGTAAAGTAGACATGTGGCAAATGTTATTTATTAAGAAATTTGTGTGACATATCTCTCTGATTTAAGGGCATAAAAATTTAAAGTTTGAAAATTGTTAAATTTTCAACATTTTCGCCATATTTCCGTTTTTTTTCATAAATAAACACAAGTCATATCAAAGAAATTTTACCACTAACGTGAATTACAATATGTCACGAGAAAACAATCTCAGAATCAGCGGGATTCGCTAAAGCGTTCCAGAGTTATAACCTCATAAATTGACAGTGGTCAGAATTGTAAAAATTGGCCCGGTCATTAAGCTGCAAAATGGCTCTGTCACTAAGGGGTTAAGTCACACAAAATAGTTAATAAATAACATTTCCCACATGTCTACTTTACATCAGCACAATTTTGGAACCAATTATTCTTTTGTTAGGAAGTTATAAGGGTTAAAAGTTGACCAGCGATTTCTCATTTTTACAACTAAATTTACAAAACCATTTTTTAGGGACCATCTCACATTTGAAGTCACTTTGAGGGGTCTATATGGCAGAAAATACCCAAAAGTGACACCATTCTAAAAACTGTACCCCTCAAGGTACTCAAAACCACATTCAAGAAGCTTATTAACCCTTCAGGTTCTTCACAGGAATTTTTGGAATGTCACAAAAATGATCTTTTACAAAAAAATTTTTATTTTCACAAGGGTACAAGGAGAGAATTGACAGAAAAAGTTGGTGTGCAATTTCTCCTGAGTATGCCGATACCCCATATGTGGGGGGAAACTGTTTTGGCACACGGCAGGGCTCGGAAGGGAAGGAGCTTGGACGCCATGTCGCGTTTGGAGAGCCCCTGATGTGCCTAAACAGTGGAAATCCCCCAATTATAACTCCAACCCTAACCCCAACACAACCCTAACCCTAATCCCAACCCTAACCACAAACCTAACCCTAACACACCCCTAACCCTAACGCACCCCTAATCCCAACCCTAACCCTAATCCCAACCCTAGCCCTAACCCTAGTGGAAAAATGGAAATAAATACATTTTTATTTTATTATTTTTCCATAACTAAGGGCGTGATAAAGGGGAATTTGATTTACTATTTGTAGCGGGTTTTTATGTTTGGCAGCTGTCACACACCAAAATACGCTTTTTATTGCAAAAATCAGTTTTTGCATCACCACATTTTGAGAGCTATAATTTTTCCATATTTTGGCCCACAGAGTCATGTGAGGTCTTGTTTTTTGCAGGACGAGTTGACGGTTTTATTGGTACCATTTTATGATCGCTTTTTATTCTGATTTTTGGGAGGCAGAATGAACAAAAACCAGCAATTCATGAATTTCTTTTCGGGGGGGGGGGGGGTGTTTTACACCGTTCCTCGTGTGGTAAAATTGATAAGGCAGTTTTATTCGTTGCGTCTGTACGATTACAGCGATACCTCATTTATATCATTTTTTTTATTTTTTGGTGCTTTTATACAATAAAAAATATTTTACATAAAAAATAATTATTTTTGCATCGCTTTATTCTGAGAGCTATAACTTTTTTATTTTTTCACTGATGATGCTGTATGGTGGCTCGTTTTTTGTGGGACAAGATGACGTTTTCAGCGGTACCATGTTTATTTATATCTGTCTTTTTGATCGCGTGTCATTCCAGGCACTGACAAGCCATCTCCCTGTAGGATCTGGAAGGACCCCACAGCCATCTTGGATCTGGGGGCCTGCAGGGAGGAGGCCCTCGAACAACGCGATCACATCACGTTGCTCTGAGGGTCTCAGGGAAGCATGCAGGTAGCCCCCTCCCTGCGCGATGCTTCCCTATGTCACCGGAATGCTGCGATCATGTTTGATCACAGTGTGCCGGGGGTTAAAGTGCTGGGAGTGGTCGGTGACCACTCCTGGCACTTAGTGCCAGGTGTCAGCTGTAAAAATCAGCTGACACCCGGCCACGCTCCCCCCGTGAGCGTGTCCGATCGCATGGGACGTACTATCCCGTCCATGATCATACGAGCCCAGGTACCATGGACGGGATAGTACATCTAATATCAGAAAGGGGTTAAAAGAAAGAGGTGAAATTAAAGAAAAAACAAAAAAGCAGGAAAGTTTTATTCCGCTATGTAGCCACTATTACATTCTGTGTTTAGTTCAAAAAGTAAAATTTTGTGAAAGGTCCATTTTAGGGCGCAGATAGATGGCCTTATAACACGTGTGATGATCGCATTGCACTGCACAGACTGACCCGACACCTGTCCTGACCTGAGCGTGACAGCGTGATGTATTTCTATGCAGTGGTTAGGCTCAGGTCAGTAGAGCAGACAGCTAGTACGAGGATTGCAATGTGATCATCACAGGAGTTAAATGGCCGTCTGTCTGCGCCCTTAAAGTGAGTTTATTATGATTTTTTCTTTTGCATTAACAATTGTTGATTATATAATCTTTTTTTTAAACAAAATAAAATGTATTGTTATAACATTAATCTTTTTATTATTTTTTTTCTAGGCTGTCCCGTTCACAGATCTGGGGAAAGCTAAATGAAATCTTACTTTAGCTACAATTTACCCATCACTGCTTACATAGTGCTCAGTGATGAGCGGTGACAGGAGGTTCGGGCAGTGGTGTTGTCCAGGGCAGCAGTGGTGAGCAGCGGTCAGACATTCTACCAGGATACGACATATTCTTACCGTTGGAAGAAGTTACGTTTCCTTTTCTGCTTTGAGTGGTGAGAGCAGTTCTGTAGTGGTAACCTTTTTTAAAAATTTAAACATTAAAGGGGTAGTCCGAAAGATAAAAAAGGCCACTCCCCCTGATCTGTGACATAATGTCCCAGAAGGGAGGGGGAGCAGTGAGGAGCAGCTCCATCAACACACTGAATTACAGGTACTATGAGGGACACAATCAGCACTATTCATGTTAACTTTATTGTTTATGAAGGCATGGCCACTAAAATAATTTTTAACCCCCCAGAATACTTCTTGAATGCTTTACATTTTTTTAAATCTTGAATTTTTTTTCTTATGAAATATTCCCTTTAACCAGATTCATGTTGTCTGAAATGTAGCATGAATCAGAGCCTGGCTTTGCGGTTGCAGACAGGTATATTTTACTCTGAAACACATACTTTGTAAAGCATTTCGGATGTCACAGCAGTTACGTGGCAAAAAACACACTCATGATGTCATAGCTGCTTACCCAAATGAAAACACACTTGTGATGTCAGAGCAGGATACCTAAAGAAAAGGCTCTTGTGATGTCTCAGTAAGTCACAAAAAAACGAGAAAATGATAAGAACGCTTTTCATAGGACAACACAGCGTAGAGATTACGTTATTTGTCAGGTGTATAATAAACTCTTATCTCTCTGGGTTATACTTAGAGCATAATACCTATAAATGCCTGTCATAAACCAGATGGTGGATGACTACCAGACCCCTCTCCCTCAATTGCCTGCAATAGAAAAGTAATGTTGTTACTATCAATTTGTAAAAAGCATAAATCTAGTACTGTACATATCAGTATAATAGTATCTATGAGATGAAGAAATAGGTATAGCTCAGGACATTTAATCTAATAAAGAGTGGAAACAACTGTATTTTTTAAGATAGCTATGAGCCCTCTTGACTGCAGAGTGCATAGGGTGCACAGTTTGGTAATATGAACTGATGCAATATATTTTTAGGGTATTTTATAGCCATAGCCCTCACTTATAGCAAAATATATATCATAAACTACAACTATCTATTTAACCAATTTTCAGAGCAATCTTTTATATGATATTTTAGTTTGTCTTTTAGTACATTAAATAAATATAAGAGCTAGATAATGGTGGTGTCACACACACTCTGGGTCAGGGAATTTATTATTTCCCCTATGTTAGCTTTCTGGTGCAAAAAAATGGAAAGTTATTGTGTATGCCATGTTTGCCCAATAATTTGTGACTTTTTACGTTGCTCTTGGCACTTTCAAAATGGATGGGGCTTAGAGAAATGAGAGGAAGCCATGGACCGACTGACAAATTTACTAACATTTCTGCTAGAACTTGGTGCAAATTATAGTGCAATTCAAGTCTGGCCAAGGCTGGTGTAGATCTAATTTTCTGGTGTACACACAACAATAGATGCCCACCTCTTAGCAAATGGGACATATTTTACTTCAGTGTGCTGTCTATTAAGACTAACGCAAAATACACACGTCTTGATAAATTCCAGTTTAATAATTTACAGGTTTTGTGGCAGTTTCACATGCAATTTTTAGAGTTAAATCTCCTTGCTCCCTGTGGCTCCATACTCATTGCTTGTTTCTGTTCTGACTTTGGCGGCTAACTAACTATGAAAAATTGCAAACCCCCCCCAAAAAAAACCCCACCTAAACAAAACGTCAAAATAAGTGTCATGATTCTGTTATCTGATAACCCAGGGCTAAGGGCTCCTACCCTGTCCCTAACGCTAAGGCGCTCTAGCTATCCCAGTTCCCTAGGTTACTTCTGATGGTGAAGATGCCGGGGCCAAGTACTTTGCTGTACTCCTGAATCAGCCCTTATCTGTCCTCTCCCCTACCTAGGGAAGTGGGGAGGAATAGCATATGTAAATACACAAACAAGGGAGGACTTACAGGGATAAGTGAATATACCAATCATACAAAATATGCACTCACAGAAAACAGAGGGAGACACTGGAGATATAAGGAAGGTGAACTAAATAGGAGAGGATGGGGACTATGTACACAGCCAAAACACCAAGCAACAGTAACAGAACAACTCTCCAAAACACCTCTATTGAACACCGAATCCTCCAATCCTCACCAGGCAGCATAAGACTTAACACTGGAAATCCAGATAGCCAGAGGCACATAGGAGAGGGGAGTGGCTGATACAGAACAGTTGAGATCCTCCAAGCAGGGAGCTACAGAGACTTTAGCTAAACAGTTACCCCCTGCACTGTTGAAAGAAACCTGCACCATTTAATATGAAAGAAAAGTGCTTCTATTCAGTGCAGGAGTACGAGGACTCAGATGCTGCTGTCTTCTGGGTCTTCTCTGTCGCGGCAAACCTATGACACTAAGTGCTCATTCAGATGTCTGTGTAAATTGGTTGGAACATGGACTGCAATGCAGGGACTGGCGGCAGGTCTCCCGACCAGAGTATGACGGTTTCATATATGTGTATGGGGCTGTCATGCTCCTGTTGGGAGAGTCGTGCTTGGACCGATTTGCACGGATGTCTGAATGAGCCCCTTGTCTGAAACTGATCTCACATAAACTATTGCTACATTGCTTTTAAGTGCATGTCTAAAAAGCCATCACTTACAAGAAAATTTTTGTGCTGTTTTTGATTTTGTAAAAATTTTTTCTGTTGTTTTTCAAAAGCTTGCAATGCTGGGGTCCTGGGTTAAAATCCCACCAAGGACAACATCTGCACAGAGTTTGTATGTTCTCCCTGTGTTTATGTGGGTTTCATCTGAATTCTCAGGTTTCCTCCCATACTCCAAAATCATACCAATAGGGAATTTAAATATGGAGCCCCAATGGGGGCATTGATGATAATGTTTGCAAAGCACTATGGAATTAATTGAGTGATATAAGTGAATAAAATAATAATAAGTGTAGGGGGAACACCCTTACGTCCAAAAAACTACCATATGACGGGCAAATTACATGTTGAAAAGTCATCACTGAACCCCGACAGTGTTAGGTAATATTGAAAACCCAAACATGGTGTATGTGGACAGCTGGTCTCAGCATTTTAAGTCTAAAAATGGCTGTAAAAAAATTAACAAAAATGCAAAAAAAAAAATGCAGCAAAAGACTGTATGAATCCAGCCTGTAGGAGATTCCAGTAATAATAATAATGGCTGGTGGACTCTACTCAGCTAGTTCAAGATGATAATGATGATGATGAATTATACAACAGAATATTTCATGAGAGAAGCTTTCACCAGTTCCCAGACAGTCATTTTTACTGTTCGTGAGAATATCCATTGATTTGCATTGCTGTCTGAGAAAAGAAAGGTGAATGTGAGAACTGGTATTTGTCATGAGCTGCAAGGAAAGGAGGAGAAGAGAAGAGATGTTTAACAAAAGGGAAGTGTTAATTACTGGAGACTGAAGCATCACTGATGCCATAAAGTTTCAGGTTCAGAGGTGTGTCCCTGTTATTACTAAGTACCTGTCTATTATCCCACAATGTGTCCTTATTCCTCCTACATAGACATTTCCCTTATTGCTGGATCTAATGGTGACAGATTTACATTACTATATTTAATGGTTTGTATGGTATAACTAGAAATTAATTTATCATGATGGGAGTGTTAATATAAATTTCTTGTACTTTTCCGGCATACTCTGTGCAGCTCCTCTGACACAGGTAAAAGGAAAGAATTTCTTCTTTTTTAAGCCATAGCCTGATGCAGCTATAAACCATGGAAAAAGAATAAGCTTACAATAATCTCCAGCAATCTCAGGCAGGAAGGTAGTTATAAAAAATATTCCTTTATTTCTTTTAGTTAAGAGCATGTTACAGGTAGTGGAGTCTCCTTAAGGGAGACTTTTAAAATGTCACATTTTGTCAGAATTTGTATTCCATGATTAAGACTCCATTGAGCTGAAACGCATCTGATTTTTTACCATCCACTGTGGTATCCACTACCTGTAACATGCTCTTTTAACTAAAAGAAAGAAAGGAATATTTTTTATAACTACATTCCTGCCTGAGATCGCTGGAGATTATTGTGTGTTTGGACTTGTATCCGCCAGGCCAGGGCGGCTCCGTTCAACGGTGTGGATCCTGCTATCCGGAGAGCGCTAAGGGGTGAGCTGAAACATTTTTTTTCATATAGAAAATGAATAAGCGCACAGACACTAATACACTTTTTTTTCTGTGTGAAATTTACTGGTGCTTCTCACAAAATTAGAAAATCATCAAAAAGTTAATTTATTTCATTTCTTCAACACAAAAAGTGAAACTCATATATTGTATAGAGTCATTACACACAGAGTGATTTATTTCACATGTTTATTTCTGTTAATGTTGATGATTATGGCTCACAGCCAATGAAAACCCAAAAGTCAGTATCTCAGTAAATTAGAATAATTAACAAAAAACACCTGCAAAGGCTTCCTAAGCCTTTAAAAAGGTCGCTTAGCCTGTTTCAGTAGGCTCCACAATCATGGGGAAGACTGCTGATTTGACAGATGTCCAGAAAGCAGTCATTGACATACTCCATAAGGAGGGTAAGCCACAGAAGGTCATCACTAAAGAAGCTGGCTGTTCACAGAGTGCTGTATCCAAGCATATAAATGGAGAGTTGAGCGGAAGGAAAAAGTGTGGTAGAAAAAGGTGCACAAAAAAAGTGCATGACCTTACAATGGGGATAAATGTAAGGTCATGCACTTGGGTAGAACAAACAAGATGTATAATTATGTGCTTAATTGTAAAACACTGGGCAAAACTGTCACTGAAAAAGACCTGGGTGTATGGGTGGACGACAAACTCACATTTAGTGGCCAATGTCAGGCAGCTGCTGCCAAGGCAAATAAAATAATGGGATGCATTAAAAGGGCATAGATGCTCATGAGGAGAACATAATTTTACCTCTATACAAGTCACTGGTGCGACCACACTTAGAATACTGTGTGCAGTTCTGGTCTATAAGAAAGACATAGCTGAACTGGAGCGGGTGCAGAAAAGAGCGACCAAGGTTATTAGAGAACTGGGGGGTCTGCAATACCAAGACAGGTTATTACACTTGGGGTTATTTAGTTTGGAAAAACGAAGGCTTAGGGGTGATCTTATTACAATGTATAAATATATGAGGGGACAGTACAAAGACCTTTCTAATGATCTTTTTACTCTTAGACCTGTGACGGGGACAAGGGGGCATCCTCTACGTCTGGAGGAAAGAAGGTTTAGCCATAATCACAGACGCAGATTCTTTACTGTAAGAGCAGTGAGACTATGGAACTCTCTGCCGTCTAATGTTGTAATGAGTGATTCCTTACTAAAATTTAAGAAGGGACTGGATGTCTTTCTTGAAAAGTATAATATTACAGGCTATATTCACTAGTGTCATGTATAGTGTACAGTTCCTATAGCGTCTTGTGCTTGGGTGCGAGGAAAACACATGAGACATAGGTTGATATGAAATGACTTGTATTACTTCATACAAGCATGCAGAAAAGGTCACACAGTTTGCAGGAACAGAGGCAGGAGAACACAGCAGGCCAGAGTAACTTCAAGCTCTACAATAACTCTCCAAGCAGGTTCAGGATCTCTTCTCTGTACCGTAATTCCTCTGCAAACATGGATTCACCAGACAGCAGGTTTCCAAAGTCCAAAAGTGTTCCAAAGTTCCTCAGTAGGAAATAGCTGGAGTCCAAAATCCTAGGTTTCCAGGAGTCAGGTCACAGGCTGACTGAGGCTTGATTCAGGAGCACTGATTGTTCAGCTGAGGCTGCTTAAGAAGCAAGAGGGAGAGAATCAGGGCGGGAACATGAAAACTGGAAACTCCATATTAACTGAGGGCAAGAGCTGCAGAAAGACAGAAAGCAAAATGGCCGACGGAAAACTGAGTTTCAAGGAACATGTCAAAAGAGACAAAGAACCTTACATTACTCCCCCCTTAAGGACAACCTCCGGTTGACCTCAAACCAGGCTTGTCAGGGTACCTCTGATGAAACTGGCGGAGCAGGCGAGGAGCATTTACATTATTGACTGGTTCCCATGAGTTGTCCTCCACTGGGTAGCCCTGCCATTTAATCAAATATTGCAACTGATTTCTGTACAACCTGGAATCTAGAATCCTTTCCACCATAAATTCTTCCTGACCATTGACCAGCACTGGGTCAGGGCAAGGAGAAGAGCGTCCAGGAAACGTATTGGGTGTTGCAGCCTTTAGTAGGGATACATGAAAGACAGGATGGATTCTCATAGTTCTGGGCAGTTGAAGACGACAAGCAACAGCACTTATAATCTTACTGATCTTATAAGGTCCAATGTACTTATGTCCCAATTTAGACGATGGAATCTTTATTTTAAGATTTCTGGTTGACAGCCAGACCAAATCTCCTACCTTGAAAGCTAGTGCAGGTTTACGAAATTTATCTGCTGCTTTCTTGTACCTTTCCTGAGCCAATTCTAGATTTTCCTTTAGAAGATCCATATTCTTTTGTAAAGAAGTGATTCTTTCAGCCACTGCCGGCAAGGGCGTATCTATGGGAAATCGAGGAAGAATGTTAGGATGATAACCTAGATTGGAGTAAAAAGGAGACTGCTTAGTGGAGGCGCTCTGAGAGTTATTATAAGAGAACTCAGCCAGTGGAAGTAGATCCACCCAATCATCTTGTAGGTGGCAGATAAAGCAGCGGAGATACTGCTCCAGGGTCTGATTGGTTCGTTCTGTCTGTCCATTAGTCTGGGGATGAAAAGCAGAAGAAAGGTTTACTTTAATGTCCAATGCGGCACAGAAATTTTGCCAAAACCTTGAAGTGAATTGCACCCCTCGATCCGAAATGACCTCATCCGGTACTCCATGTAAGCGAAACACATTCTTAATCATCAAGTCTGATGTCTGTTTTGCAGTGGGTAAGCCGACACAAGGGATAAAATGAGCTGCCTTTGTTAGACGATCAACCACCACTAGAATGGTGTTCTTCCCTTGAGAGGTTGGTAACTCCACAATGAAGTCCATAGAAATGGATCCCCACGGGCGGGACGGGGTGGGAAGAGGTTGTAACAGACCAGTTGGTGAGGAGCGAGGTGTTTTGCATCTTGCACAGACTTCACATGAAGTGACATAGTTTAAAACATCTTTC
Source organism: Oophaga sylvatica (assembly GCA_033576555.1). Lineage (NCBI taxonomy): Eukaryota > Metazoa > Chordata > Amphibia > Anura > Dendrobatidae > Oophaga > Oophaga sylvatica. The sequence continues at coordinate 588,565,883 of JARQOD010000002.1, forward strand.
CTGTAAGTGGGCCACCAAAAGAAACGAGAAAGAAATTCTTGTGTCTTTAGAATTCCCCTATGCCCGGCTATCTTTGAATCGTGGATGAGTTGCAATACTCTCAATCTGACTGTTTCAGGTATATACAGACGTTGTCCCTGAATCCACACACCATTCTTAAAGACAAGACTTACGTCCCTTGGGGGTTGAGCCAACAAAGAATCCGCATGGTATGCTTCCTTGATGTCCTTAAGTAGGTCTTGATTATGAATCACTCCCAGGAATCTAGAGTCAGGAAGAATAGTCTTAGGAGGAGTAAGTGGACGTGTCTCTGCTGAATGAATCCTAGAGAGTGCATCAGCCTTTCCATTGCGCGATCCTGGTCTATAAGAAATGACAAAATTAAATTGGTTTAGGAAAAGATTCCAGCGAGCCTGGTGAGGAGTCAGGCACTTAGCCGACCTGATAAATTCAAGGTTACGATGGTCTGTCAGGACGACTATTTGCTGTGCAGCTCCCTGAAGAAGGTGTCTCCATTCCTTGAAGGCGGCAATAATGGCCAACAATTCTCTATTGCCCACATCGTAGTTCCTCTCAGCCAAAGACAACTGCTGGGAAAAGAAGGCACAGGGATGTAAGACATTCTTCTCACCTGTTCTCTGAGAGAGTATAGCTCCAACGGCACAGTCTGAAGCATCCACCTCTATTATGAAGGCAAGCTCGGGGTTGGGATGTACTAAGATAGGTGCGGTGGTAAATTTATCCTTTAAACAGGAAAATGCTTCCTGAGCTTGCGGGGTCCAGGAGAACCTAGACTGTTTCCGGGTAAGTTGGGTGATAGGTGACACTACCTCAGAGAAATTCCTAATGAAACGTCTATAGAAGTTGGTAAACCCGATGAAGCGCTGCACCTCCTTCATATTTCTAGGAATTGGCCAATCCTTGATGGCTTGGGTCTTGCTTCCATCCATACTAATCCTTGCGTAGATAGTACATACCCCAGAAATTGAATTTCGGTCCTATGGAATTCACACTTTTCAAGTTTGATGTAGAGATGGTTTTGTCTTAGGCGTTCTAAGACCATTCTCACATGTCCATGATGTTCCTCTGTGGAGTTAGAAAAAATTAGAATATCATCCAGATAAATCACCACAAATGTATCTAGGAGATCCCTGAAGATGTCATTCACCAAGTGTTGGAAAGTGGCTGGGGCGGGTACTCAGACCAAAAGGCATAACTAGATATTCGAAGTGTCCATAGCGTGACCTGAATGCAGTCTTCCATTCATCCCCAGGTCTAATACGGACCAAGTTATAGGCCCCACGGAGATCCAGTTTAGAGAAAATTTTGGCGTGCCGCACTCTCTCCAACAACTCAGGGATTAAAGGCAACGGTTGTCACGGGTGTGTCGCGGCGGAGATCGTCGCGATTGCACACCCTGACTTCGCACAGCTGAGTTTCTGGTGCTGGGTGTTTTTCAGCACTGAGGGAGTTAATTCTTTCTCTCTCGATGCTGGACAGACCAGCCTCGCCCAGCTGCGATTGATGTTTTGTTAATTAGCTTCCTTCATATACCTGCTGGTCTGCTGGGGAAGTTGCCGGTGAAAGCATTCATTCAGACCAGCAGAGCGGATCGTTTCTGAGAAGACTTAAGCTAAGAGTGCCTGTTGTGGTTTTTCCTCTCCTCGCTTATTGTTTATCTTCTTAACCTTTTGTGTTCCTCTGTAGTGGAAGTTTTGTATGCAAGGCAGTGTTTTCTTTACCCCCTGTCTGTCTCGTTTGTATTTGACTGTGTGTAAGCTGTTGCCTGCCCATTCCCTGTGGTGGTAATCAGGGTCCTTCTCAGGACTAGATTACAGTGGTCAGGGATCTACAGGAGACAGGGTTACGCTGGCGGCCTGGACCTCTGTACCATTAACAGTACCTCCAGGTAGAGGGACTAGTCAGGACCCCAGTTCAGGGTCAGCATAAACCCGGTCCACCTCTATCCTGAGACAGCGTTTCACGTGCACAGTATAGACCCACAATACATTGGATATTATGTCAGGTAAGACATTGCTGGCAGATTCTACGTATACATGTTGATATTTTCTATAATATGAAATATAGAGTGTTGTCTCATTAGATATATGTTACTATCATAGAATATATCTGTTATACGTCGTGACATTTTCACCGGCCCCCTCTAAAAGATTCTCCCAGCTACCATGGATCCAGTAGCCCAGTTAGCTCAGCAGTTGCAGAGTTTGTCCATGGAGCTGACGGACGTTAAGTCCAAGGTTTTGTACCCCGGGAGCAAACCAGATCTGAACCTAAAGTGGCTCTCCCGGACAGGTTCACTGGTGGGCGGGACAAATTTTTTACCTTCCGGGAGGCTTGTAAATTATATTTTCGGCTACGGCCTCGGTCTTCGGGGAGTGAAGACCAGAGGGTGGGAATTGTCATCTCGCTCTTACAAGGGGACCCTCAATCCTGGGCATTCTCTCTTCCTCCAGACTCCCCGGCTCTCCAGTCAGTAGATCGATTTTTTACAGCCCTGGGTCTGGTATATGATGACCCGGATCGGGTCTCCCTTGCTGAAATGAAGTTACGTAAGATACAGCAGGGAGATCGTCCGGCGGAGGAATTTTCTTCTGAGTTCCGTAGATGGGCCACAGATACTCAGTGGAATGACCCAGCTCTTAGGAGCCAGTTTTGTCAAGGATTATCTGACAAATTAAAAGATGTGTTGGCTCAGTATGATTCTCCCCCGTCACTGGAGGCCGCTATGGCCCTTGCGATTCGCATTGATAGACGGCTTTGAGAGAGGTGTGAGGTAACTCCGCCCCTGTGATGACTCCACCTTCTACTATAGTCCCTCATATTGAGGTTCCCTGGTTTGTTCTGAGGAGCCTATGCAGTTAGGAGGGACATCGTTTCGAGGGAGGGGATCAGCGGTGCGCCGCAATACAGGAAAGTGTTACTTCTGCGGGAGAAAGGGACATTTTGTTGGGGGGTGTCCATCCCGTACTTTGCTGAGCAAAGAGTCGCCGGAAAACTGTTGATCCCAGGTTGTGTGGTGGACGACAATCTGGGAGTATGTATTTCATCCCCATGTCCGTCTCAGTTTCTCGTACCAGCGGAGGTGGTGGTAGGTACAGGAACTGAGAGGATTTCTGTTCTTCTGGATAGTGGGGCCGCGGCTAATCTGGTGGACGCTCGGTTTGCCCAGGTGCAAGGTATGCAACTGAGTGTATTGGCCAAACCTATCCCTATATTCTCTATTGACGCCAGGCCTCTCGGTCAAGGTAGCTTTGTGCAAGCCGTGCATAACATAGACCTTCGAGTGGGGGCAATACATAAAGAACTATTGTCTTGTTATGTGTTGGAGGGCCTTCCCACTCCTATTGTGTTGGGACTTCCTTGGTTAACTAAACATAACCCAGTTATTAATTGGCAATCCAGAGAGATAAGCCAGTGGGGTGAATTTTGCCATAGTAACTGCATGAACACGGTCATCGGTGCGGTCGTGCCTAGAACCTTACCTCCTTTTCTGGAGGACTTTCAGGATGTGTTTTCAGAAGAGTGGTGTCAAGAATTACCTCCTCATCGCGCGTATGACTGTGCTATAAAATTGCTTCCTGATGCTAAGTTACCTAAATCTAGGTTGTATAACCTTTCTGGTCCTGAGAGGCAAGCTATGAAGGATTATATTTCGGAAAGTCTAGCCAAGGGGCATATTAGACCTTCATCTTCCCCAGTGGCCGCGGGGTTCTTCTTTGTGAAGAAAAAAGATGGAGGCCTACGCCCTTGCTTGGATTTCCGTGAGCTGAATCGGATTACGGTCCGAGATCCGTATCCGCTCCCACTTATTCCTGATCTCTTCAATCAGATTGTGGGCGCCAAATGGTTCTCTAAGTTGGATCTCAGGGGGGCGTATAATCTGATTAGGATAAAGGAGGGGGATGAGTGGAAGACGGCGTTTAACACTCCGGAGGGACATTATGAGAACCTTGTCATGCCTTTCGGTCTGACTACTGCCCCGGCGGTGTTTCAACATTTTGTTAATGACATCTTTCGCCACCTAGTGGGACAGTTTGTTGTCATTTATCTAGATGACATCTTAATTTACTCGCCGGATCTTGTGTCTCATCAGGAGCATGTGAGACAGGTGTTGCAGATCTTGCGAGACAATAAACTGTACGCGAAATGGGAGAAGTGTGTATTCGCCGTACAGGAACTTCAGTTTTTAGGATTCCTGGTGTCAGCTTCTGGTTTCCGTATGGACCCTGGGAAAGTGAAGGCAGTGCTTGAATGGGATCGGCCAGAGGATCTTAAGGCACTGCAGCGTTTCCTGGGGTTTGCTAACTACTACCGGAAATTTATTCGTAATTTCTCATCCGTTGTCAAACCTCTCACTGACATGACAAAAAAAGGGACGGATTTTTCTAGGTGGTCTGACAAAGCTTGTCAAGCATTTTCCTCCTTGAAAAAATGTTTTGCTTCAGCACCCATACTCATCCAACCTGATGCATCACAACCGTTCATTGTGGAGGTAGACGTATCTGACGTAGGAGTGGGTGCGGTATTATCTCAAGTTCCATCCCCTGGTAAATGGCATCCAGGCGCTTTCTTCTCTAAAAAATTGTCGTCCGCCGAGAGGAATTATGATGTCGGCAATAGGGAACTCTTGGCCATTAAGTTGGCTTTTGAAGAGTGGCGTCACTTTTGGAGGGGGCAGTCCACCCGGTCACCGTCATTACTGATCACAAGAACCTGCTGTATTTAGAGTCTGCAAAACGTCTGAATTCCAGACAAGCTAGATGGTCGTTGTTCTTTACCAGGTTTAATTTTGTCGTCACATATCGTCCTGGGTCAAAAAATGTAAAGGCTGATGCCTTGTCTCGTAGTTTCCCGGGGGCCGGGAAGACGGATGACCCGGTTCCTATTCTTCAGGAGGGAGTTGTGGTGTCGGCTGTATGCTCTGAGCTTGAGGAGGAGATATTGGAGGCTCAGGGGGACGCCCTGTAGGACCTCCAGGGAGACTGTTTGTTCCAGATCAGTTAAGACAAAAGGTTATCGAGGCACATCATAATTCTGCTTTGGCAGGACACCCAGGGAGTAAAGCAACTGTGGATCTCGTTTCTCGCCGGTTTTGGTGGCCTAACTTAAATAAAGAGGTGGTAACTTTTGTCGCGTCCTGTGGGGTATGTGCGCGCTCTAAGACCCCACATACCCGTCCGTCTGGGGCCCTTTTACCGTTGAAAATCCCGGAGCGTCCATGGACCCATCTGTCTATGGACTTCATTACGGACCTCCCTCCGTCTTCAGGTAAAACTGTCATACTAGTTGTAGTTGACAGGTTCAGCAAAATGGCACATTTTATTGCTCTTCCTGCTCTTCCTAATGCTAAAACTCTGGCGCAGGTGTTCATTGGAGAGATTGTGAGACTTCATGGGTTGCCTTCCGATGTGGTGTCGGATCGGGGGTCTCAGTTTGTGTCCAAATTCTGGAGGGCATTTTGTTCTCGTCGGGGGATGCAGTTGTCATTTTCTTCGGCTTTTCATCTGCAGACTAATGGTCAGACAGAGCGTCTGAATCAGAGCTTAGAGACATATCTCGGTGTTTTGTCTCAGAGAACCAAGAGGACTGGTCTTCTTTCTTGCCTCTGGCAGAGTTCGCTCTTAACAATAGGCGGAGCGAGTCCACTGGTAAGTCCCCGTTTTTTGGGGCATATGGTTTTCACCCCCAGTTTTGTACTTTCAATGGGGGGGGCTCTTCTGGGGTTCCTGAGGAGGAACGATTTTCGTCGTCACTTGCTTCAGTGTGGAGAGGAGTGCTTAATAATCTGAGCACTATGGGGAACCGATACAAACGTATGGCTGATAGGAGGAGAGTGTCTGGTCCGGACCTAAGTGTGAACGATCTGGTATGGTTGTCTACCAAGAATATAAAACTTAAGGTTCCCTCCTGGAAACTGGGTCCCAGGTTCATCGGGCCATACAGGATCAGTTCAATAATTAATCCGGTGGCTTTCCGTCTTGACCTCCCTCCTACGTTTAAAATCCACAATGTGTTCCACAAATCGTTGCTTAAGAGGTACGTGGCACCAGTTATACCGTCACCTCTACCTCCTCCTCCAGTGGTGGTCAATGGTAATTTGGAGTTTCAGGTATCGAAGATCATTGACTCACGTCTGAATCGCCGGTCCCTTCAGTACCTTGTTCATTGGAGGGGGTATGGTCCTGAGGAGAGGATGTGGGTTTCTGCGTCGGATATTAACGCAGACCGATTGGTTCGGGCCTTCCACACTACTCACCCAGATAGACCAGGCCCTGAGGGTCCAGAGGCCCCTCGTAGAAGGGGGGGTACTGTCACGGGTGTGTCGCGGTGGAGATCGTCGCGATTGCACACCCTGACTTCGCACAGCTGAGTTTCTGGTGCTGGGTGTTTTTCAGCACTGAGGGAGTTAATTCTTTCTCTCTCGATGCTGGACAGACCAGCCTCGCCCAGCTGCGATTGATGTTTTGTTAATTAGCTTCCTTCATATACCTGCTGGTCTGCTGGGGAAGTTGCCGGTGAAAGCATTCATTCAGACCAGCAGAGCGGATCGTTTCTGAGAAGACTTAAGCTAAGAGTGCCTGTTGTGGTTTTTCCTCTCCTCGCTTATTGTTTATCTTCTTAACCTTTTGTGTTCCTCTGTAGTGGAAGTTTTGTATGCAAGGCAGTGTTTTCTTTACCCCTGTCTGTCTCGTTTGTATTTGACTGTGTGTAAGCTGTTGCCTGCCCATTCCCTGTGGTGGTAATCAGGGTCCTTCTCAGGACTAGATTACAGTGGTCAGGGATCTACAGGAGACAGGGTTACGCTGGCGGCCTGGACCTCTGTACCATTAACAGTACCTCCAGTTAGAGGGACTAGTCAGGACCCCAGTTCAGGGTCAGCATAGACCCCGGTCCACCTCTATCCTGAGACAGCGTTTCACGTGCACAGTATAGACCCACAATACATTGGATATTATGTCAGGTAAGACATTGCTGGCAGATTCTACGTATACATGTTGATATTTTCTATAATATGAAATATAGAGTGTTGTCTCATTAGATATATGTTACTATCATAGAATATATCTGTTATACGTCGTGACAAATGGATAACGGTTTCTAATAGTAACCTTATTGAGTTCCCTATAGTCTATGCAGGGTCTCAGAGATCCATCTTTCTTCTTCACAAAGAAGATGGGTGCACCTGTGGGAGATGAAGAGGGGCGTATGAAGCCTTTGGCTAGATTTTCATCTATGTAGTCCTTCAAAGCTTTTAGCTCGGGCCCCGCTAGGGGGTAAATCTTACCAAAAGGTATCTCGGCTCCAGGCAATAATTCGATTGGACAATCATATGGACGGTGAGGAGGAAGCTGATCAGCGTTCTTCTTGTCACATAAATCCACATAGTCCTGGTATACAGCTGGTAGTTCAGGGACTGACATGGTTCCTTTAGGAACAGAGCAAGCTGAAACTCCTTGACTTATCTGTTTCTCCGGAAAGTGTAATTCCTTGGTCTCCCAGTTAATCGTAGGATTCTGCGCTTGCAGCCATGGTAGCCCTAGAATAATGGGAAAGTGGGGAGAAGAGATAAGCATAAAAGACATTTTCTCCTGATGATCTTTACCATAAGGACCCTCAAAGGCTCTGTTTCCTGATCCACTGGTCCAGAGGTCAGCAGGGAGCCATCCACAGTCTCCATCTGTACTGGAGTAGCCTTCTTCACTGAACGTATCCCCTGTTTCAGAGCAAAGGAGATATCCATAAAATTTCCACTTGCTCCTGAGTCGATCATAGCAGAGCTAGACACCCAGACTGAGTCCACCCAGAGTTTGATGGAAAGGAAGCAATGAGAATTATTTCTTGTTTCAAATTCATTGTGGTAATGTCTAGAACCAAAATTAGATAAATGTTGTCTCTGTCCAAATATTTATGGACCTAACTGTATATTCACTAGTTTCCTAGATACTGCGTTGATCCAGGGAGCTAGTCTGATTGCCGTATGTGGAGTCGGGAAGGAATTTTTTTTCCCCAATGTGAAGCTTACTGTTTGCCACTTTGGTTTTTTTTTGCCTTCCTCTGGATCAACATGTTAGGGCAGGTTAGGATAGGATATGGGTTGAACTAGATGGACTTAAAGTCTTCCTTCAACCTTAATAACTATGTTACTATGTTACAATCAACCGGGATAACCGCAGCCTTGAAAGGATTGTTAAGAAAAGGCCATTCAAAAATTTGGGGGAGATTCACAAGGAGTGGACTGCTGCTCGAGTCATTGCTTCAAGAGCCACCACACACAGATGTATCCAGGACATGGGCTACAAGTGTCACATTCCTTGTGTCAAGCCACTCATGACCAATAGACAACGCCAGAAGCGTCTTACCTGGGCCAAGGAGAAAAAGAACTGGACTGTTGCTCAGTAATCCAAGGTGTTGTTTTCCGATGAAAGTAAATTTTGCATTTCATTTGGAAATCAAGGTCCCAGAGTCTGGAGGAAGAGTGGAGAGGCCACAATCCAAGCTGCTTGAGGTCTAGTGTGAGGTTTCCACAATCGGTGATGGTTTGGGGAGCCATGTCATCTGCTGGTGTGGGTTCACTGTGTTTCATCAAGGCCAAAGTCAGCGCAGCCATCTACAAGGAGATTTTAGAGAACTTCATGCTTCCCTCTGCCGACAAGTTTTTTGGAGATGGAAATTTCATTCTCCAGTAGGACTTGGTACCTGTCCACACTGCCAAAGGTACCAATACCTGGTTTAAAAATAACAGTATCACTGTGCTTGATTGGCCTAGCAAACTCGCCTGACCTTAACCCCATAGAGAATCTATGGGGTATTGTCAAGAGGAAGATGAGAAACACTAGACCCAACAATGCGGACAAGCTTAAGGCTGCTATCAAAGCAACCTGGGCTTCCATAACACCTCAGCAGAGCCACAGACTGATCGCCTCCATGCCACGCCACATTGATGCAGTAATTGATGCAAAAGTAGCCCAGACCAAGCATTGAGTGCATTTACTGAACATATGTGGTGCCCCTGAGGGTCCAGTCGCCACAGAGGTACTGCATCTCAGCCAGAGATGTGGTATCCCACTTTTCGGGTAAGATGGGGCACCAAACCTGGCTCTGACAACACTGCATCCATCACACACACTAGCTCAGTTCCACTCACATGCCTGTAGCTAGGAAAGGGCGTCAGATGGTGGGTGGAGCTTGTGGGTCAGAGCAGGAGGTTAGAGGGAAGAGTGAGTCTTCCCTTAGGGGGAGAAGGAGAAAAAGACATGCTTAGGCAGCCCTCCCGTAGGGGAGGAGGGAAGAGATAGAACGGTGCAGCAGGCTCCAGGTCCTGAGGAGCTGCTCACAGATTGAAAGGCAGAAAAGAAGGTTCCCTGTAGGGAAAAGGGATTTCTCAGAGGCACAGCTGAGCAGAAGGCTACCTGTGGGGCTCGTTCCAGGCTGATGGATGTCAGCTGGGAGGATCCAGGTCACAGAAGGGACTCGGCCCCTAGACTAGTGGAGCGTACAACAGGACTCAGCTAGCAAACCGACAGCTGTGACAACTTTAGGGGTCACAGCCAACTACCACAAGCATCTTCTCCGGGAAGGAAAGCTATATAGAATCAAGGAAAGGCCTGGGTCACGTCCGACAGGATTCGCAGCTACTGGACTGGGACACTGTTTGTGAGGTGCTGGGAAGGAAGAAAGAGTGGGAATCAGCACAGTGAGATGGCCAGAGAAGGCATATACTGACAGGGAGCTTTGGACTGGTGTTCTCCATCTAGCTGGGAGTTGGCTGGATTCCTTACCTTGAGGACGTGGCACCAAGCGGGCATCTGTACTGCATGCACCTGAACTGTGAGTAAAGCTTTGGAAACTGCATCTGACTGTGTCTTCTCAAATTCTTCCTGCAACACCCACTTCACACTGCTACATCTTCGAGCATCATTACCCTCTACTGCATCTCTCTGCCCTGGGACAACAAGCTCTGCCTGTGGAGAGCTATTCCAACTCTGCTGAATCACACCATCTGTCCCAGAGGATCTGCACTGCAGCGCTGGTCACTGCTGACTAGAAACCACAGGTGGCGTCATGAACACTTCAATACAAACTCTTTATCATCCCCTGTAAATATTCACCCTTTTCATTGGACGCCCAGGGCTATGGACCAGGTCACTGCTGCCGTGACACATCCCTTTAAGACACCGGCCCGGTACCGAGTACCCCACTGGCCTGGCGGTCAATCCATATACATTTCAGTAGGCCAACATTTCGGATTTTAAAATCATTTTTCAAGCTGGTGTTATAAAGTATTCTAATTTACTGAGATAATGGTCTTTTGGGTTTTCATTGGCTGTAAGCCATAATCATCAACATTAACATAAATAAACACTTGAAATACATCACTCTGTTTGTAATGACTCTACATAGTATACAAGTTTCACTTTTTGTATTGAAGAACTGAAATAACACCTGTAACAAGCATGTAAACACAGGAACATTTTTTAAGTCATGACCACAGTTGAAAAAATTTACAGAAAAATGCAAAACTATATTCAAAAACATAGTCTTCTACTGTTAGAACCTACAGGATTCCAATATATTCTATCCAAACATGCTATATGACAAAACAACAGCCATTAAAGTTTTTGTTCATGTTGATATATACATGAAGGGTTTTTCCCAGCACATCTGTATAGTGCACAATAGATGTGCCTAATAGTATGTGCTCTGTAACTTTACCCGAAGGGTCTGCTGTTCTTGGAGGTGTAATGAGAAGCTTCTGGGCCCCAGTGCAAAACCTGTAACATGGCCCCTCACCTATGATATGGAATTTCTAATACTGGCATCATGGTGACTAATTGCCCTCAGGCTCCTGAGCCCCTGGGAGACTGCATGCAATATTTTCACCCCCTCTGACCAGGGGCATACATAGAATTCATGGGGCCCCATAGCAAAAGTCTGAATGGGCCCCCACCCTAAAAAAAAAAAAAATAAATAAAAAAAAATCAACAGGTGCACTTAACTCCAGCACAGTGAGGGGACACATTTAAGAAAAAAATCCACCCCGTCCCCCAGCCAGTCGGGCTCACCGTCTTGTGTGTGTCCCTCTCCCTGAGTGAGAGAGGCTCATGAATGTTTTCTGCTTCCTGCTTCCTGCAATGCACGTGTGCTGCTCTCTGGCTGCCAGGAGGCGTGGGGTTCTTATGCAAATCCAGCCAGAGACTTCAGCCAACTGCTGACCAGGAAACAAGGAAAGGGGAACTTCAAGGGGGTATACAGCGGCTGGCGGCCGTTGCTTACATTTAATAAAAGGAGATAGTACTGTGTCAGCACAACACAGCTGCCAAACCGCAGCAGCCATCGCGGGTCCCCTCACCTGTCCAGGCCCCATAGCAGCTGCGTGGTCTGCTACTATTGACGGTACGCCACTGCCTCTGACTATAGCCCTGGCTTCAATTGTGGTTAAACCTCTGGTGATTTCTAACTTTATTGGAAATTTTTCCAAGAGTATCGAATATGCCACTAACAATTGGATCAATT
>JARQOD010000002.1:588577517-588599658 GCA_033576555.1 Oophaga sylvatica
TTTTTTTTTAATGCCATAAAGCTGCATAGTTGGGGGGATCTCAAAATTTAAAGGAGTGGACACCCCCCGATTTAATAAAAAAATTGGGTACCCGAGCTAATAAAATGCAAAAAGAAGACAAAGGAAAGAGTATGCGAAACATTGATCCCAAAATACTTTTTTTTTATACAATACATACAAAAAAAAATTTTATTGCAAACAGATGGATGACATTAGAAAGCAAACAGAAAAAAAACATTTAGGTATGTGCACACGTTGGGTTTTGCCAGGGAAATTTCCGCGGCAATTCCGCACCTCCCCCCCCGGGGAAAATTAAAATATTATAGGTATGCGTTTTCCCGCTAAAAATACTTTTTGGGAAAAAAGCGTAATTAGCTTGCAGAATGCAGCGTTTTAAAGCGATTGCAGGTTGGTCCCGAGTCAAACAAGTTTTGACCGGTGCCCAAACTTTTTACATTGATCCCGCAAATGCTGCATCAATAGAAAAAGATCAATGTTAAAAATAATAATAAAAATAAAATTAAAAAAAAAAATAAATAATGATATTTCATTTTCCGGTGGCCCCCGCAGCTTTCCCCCTTTCCAGCGACGCCCCGGCCCAAATCCCGTTCCCAGGGGTCCTTAGCAACAATCCCCCGAGGGCATGCATCACGGAGCCCTACTATCTGGGTGATTCTCGCAATGCTTTTTCTGGGAACTGGGGGGGCGGGAGGTCGCTGAGAGGCGGGAAAAGCTGCGAGGGCCGCCGGAAGGTGAAAATATCAAAATTTTTTTTTTTTAATTTTGTTTTAAAAGGAATTGTACCCGGGGCCTGGGGAGAGTTCCCTCCTTTAACCTGGGTCCACCCACACTGATCCGCTACTTTGCGCATGGTGGGCACAGCCACATGGGGAAAGAAAGGGGTTTAAATGCTTTCCTATGGGGGCGGAATCCCCGCGGTTCCACAAAAAAGAATGGCATGCTGCGGATTCCGCCGCGGAAAAAACAGCGCAGGCACAGCATTGCGGAATCCCCTAGGCCATATTTGGTTTTGTTTTTTGTGGGTTTTGCCACGGTTTTGCGGCAAAAAAAGTAGGAACCAAAAAATGGCACGACCCTTAAAAGTAGGCCAAATTGGCCTACCAAAACCACACACACTAAAACAACCTGTGATATGGTTGTTAGTGGTCCCAGAGATGGATTGTGGGGCATATATCAATAAGGAACGGACCATGTAAAATGGACAAAAGTGCAGTAGTGCTAGATGATGGCCTCCATGAGCAATTTTAAAGGTAATAAAGTACAAGTTGAAAAAAGCCAAGGTGCAAAAAAACATAGAGGTAATGAAGGTGCAGTGTGTCTCATATCCCATAAACACACTGTGTTGAATGCACAAGGTCCTCAAATCACATGTCCATGCAAAATATCAAAAAGGCAGCAAGAATGCAAAAGTAAAAAGATAAATTGAATAATAGCTGGCAGGATAGTCAAAGAACATCTACAAACAATAGTTAGCACTAAGCGGGGTGAATGTCCCTATGCACACAGAGTACAATCCATCATAGGAGTGGAACCCCACGGGTATCGACACAGGGTGTCTTCCTCAGGGGTAGGTGGGGACAAACTATGGGTAAGAGCCACAATACTTTGGTGGCTGTAGGGGTATCATACTGTTATACTGTGTGGGGGGAATGGTTGTGAAGGCATTATCCTGTTTGTGGGGATGGCTGTGGGTGCCACTAAACTCAGTGTGGCAGCATTGTGGAGGCATCATATTGTGTGGTGGGGATGTAGGAGCCATAATACTGGCTGTGGCGGCATCATATCGAGTGGCAGATGGGAGTGGGGACCATCATACTATGATGGGGGTCACTGTGTGGGGGGAACTGTGTGAACATACTGTGTGGGGGAGAGAAACTGTTGGGGCCGTCATATTGTGTGTAGGGTTAATCATCGGTCATCGCGGGAGGTGGAGGCCATCGTACTGTGTTGATATGTCGGACTTCACTATGGGAACTTATAATGTGTGAATGGGAACTGTGGGAACATTATATTATGGAGGGTCACTGTGGGATATCATGCTGGAGGGTCACTGGGGGATATCATGTGTGTAGGATCACTTTAGGAGCCTAATTGTGTGTGGGAGAATTGTGGGGACATCATACTATGGGGGGGGCACTGAGGCAGCCTCATAATGTGTGTGGGAGAATTGAGGAATACCATGCTGTGTGGGTGGTGGCACTATGGGGTCATCGTACTGTGCATATGGTTGGTACAGTGCGGAGAAAATTATGTGAAGATTTCACAGCATGGTAAAGTCACATCCGGGCTTTCCAGAGGTCGCAGTTATTATTATTACCTTTCAGTTCTAAACATTTCTTATTATCAGCAAATGTATTCACAACAGGGCCTGTCACTTAACATTTAATTTCTCTGGTTCCGGGTTTGCTTACTCATGTCTGCATACATTAGTAGAAGATAAATGCTGAACACGGGCCCAAATTTTTATGTCAATGGCCATTAAAGTATCCATATATACTAAGTCATGTTACCTGAGCTAAAGACTTTGTATATTAATGAAATGTCAGCAAATCTATTGCAGACGGATCCAGTGATTGTTTTCCATTTAAATAATGAGTGTAATGTGATCAATGAAAATATCAATATACAGTATATAAACTCACAACATAACTGTCCAGATACAGCCACGAACAAAAAACTATTGATTCTAAAAATTAAGGATAAAACTAGTTAGATATTCCATTTTGCTGAACTGAAAAGCAAACAGTAACCAGTTGCCTATCGTCTTGAAAACGTGTACAGCTCTAATCGCCTTGATAAGGATTTCACTCCGGTCATATTTGCTTTAGTTCTGATCATATTCGTGCTGATTTCTCCACAATATTATACATTTACATTCCAAATGGGTATCAAATCAGCTACATGAAAAAAAAAAATTAAGGTTATATGATTGGATATGTTCATAATAGAGATGGGCGAATCTGCCAAAACTAAAATTTCCAGATTAACTCTAATTAAGCCAGGAAATGTAATTTGTGTCAAATTATTTAATATGAATAAATTGCTGATAAAAGTTGTTTATTATGGGCTGAGGTCTAAAAAGTAAAAAATATTTATACTCATTTCACCCCTCGTTTGTCCTGGTGCCGCAGCTTCCTGCTTCACTGGCTCGCTTTCTACCTCTCGTTTCCATATTGTCCTAAATTTTCAGTCTTCTTCACTCTTTATCACCTCAGGGTTCCTAGTCTTGCATGATATCATGATCAAATTACAAAAAAAATGAAGTTCTGGCGAATCTGATTTTCGTAAAATAATTTTTGAAATTAATTTGCACATTTTTAATTCATAACATCATCTATTTATGCTCATAAGATTCTCTCGTGCTGCACCTCTGAACGCACTACACAATAACAGTAAAGTTTCATTTCGCAATCTTAATGTACCGACACAAGTATTTTATGATAATAGTATTTACCAACTATTATTATCCAACTGAAAAAGTAAAACTATGTTTTTCTGACCTGATTTCCGTTAGCAATTTCCATTCTTGTAATGTATTTTATTTGAACGTCAAAGCTGGAATATTTTTAGCGAGATTTTGGTGATTTCTTGTGATTATACTCACCGTTAAAAACCTGTTGTAACCTCTGTCTGTTATTCTTTAAAAGTTTCAGTAATCAAAATAGTTTCAATCTTTTACATCTACTGAAAATACAGTTTTTTCACAGGGCACAGCGCAGGATAGCACTTGGGGCATGCCTGCTCAGGATATCAGTCTTTATATGGAGAAGTTGTAAACATTTTGACTCAGGGGTGGATTAAGGGCAGCCAGGGCCCGGGCTGTTCGACTCTGTGGGCCCCCCGGTCATGCGACGGGGTCATCATATACCTGAAACAGATTATTCCAGGCGCCTCCACCCCTCGAACTGTCCACAGTCCCACCGCTCTCTCTTGGAAAAACTCCACTTCTTACCATCACCATTTAAAAGTTTTCCCTCACCAGACACATATTAGCCAGCAGCTTTTGTTTTGGCAAAAGATTTTTTTTAAACCCCCACCACAACACGGTTTTAGACACTTTTGGCCGAGCCTTTCTACTGTAACCTATTAAATATTTGTTAAAATATCCAATGATTTAGGTATATTTTTATTTATTTTCAATTTTTAAAATGACCAATTAAATCAATAAAAGGAACAAATACCGCTAAACCATGTCCAGACCAATATTACCACCACAGTGATCGGAATAATATCACATGCAAGGAACAAAAACCCAACCCATGACCCAACCACATATTCCACCAAAATCACCAAATGCACTACAAGGGACAAATACAGCAACACCATGTCTAGACCACATATTGCCACCATATATTGATGGATACTCAATATATCGTAAAAAAAAAACACAATACTTCACCAAAGTGCCTCATACCAGGAGATTATACTTAGTATGCGGGTGTCGTTGTAGCTTTTCAGGGGATATAGTTGGGGATCGCCGTTTGGGGAGACGGAGTGGCATAAAGAGACCTTTCACAGACGTGGTTCTTTTTAAAAACTGGCCGCAACCAGTTTTATTTAAAGTCCACAGCAAACAGAACAAAAAATTAAAAACAAAATATAAACTAAACCCTGGGTTGCCCCGCCACTACTTACACTTAGATAGATTTTCCCTTTCTATGGGTCCAGATCTAATAGCCTGTGCCCAAACAACCATATGTTCAGTAGTTACCAGGGTGCAGCTCACAAAGGCTCCAAGGGCGTCTGAAGTCAAAACCAGACTGAGAGAGGAGCCTCCTATTCAGTAGTCACCAGCATGGGTGTCGCGAGTCCCTCTTTGTGTCCGGGGTATCGGGCACCCGGGACAGAGAGAGCTCACCTCCCGGAGTCTCCTTCTGTGCCTGGACCCGTCCAGACTGAGGAGTCTCTGATGTGCTCCCAAGCCCCTACTTGGGGGCCCTTCCTAATAAAACACCTGAGGGGATTAGGTCTGAGCTGCAAGGTTTGTACTGAATGGAGGTGTAGTGACCTTTCTTTACCACCGGTTTTACAAAGCCACACATTTCGCTCATACCAGTCAGCAAGACTAGGCGAAATTACACCTCATTCAACCCACATCCCTTCCTGTTCACATATCCCCCCCCTCTTCTCCAGACCGGAGGGCTGGTATCCAGACCGGAGGGGGGGTAAACAACCTAAAGAGACAGTGAACTCCGGCCAGTTATGGCCAACACCAAATTCATCTTCACCATTGCATCTGTATCTTCCCAAAAGCAACCGCACAAACGCTGTACCCTCCCAGGCCTATGCTCTTGGGTCCTGGGGGTCCTGACGGTTTCGTTGCCTTAGTGCCAGCCTCAGTCTCGGAAAAGTGCCTCCCCAGAAAAGTACGACGGCCGTCAAACACCTCGCTGATTCTTCCTAGAAACTTTCGTACCTCCGTTTTTGGGGCACTGACCCTGTGTCACCAACTGTCACGGAGGTATAGGGGTTTTCTCAGCTTTCCCCTAATTCCCCCTGAACCTTTTTTTGAACATTACTTTCTTAAATATAGTCGATCAAAATTCTATTTACAGAACTTAAGCGCTCTGTCAGGCTCTGACCATTTTGAGCCACACGTTCAAATGATTGGCCTGTGAGGGGTGTCGTTTTTCTTTTTTTGGTACACATTTTTTCTCTTTTGTACAGGTCACTTTGCATAAACTCAGAGCTCTTACTTCTTTTCCAGGGACCTTTGGCTTGATCCGCTCCTTCATCAAGTTTGGAGTTTTTTTGAGAAGTAACATTTATTTTGTACCGTGCAACCCTTTTTCTCGACCGGGGAAGGCACCCAAACACCTTCCCTTTCACCTCGTGCCCGGGGGCAACTGCTGGAAACCTATGTTCCCGGCGAAGGATGCCCCCCTCCATTTTACACGCTGCAGCTGCTTGCGTAAGCAACATTTTTAGTCTCTTTTTTTGGAAAAAACCCATGGATACGCACTTTCCTGAGTTGTTGGACGTCCTTTACTCTTCGGCCCCTTTTCAGGCTCTTCTGGTAGGCTCTCAAAAACCCTACCATCAGTCTTCTCTTTCACCCGTTTCTGCCCCCCCTGGGCCCCGTGGGGTACGGGGAAAGGAGTGACACACCGTTTTTCCATTTTTGGGACGTGGGGCCGATGTTGACCCATGAAAGGCCTTGAGCTCACCAAAACCCCTGATGTTCAAAAAACTCATCTTTGATTTTCCGATCCTTGGTACACTCGGGAAAACCCCCGGGGCTCCGGGCGCCGAATTCCCCCCGAGCTTACAAGTTGCAGTACTGAGGGCATCTGGGGTTTGGGTCACCCTCTATGGCTTTTTCCACCCTGCGCTACCTTCAGAGTCCTGGCTGATGCAGATCCCCCCCAACCGACAACTTTTCCTTCAACAGCACCCTTGTGCTGTGTTCAGGTTCAGAGGGGTGCCTTTAAAATCAACTTCCTCTTTTCCCCTTGTCTCGCCCCGGGGAAAAAGCCAACTGAAAACTCTTAATGCCATTTTTTGTCTGGCGTAATCAGCATAGCTTTCTTCTCAGGGCCCAAAACCCCCTTGTACCATGCCTTCCTCATTTGCCTGGTTTTCTTTATGGTCAAATGATCACTATCATTTTCCCTTTTTGCCCCCCTTTTTTTCAGCCCACTGGCTCCTGTCAGGGTTATACAATTCATTTTATTACATCCTGTCACTGTCAAAGGGGTTTTACAATTCATTTTCATTTTACACCCCGGGCTGTCAGGGTTATACAATTCATTTTCTTCACATCTGACGGAACCTTATTAACATTCACCCCCAACATTAACTTCACCTCTGGCCCTAAAAATGTGACTATGTGACAACCCCGCACTTATTCTTTTTAGCTCAGGTCTAGGGGGGACTCACGACCCCTTTCCCCGGCTTAAAAGTCCCTATACAATAGGATTGTCCATGGCAGCAGAGGAAAAAACCCTTTCCCCGAGCCGGCTCCTGGGAAACTCATTTAGAACAATCATATTTTCCTGTGCCGTCCTAAGAGGGGGGTCTCGCACTGCCACTCTCAAATTGTCACAGGACACAGGTAAGTCAGGACACTCGGTTCCCGAGAACCACCATCCTGTCTCCCAACATCACTGCAAAGGAATTTCATCACTATCAAGATCATCATCATATTATTATCAGCATCAGCATCTTTATCATGGTCATCATCATTAGCATGATCATCATCATTATCATTATCATCATCATCATTATCATGGTCATTATCATCATCATTATCATTTTTCATCATCACATAAGTTTAACGGCCCACTAGCATTGTGTTCCGCCCCTCGGGACTGCGCACCCTTAATAGGAGCTTCATCACACTGTCCAACAGAATCACCCTTCCCCCAGAGATCCTTAACCGGGAAAGTCATTACCCAATATAACGGGGTGCACCAGGGTCTTCACTACCCCCACTTCACATGAAACCTCCCCGAGTTAGGGACCAAGTCCACGCAGTCTCTTGGGTAGACTTGGTGTCTCCATGGATGCACACCACACTCAGGTGTTTATCAGGATGAAGTCCCTATCAATCAGGCTGTTACATACGGAAGTCACTTGACTCCCTGAGTCCAGGAGGCCTGAACCCGTCTATCAACATACCCCATGTCCCCAACAGCTGGAACGCTCTTACGGGAGAGTTCGGCGTCCGGGAACTCTGAAGTGACGACCACTCAGACGGCTGGTCACGGAGGCAGTCTTTGGGGCCAAAGTACCTTCTCTCTGTACCTCAGGAGGAAGTGCTCGGGTGTAGCGGTCCACTGTCACCTTTTCGACCCTTTGGCAGGGTTGCTGACGGCAGACTCCCAACTGTATCTCCAGTCATGGACTCTCCTGGCACGGACTGCAACCGTAACACCCAGCCGGGCAAGAATCTCCTCTTCAGTTTGGCATAGTCTCTGCGTCCTGCTCGCTCAGGTCAACACAGACCTTTTGGGGTTCTCCAATCAGATAGGGTGCGACCATCATGGCCCATTCAGATAGGGGCAGATTCTCCTTCTCTGCCAGTCTCTCAAACCTAGTGAGATATACCTCCACATCATCACGAGGTGTCATCTTTTTCAAGGACCGTTTTAAACCGCCTTCTTTACAGCGGACAACGCAGGTACCTTCACAACATTATTTCGGGACCGGCACCAAAATCCTTTTTTTGTGCTGCCATCCGCTCAACAAATAACCGGTTATTCTCCTGCTGCTGATGGAATTGCTGCCGGGCCTGCTGCATGCGCTGCTGGTGCTGCAGGCGCTGCTGCTCCATGCTCTGCTGGGCCTGCTGCATGCGCTGCTGGTGCTGCAGGCGCTGCTGCTCCATGCTCCGCTGGGCCTGGACCAGGTACTCAACGAGCCCCTCCATACTGCCGGACTTATCTGTCTCAACCACGGCAGTCTTATGTTGCACATTAACTTGCGCCATTTGTTCAAACAGCGCCTCCATGCTGTCATCCATGCTGTCAACTTCTCTGTCTCAACAACGGCAGTCTTATGTGCACTCAAGACATACACATTCCAGTCTTTTCCACAGAAAATTCAGCTCTGCTGTGCAGACACTTTTTTTTTTTTTTTTCTGCAAACTCTATTAGGGCCACTGTCTCTTTAAGACTGCTCCACAGACTTTTCTTTTGCTGCTGCACATTCCACAGTCATTTTCACAACAAGTCCAGCTTTGCTGTGCATACATTTTCTATCTGACCCTATCAGGGCCACTGTTTTCTCCAAGACTTGCTCCAAACAGACGTTTCTCTTGACACACCTTTTTTTTTTTCTCTGCTGCTATTTCAACAGACTTCACCTTTATTGCTGTCTCTAAGTCGCTGTGCTGCATGCACACTCCAGCACTAACTGTATCAGCCACTGTGCTGCCCCAGCATTCTCCGCCAATTGTAAGCTTTTCAGGGGATATAGCTCTGGGATCGCCGTCTTGGGGAGACGGAGTGGCATAAAGAGACCATTCACAGACAGTGGTTCTGTTAAAAACTGGCCGCAACCAGTTTTATTAAAGTCCACAGCAAACAGAACATAAATTAAAACAAAATCATAAACATAAAGCCTAGGCGTGGTCCCGCCACTACTTACACTTAGATAGATTTTCCCTTTCTATCCGGGTCCAGACTCTAATAGCCTGTGCCCAAAACAACACATATGTTCATTTGTTACCAGGGTGCAGCTCACAAGAGGCTCCAATGGCGTCTGATCCAGACTGAGAGAGAGAGCCTCCTATTCAGTAGTCACCAGCATGGAGTGTCGCAGAGTCTCCTCTTTGTGTCCGGGGTACCTCGGGCACCCAGACAGAGAGAGCTCACCTCCCGGAGTCTCCTTCTGTGCCTGGACTCCTGTCCAGACTGAATGAGCTCTCTGACTGTGCTCCCAAGCACCTACTTCTGGCTTCCTAATCAACACCTGAGTGGATTCAGGTCTGAGCTGCAAGCGTGTACTGAATGGCAGGTGTAGTGACCTTTCTTTACCACCAGGTTTTACAAAGCCACACATTTCGCTCATACCAGTCAGCAAAGTACTCAGGCGAAATATACACCTCATTCAACACACATCCTTCACTGTCTCACACTGTGTACAGGTAATGCAGTGATCACTGGTGACATTATACACAGGACTTCTGTATATAGTATACAGTGTATAGTGTCAGTGTACAGGTAACACACTGACTCACCAGTGACGTCTCAGGTGAAGTCCTTCATCTTTCTTTTTCATCTTTCATCCAGCACAGACCGCCACCACTTCTTCCAGTCAGGGCTCGTCTCTGCAGGAGAAATAACACAATTATCTCGAGCTCCGCTTGCAGAACACATTACTTAATTTTTCCCAACTTCTACATTACACCACATGAAGAAAAAAAAGCGACATAGTATCACTCTACACAGTAACAGGACCTCCCCCATTTAAAACAGTATCCTCAAAAAATAAAATAAATACATCACTGCAGTAATAATATCCCTTAAGTAGCCCCTATGGTAATAATATTCCCCATCCTGGCCCCGTGTGTCTCATTCCTGGCTTCAGCTATATGTTCTCCCATCCTGCCCTCATGAGTATCCATTCTGCCGCATATGATCTCCCCATCTGTCTCCATCGTATCCATCCTGCCCCATGATCCTGCACGATCTGTCTCCAACCCTGCCCCATCTGTCTCCAATCCTGCCCCCAGTGTCTCCAATCATGCCCCATGTCTTTCATCCTGCCCCATGTCTCCAATCATGCCCCGTATCTCCATTCTTCCCATGTCTCCAATCATTCTCATATCTCCATTCTGCCCCCTATGTCTCCAATCATGCCCCCATGTCTGCAATCTTGCCCCGTGTCTCCAATCATGCCCCGTGTCTCCATTCTGCCCCATCTGTCTCCAATCCTGCCCCATCTGTCTCCAATCCTGCCCCCAGTGTCTCCAGTCATGCCCCCATGTCTTTCATCCTGCCCCCTGTGTCTCAAATCATGCCCCGTATCTCCATTCTAGCCCCCTGTGTCTCGCATTCTGCCCCGTGTCTCGCATTCTGCCCCGTGTCCTGCATTCTGTCCCCATGTCCATCATTCTGCCCCCATGTCCAGCATTCTGCCTCCCCGTGTCCAGCATTCTGCCCCCCGTGTCCAGCATTCTGCCCCAATGTCCAGCATTCTGCCCCCATGTCCAGCATTCTGCCCCCATGTCTCACAGTCCGCCCCCCCGTGTCCAGCATTCTGTCCCCGTGTCCATTCTGTTCCCCGAGTCTCACAGGCTGCCCCGGGCTGGGCCCCCGGATCGCCGCTCAATAAAAAAAAAATTAACCACGTTATTCATCTTACCTTGCCGCGCTCCTGCGGCAAAGTTCCTTCCACGCAGCTGAAGCGCGTATTTGCCGGCGACTGACAATGACGTCAGACGCCGGCGATGTGCGCGCTGCGGCTGACGTCAGCTGCCAGCCTTCGACTGGTGGCGGCTGTTAGCTATTGACGTGCGGGCGCGGGCGCGCACGTCAATAGCGTTAAACTGCCACAGCGCCGCTAAGGGCCCGGTTTAGCCTGGCGACTGCCGGTAGGTGCCCGGTGAGCAGAAGACATGGGGTCCGATGCAGGCCCCCTCTGCCCACCGGGCCCCATACGCCAGTCAGGGCAGTAATGCCCTGATGGCGGCCCTGTGGTGGGCCCCCCCACACCACTGGGCTACCGCACAGATTGACCCTCTGATAATCCGCCCCTGTTTGGACTTTATGTATTGTGGGACTTTTTTTGTACCTTTACAATGAAGTCTTCACTTTCCATTTTAAGAGCTTTTTACACAGAGCGAAAAACACCCAAATGGTTGTCCATTAAAACAATTGTTCCTGATGATTGTTCAGCGATACAACAGCAAACGATAATTCCCTTAGTTGTCGTTGGTCGCACCGTTAAGGAGGAAAGAAAAATCCTCATGGGACCTGTTTACTTCAGGGGATATGCTGCCAAAAACAGTGGAAGCTATACGCAGGAAAAACAATCTTTCTGATAATTGCATCATGTAAATGTTTACTAAAATTCACCATTGATCGGCGTTCATTGTACACAGTTTACCTGGCAAGTAAAAGGACAGAAGGATGCTACATGAGCTCTTTGAAAAAGGGGCCCCAAGCAAGTACAGAGAAATTGTATTTCCTCCTTAATCTTTCTTGTTAGCTGCACCCTGCTCCATAAAGATGAATTATTGGTTGATTCACCACTGGCTTGGCCAGTGCCAGCCTCCCTGATTCCAACCAGTTGGCCCACGGCTCCTACCACCAGCTACTCCTGCCCTACCCAACTATATGTCATATGCTGAATCTGAATTTTGTAGTTTACTACTTGATTCATCATATTGAACAACGTTTGTTTGCCCGAAAACCAGACTGGCTACACCTTACAGATCATATCTAACTTTATTCCTGGGGTTTTCTACAGTCAGCCATTGCCGATGGAGGTGGCACCAAAGGCTTCATTCCACAACTTGTCTAGCCTATCTAATGCAAATCAAGGATCAACTAGTTTCAAATAGGCTTCACTACAATTATTTATTTTCTCTCACCTCCTATAAGATGGACAAACAAATTAGACTATTGTTAGAGGATCCCACCCATTTTGATGTGGTCTACTACAATCTAATGTGTATGGAGGCAATTCAACTGTCCGCTCAATTGGGTGTTGGGGAAAGAAGGAGAAAAGCAACACCAATAATAATCCAACTAGCTGGTAATAGATGTCATCGGTCCAGATGTGGATCAAAGTTATTGCTGTCATTCTCCTGTGAACTTGGTGACATTGGGGCGCAGGACTTTTAAAAAGGAAGGGAAGTCTTAACGAGACCCATAAAAAAGCTGCCCCTTCTATATATTGTTTGATCTCTTTTATCGTGAGTGGGCCAACTTATCATGTTATATAAACTTTGGATATTTGTTAGATGACTAGTTACATGTTCTTAGTTCCATTGGTTTACACTGGTTCGCCTCTCCCTATCTACCCTCTGGTGTCTGAGTGACAGGCTGGGCTCATCTTCAGTAATAGTTGAATGAGCAACTATTTATATGGGAAACTAGTTTCATGACAGATGTCTTAAGGTACTGCCACACTAAACAATCCCGCTAGCGATCACGATAACGACGCATACTAATGCGATCGCTAGCGGGATTGTTTCTATATCGCTAAGTGCGGCCACATTTAGCGATATAGTTAACGACGCTATCGCCGTTAGCGATCTTCTTAACGACTTTAGCGGTACAAAAGTACAGCTAAATCGCTAAGAAAAGGTGCCACACTAGCGATATATACTTACCCAGCGGGAGCGCCGACGAGAAAATAGGGTCCGGAACGATTCCAGCGACGAGCGAGATCACAGCAGGAAGCTCGTCGCTGGCAGATGCCGCACTGAACAACATCGCTAACGGGATCGCTAAATAGTGACGTTTTTTAGCGATCCCGTTAGCGATATTGTTCAGTGTGGCATACCCTTTAGTTGCTAGGTGAACATATTTATTATGTTTTACTTGTACAAAAATTAAGGTGCAAAAAATGGCCTTTGTGATATGAAAGAAGGCTCTAGTCTGATGAGAAATTGTTACCTATTTAATTGATAGGTTGATTGGTTTGTCAATGCAATTGACTGGGGAAACAGAAAGCACTGTTTACAGGAAAAAAGATGTCTCCATTGAGAGTGGTGCATAGATCATGTCTGTCTGATCATTGCTTTGATGGACAAGGGAGTTTAATGATACATTGAAAGGAAGCACTTTGCTTAATCACAGTGAAAGTATACTTCCACTTTTGCACATGACTGCATTACTGGTCTGATTACGAATCTTGCTCTGTAAATTATTTTCTGTTAAACGATTGCCTTCCTGATCTAGAGAGCTTAGTTCAGCACCTAAAACTGCTTCATTATCCAATATGATATAGAGGACTGTCAATAAATGATTTTCACTTTCCCAAGCAAATAATGATTGCAATTCCTAAATCTCATTATATAACTATTACTGGATTAAAAAGAATTTGGATAAACTTGGATTAAAAAAGTTTATTGCATGGATAAAAATAAATTTAAACTTTAAACTTTTTAGGACATCTGATCTGCAGCAGTGAAAACTGTGACTCTATCACAACTACTACACCCAGTAAAGTAAGTGACACATAACTGGAATCGGGGTCTCTGTCTCTACCTTATGCTGCTGTCAGATTACATAGCAAAAACCTGCTGCCAGATTAACTACAAAGAACCTTGCCTAAAGAGCTTTTCTTTGACATGTTAATTTCATTACCACTTTCTGTAGTGGAAGAAATAGTCTTGCAGACATAGCATCATCAGATACACAATGTTTATTACATGTTTATATCATGCTGAGATTGTTTTATTGTGACCCTTATTTAGTGGCCCTATATAGTGGCACAGAAAGCTCACTTATTGTGGTCACTTTAAGAGGTGTTACGCACCTATCTTGGCTTGACAGACCTTCACCTCCTTCCCTATGGCTGCTGCTCCCTGCTGTGCTCCACATCAGGTTTTCAAGTGGTCAGGTGTGCCTCCATTACATCATCTCCTAGGCCTTTTCGGGCCCATTTGATACACCCCCCATTTCTAAACATTAAACCAGAACGGTGTCCTACAGACATGTGTTTGAACTCTTGACTTTATCCAACTCCTCGGTTCCTGTTGTCTCCTCAGACTTCTATGAACTCTTCATCACTCCAGCAGCAGGTTAACTCATCTCTTGCCCTTTGCTTCTTGAACTATTATTGAAGTCTGTTTGCATTACCTGCAACTGCTGCCGGCTATCCCACTACCTGCCATGAACATCCTGAGCGGTTATTGGAGACTGTTCACATTACCTACACCTGTGTTCCTGCTTCAGACCTGCCGTCTTCCTACTTCGGTCCTCCTGCTTTTGTGACTTCCAGTGTGTCCGGCATTGCCAATTTGTCTGCTTTTTGTATTGCCAGTTTTCCAAGTCCTCATCATATCATATGTCTGACATTCTACTGTGCTGGCGCCGGGGTCTGTGTGTGCACCGTGAGGACCTGTGGCTTCATGGATCCACCTCACCAGGTCAACCTAATAAGAGGCTACTATACACTTGGTGATTGCCACAGTCTGATAACATACAAACAGCATACACACTATTGCTTAACGCTACAGAATTTTCCTGTACAATTGCAATACTAAATATCAGGTCCCTTTTCTCTTCACAAGAGCTACACCCAAGCAGGGCCTGCGTCACCACCCAGCACACCCAGTCAAGTGCTAGGATTCTGGACAAACAGGGAGCCCACTCGCTGTCAGCCCATTACACAGTATGAAGCAATATATGTGGCCCATTATACTGTATGACGCAATATGTGGTGCCCATTATATTGCATGGAGCAATATATGTGGTCCATTATACTATATGGAGCACTATATAGGGCCCATTATATTGTATGGAACACAATATGGGGTCCATTATACTATACGGAGTAATATATGGAGCCAATAATACTGCATGGAGCAATATATGGTCCATTATACTGTACGGAGCACTGTATGGGGCCCATTATACTGTATGGAGCACTATATGGGGCCCATTATACTGAATGGAGCAATATATTGGATACTTTATATTGTATGGAGAACTATATGGGGCTCATTATATGGCATGGAGCACTTTATGGGGCCCATTATACTGTATGGAGCAATATATGGGGCCCATTATACTGTATGGAGCAATATATGAGGCCCATTATACTATAGGAGCAATGTGGGGGCCCCTTATATTATATGGAGCACTATATGGGGTCCATTAAATTGAATGGAACACAATATGGGGTCCATTATAATGTATGGAGCAATATATAGGGCCAATTATACTGTATGGAGCAATGTATGGGGCCCATTATACTGTATGAAGCAATATATGGGGCCCATTATACTGTATGGAGAACTATGTGAGGCCCATTATACCGTATACAGTACTATATGGGGCCCAATATATTGTATGGAGCGCTAAATGGGGCCCATAATATTGTATGGAGCACTATGTAGTGCCCATAATACTGTATGGAGCACTATGTGGTGCCCAGAATACTGTATGGAGCACTATGTGGTGCCCTTAATACTGTATGGAGCATTATGTGGTGCTCATATACTATATGGAGGACCGTGTGGTGCCCATAATACTATATGGAGGACCATGTGGTGCCCATAATACTGTATGGAGGACTATGCAGTGCCCATAATACTGTATGAAGGCCTATATGTTGCCCCTAATACTGTATGGAGGACTATACTGTCCGGTCTAAAATGAAAAGTCTGCAGAAACTCTGTGTGACTGCAGACATTTGAATCCCCCCCAGGGCATGCACTGTGCGCTGTGAGGATTTGTCGGTTTCTGAGCTTTTGTAAAATTTTTAATAGATATCACTCATGTAATGTAGGAAGTAAGTGAAATCTTTGGCATTGCATTATACCAATATTTCTCTGCCATATCTGTGCATCATGAATCGTGGTATGTGTTAAAGGGGCACACTGAGACTCTTTTGCCTGAACCCATGAAGACTTGGAGCCAGCCTGCACCGCAGGACAGTGTTACTTCACAAAGGCCTCAACAGCTTCAACAGCTAATCTCTCTGCCACCAAATTTCAGCTGATAACTCCCCCTAGCTGTGACGACACAGCATTTCATCTTAGTTATCCACAAGTCTATTTTCAGTAGGCCAGGAGACATAGGCTATTATCTTTATGTTGACTTTTTAATTTATGTGTTTTTCTTTGGTTGATCAAGAAACACAGACTATCCTTCGTATAAGCTGGATGTTGAGATTGTTCTATATGTTATTGTCTGTTTATGGTTCAATCAAGTATTGCCACGCTGTTTTACCCTCACCCTGTGTTGTCTGAGAAGTATTCTGCTGATGATAATAGGCGAGCATGCGTTCAGTGGGATGAGCCCTGGTCCATGCGGTCTCGGGCCAGCGGACGAGAGCACTCACTGACCCCTCCACACTAATCCATGGCCTTTTTAAGGAGGTTGTTGGATTGCGGGTACCTGTGAGCCGCACGTACCAGGGCTTTGGGGTACTCGGCACCGAGCCCGTTGATGTCTATGGGGGATGTCACGGGTAGCACAGCTCGGTCCGTTGCCCTGGGCGCTCACTGTAATGTGGGATATTTACAGGGGATTAAATGTTCGTGTAGTTTGTCGTGACGCCACCTGTAGTATCTGGTCAGGGTGACCAGCGCTGCTGTGCAGGTCCTCTGGAAGGGATGGTGTTGTGCAGCTAGATAATAAGTCTTCTACAGGTAAGACTGTGTCCTCCCAGGGCAGATGAATGTAAGGTAACAGCAATGGTGCAGAGTGATGTAGCAGAGTGGAATGTGTGACGGAGTAATAAAGTAGGAAACAGTTCTAATGCAGTTTCAAGGGTTTACTCCAGTCTGTTAGGCGCTATACTGATTCCAGCCGGGCGCTGTGTCCTTCCAGTGAGTAGTCCAGTAACCCTCAGGTAGATTGGTCGCACTTCCAAAGACTCCCTTTTATGTTCCTTTCTGGCGTTTTGTGCAATACTCCTTACTTCTCCCTGCACCTCCCTACCACAGAGCCCTGAGCGAGGCAGTATTGGATCCTTTCAGTTTACAGGTACGACCCGATGTCCCGGGGACCTGCTCTCCTCTTCACGGAGATGTCTGGACGTACTTGATCCCTAGGCTGCCTCCGGACGAGATTATGGTAGCTAGTGGCTCTTGGAGAGTCCCACTAGATGCGGTGTTACTAATGGCGATAAGCAGACCACTAGTCTAGGAACCGTTTCCCGTAGTTTGCCTGGTCCTTCCTTCTCCAAGGATGGGGCACAGCTTCAATTGCTGTCTCAGCCCAGGACCCCTTCGCTCTCTCAGCAAGGCTCTCTGAGGTAAACTCAGAAGAGCTGCAGGCCAGGCAGTACCCACACACTGCTGCCTGTCTCCAACTGAAACTCTAAACTAACAAGCTGCAGCCTAATGCTGCAACTGACTCCACCCACCCAACTCAACACCCTTTACTAACCAGCCTGAAGCTCAGTACTGGCATGATGTGTGTGGATGCGGTGATGGAGTCAATGGGGTGCTTCCTCCTTACCTGAGAGTCAGGTGTCACACCGCTGGGTGCGATGCAACATCTCTGTGGCGACTGGACCCTCAGGGTGCCACATTCCCCCCTGGTTAAACACAGCACTCCCGGGCTGTAACAGAGTAAAGATGTTACATAAGAAACATACAAAATTTTTATAAATGCTTAGCAAAACAGTAAAACATTTTCAAACGCATCATCCCTTTATGGGAGGCACTTCAAGTTAAACGTTGCAAGAAAAACTTTTAATATTTACTTCACAGTTCAAGTAAACATATACTTGTGGAGGACCCGCTCCAAACCTCCAACGGTGGTCCTGGGTGGGCTGCAAGACTTTTCTGGATCTCTGTAGCAGTCCTCACTTTCGGCCACACCAAACGGGTTTTAAACTTCTGAGGTAATTAAGTGAAACCAAGATGAGGCACTGAAGTGCTAACTATATACAAAGACAGTTTTTGGGCTAACAGTGTTCATAGCCACCAGTTCAGAAAAGCAATATGAAAGGCAATCACCCCTCCGGGTTATGGCAACACTTGCATACTATATACATTAATACACTATATACATTTGTAGAACCTGTCCGGTTTTCTCATTTACTTAGTAGTGGCACCGGGGGCTACCTGGTACCCCTCTTTGTTGAAAGTCTCTTATAGCTCCCTGTCGCCACGGCTTGTGCACAGTACCTTTCCTCTGCTAACATCTCCAGAGCAATGGGAACTAGCTGGGGAGCCGGCTCAGATCCAGGTTGTGGAGCCGGCTCATTCTGGCTCTCAGCGCAGCAGGGCCCGGCTTCCTCCGGGAACACAGGCAGCAGACCCGGGGCTGCTGTAGACGGCATGACGCACCGCTCCTCCGCGGACTCCTCGGCGGGGACGGGTAAGGCAGCAGCAGGGTCTGGATCCGGGCACGCTTCCTGGTGGACCACGGGCACCGGCGTTACAGGTAGGCGGAGTGATCGAAGCTGCTGCAACCGCAGCTTCAGGTTCCTCCAGCTCTGCTCCATACGTCCTGCTTGTTCGGCGTCTGCAGCAGGGTCAGGAAGGGTGCAGACATCTTCCTGCAGCACGGGAGGTTCAGCGGTGGGGAGATCTTCTTTTTCAGGAGGGTCCCGCTCTCTGTTAAGGGGGCGGGGTTTTCTTTTCCTCCTCTTCACTCCATTGGGAACAGGAGGCGGATTTCCCTTGCTGATGGGCATGTCTGGTTAGTGCAGTAACACTTAAGGTAGGCGGGTATTTCTTTTGCGCTCAGAGTGAGCGCACGCCCACGAAAGCATGCCCTCCTTCTTCACCAGCGCCTCAGGGCGCGAATATGGCGGCAAAATGGCGGTAAATGGCGGCAAAGTCACAAAGATGGCAGATACGGTCTTTAGCACAAAAACAGTCCAATTCAGGCACACAGGACTCGCTTATAGCGAGCTTCAGAATCTGTTCATGACGCCAAAAATGAGCCGCACGTACCAGGGCTTTGGGGTACTCGGCACCGAGCCCGTTGATGTCTATGGGGGATGTCACGGGTAGCACAGCTCGGTCGTTGCCCTGGGCGCTCACTGTAATGTGGGATATTTACAGGGGTGTTGTGAATAGGCTGGAAATGAGTTCTGAGCAGAAGCTCCCTCTGGTGGTTACAAACGGTACTGGACTGTCCAGTGAAGATTGTGAGGATTGGGAATCAGGTGTTACTGACTGGTCTTATATAAGGGAGTCGCCTTCCCATCAGGGTTGCCGGTGATCAATTGTTCTGGTCTCAATCCTTGATTCCTATTTCCTTGGTAGCCTGCTGTGTCGTGTCTGAATCTCCTGCTAACAGATAAGACATTTTCTTCTTTTTGTTTTTGTGCTTGATTTTTGCATTTTGTCCTGCACTTCTGTGGGGGCCTTCAGGGTCCCTTCTGGGGGCTTTTGCCTCTCAGTTCAGTTCAGCCACTGATGTTTGTACATTTGCTTTTTCCAGTTTTTTCAGTGGCTGCTGTTTTGTTTTTGGTTACACCAGAGAACTAATTTAGGTGGTAGAGGTCGTGTGATCTCAGGTGTTTTTGAAATTAGTAGAGTTGGTGCTTTTCAGGGTTTTTGGGATTGCAGTAAGTGCCCTTCCTATCCTTTTCTATTTAGTAAGTTTGGGCCCCAACGTTTGCTCATACTATTTTCTGTCTGTGTCAGTATTTCTTCTTGTCTAACCGCCATTACATGTTTGGGGGCTTTCTATGTTCTTTGGGGATCTGCTACGGGGCAGATAGCTTTCCTCTTTCTATCTTTAGGTGTAGTTAGTTTCTCAGGCTGTGACGAGGCGTCTAGGACCAACGTAGGAACGCTCCACGGCTGCTCTAGTTGTGGTGGTTAGTCAGGGTACTGCAATCTCATAGTTTCCAACTGCTCTGGTGTATTTCCTTTTTTGCCTGCTCTCCTCAGCTACCAAATCATAACACAGGGGATTAAATGTTCGTGTAGTTTGTCGTGACGCCACCTGTAGTATCTGGTCAGGGTGACCAGCGCTGCTGTGCAGGTCCTCTGGAAGGGATGGTGTTGTGCAGCTAGATGATAAGTCTTCTACAGGTAAGACTGTGTCCTCCCAGGGCAGATGAATGTAAGGTAACAGCAATGGTGCAGAGTGATGTAGCAGAGTGGAATGTGCGACGGAGTAATAAAGTAGGAAACAGTTCTTATGCAGTTTCAAGGGTTTACTCACAGTCTGTTAAGCGCTATACAGATTCCAGCGGGCGCTGTGTCCTCCAGTGAGTAGTCCAGTAACCCTCAGGTAGATTGGTCGCACTTCCAAAGACTCCCTTTTATGTTCCTTTCCGGCGTTTTGTGCAATACTCCTTACTTCTCCCTGCACCTCCCTACCACAGAGCCCTCAGCGAGGCTGTATTGGATCCTTTCAGTCTACAGGTACGACCCGATGTCCCGGGGACCTGCTCTCCTCTTCACGGAGACCGGAACACCGTCGGATGCCTGGACGTACTTGATCCCTAGGCTGCCTCCGGACGAGATTATGGTAGCTAGTGGCTCTTGGAGGTCCCACTAGATGCGGTGTTACTAATGGCGATAAGCAGACCCACTAGTAGGAACCGTTTCCCGTAGTTTGCCTGGTCCTTCCTTCTCCAAGGATGGGGCACAGCTTCAATTGCTGTCTCAGCCAGGACCCCTTCGCTCTCTCAGCAAGGCTCTCTGAGGTAAACTCAGAAGAGCTGCAGGCCAGGCAGTACCCACACACTGCCTGCCTGTCTCCAACTGAAACTCTAAACTAACAAGCTGCAGCCTAATGCTGCAACTGACTCCACCCACCCAACTCTACACCCTTTACTAACCAGCCTGAAGCTCAGCACTGGCATGATGTGTGTGGATGCGGTGATGGAGTCAATGGGGTGCTTCCTCCTTACTGAGAGTCAGGTGTCACACCGCTGGGTGCGATGCAACATCTCTGTGGCGACTGGACCCTCAGGGCGCCACACCTGCATGCCGGGTTCGGAACTTGAGAGGCTGAATCCTCTGTTTCTGGGGGGGAAGCCTGAGAGAGGTGGACCTTCCCCTGCTGCCGGAGGGAGGCCTGAGAGAGACGGAGCTTCTGCTGACAGGAGGGCGAGAAAGAGCTCACAGCCACAGGAGGATAGGAAGGAAAAGAGCGAGCTGCAGGAGGGGTTGGTGCGAAGTAAGTGCA
The DNA here is from genome assembly GCA_033576555.1 of Oophaga sylvatica. Taxonomy (NCBI): domain Eukaryota; kingdom Metazoa; phylum Chordata; class Amphibia; order Anura; family Dendrobatidae; genus Oophaga; species Oophaga sylvatica. The sequence goes on from JARQOD010000002.1 coordinate 588,598,775, forward strand.
GCTCACAGAGTGGTGAGCAGCGCGCTCTGCTTCCCCACCTCAGAGTGCTGGGCCTGTGACAGGCCGTGTTGCTGCTGTCCAGTATAGGAGGTGTAGTGCTGGGGTAATTAACCGTGCCAGCAGAGCCATGTACAGCTGTGTGGAGCAGAGCTAAGCCAGGTGCCGTACCCAGTGTGATAGTGATTACCGCACACGCTCTGCCAAGAGTGACCGCATTCTTGACAGACCCTGCATACAGGTCCACCGTTTGTGGACGACCGACTGTCAGCTCCCGTACCCTCCACACTAGGAGGTGACCCAGTTGAAGGCAGAGACCCACATGAGTGTGCAACGCAGAGAGAGAGACAGACGGCTAGGCAAGAGCCTGACTACTAAGGACTTGTGTACACCACAGAGCGAAGACTCAGTACCGTGCTAGACACGTTTAAACACGGGAAATCTTCCTGCCTCTCAGAGACTCCGCCGAGGCGTCCCGCGCGCTGTTGCCGGTGCCACCATTGGATCCCTGCCTGTTTACAGACCTCGCCGAGCCGTTAAGTGCTGTGTTGTCGGTGCCACCGTTGGAACCCCGAGAAGCTGCACCCAAGAAGACTACAGGCTGATAAGTTTCACCTCTTTATTGCTGAACTTTCGTTCGTCCCTGACCTACCCTGCCACTCTCCCAGTTCTGCCCCATTCCTTACCGTCACCCTACAATCCCTCACTCCTGCATGGAGGACATTCCTTGTTTATTAAATACTTTAACTCTTGATCAGTCTCCTGTCTGTGGGGCGACATCCAGCATTACTGCGATATCTGTGTGGCGCTTCCCACGGCTGTGGGGCGCCGGGACATGGCATAGCTTGCCTAGCTAGCCAATGCTCCCACCCGCCAGTCCACGACGA
>JARQOD010000002.1:588599758-588674527 GCA_033576555.1 Oophaga sylvatica
TCTTTCGCCGGCACAATGTCTTAGTGTTTTGGGGGCCGGGGCCAGCCGGGATATGAAGGAAAAAGTAAGGGAGATAAAAGGAGCAGGGCTTTAGGAATCGGGGGAACAGCAGTGAGCGGGGGGAAAAGGGGCGGTGAGGAAAAAAAAAAAAATTTTGTATTGTTTTTAAAACCAATTCTGGCCTATTTTTTTGTTTGGGGTTTTTAGAGCATATAACAATTTTTGAACAGGGGGGGGGCTTTAAATTTTCTTGAAAAATCAAAAAAATAAACAAATTTAGGGGCCAAAAATCAAGTGGATTGCTGAATTCACATTTTGCCAACTTCCCCTTTTTTTGTGTAATTTTTTTCAAATTAACAAAAAAAGGTTCCTATTGTAATCTTGAGCTATTGTTTATTGATATTTGACAAATCCCCCAGATTCTTGCATACCCTCGAGTTTCCCCCGGTTTTTTGCATCCTGACTGTTGGGGTAAAAGGATGATCGATTGAAAAGATCACTTGACATTAAAAAAAATTTCTTTTAATGTTTTTCCGAAAAAGCAAAATAATTGGCATTTTTAGATATTAAAAGTCTAAAAAAAAGAAATTTTATTCAAACCCATAATTGGATAAGTTTTGCTTTTACAACATTTCTACACTAAGTGGAGGAGCTGGTTTTTCTTTTAAAATTAGTGTTGTTTTAAATTTTTTTTGTTTTTTAAAATTCAGTTTTCACCCCGATTTATCCTAACACTTAAAGGTATTTCAGGCTTTATTTTTTTTTAAAACGGTTCCCCTAAAAGGCCTTTGTCTGAGCCCCCCCCAGCCCTATGGGATGCATCAGCTGATGCTCTTGGGTTTGGGGGAAGAAAAAACGGTTTTATCCCTACATAAGTTTTAAAAAGGTTACAGGCAGCACAACGCTTAAATACCTTGTTTTTGGGGTTTTGACATAAAGGGCCTCTGATATAAACAATTTGGGGGCTAACACCCCAAATACATAACCCCAAGGTTTACACACCTTCCTTTCAAAGATTTTTCTTATTTTCATGACAATATTCTGTTCTTCAAATAGCCCCTTTTGCTTTGATTATACTTTGCCGCAGAAAAGGTGAAGGAATGGACTTCTCCCGGTTCCCACCGGGGAACAGGGGGGAGGGGGTTTTGGGGGTGTGGGGGTGCTTTGGTGACACTTTGGGAATTTTTCAAAATTGAAGCGGTGACGGCCCAGCTACCCCAAACCACTCGTTGGGGGTTCAGTCGGTGACTGTGGGGCCACATCGGCGTAGCCCCCCAAAACACTCCCTTCTTGGTCAAATCCCCCTTAAAACAGCCGGGGTGTTTTGGGGGGTTCATTGTCCGTTGAAAAAAAAATGATTCCAACAAACAAAAACCGTGGAAAATTCATGCTGCTCAAAGATGCTGTGGAGCCATGGGGGTTCCAATGCCTTCAATTTTAATAAACCCCAAAGTGCCCCAGCAAAGCCCCCCAACCCCATCACACCCCCCCCGCATTGAATGTACATGCTGTCAGGATATACACGCTTTTCAAAAAGCCAAAGAACTGCAAACCATTAACAAGAGGCTCCAAACCCAAAAACATCTGAAGACCAAGGGACCCAAAAAACAAGTCAGGGACAAATTGTTGAAAAAAACTACAAGCAGGCATCCCGCATGTTTTTTCAGCTTTTTAATACAGTGAGACTGGCTGTGGGGACATATTTTTCGGACCAAAAACACTTGTTACACACACAGCTCAACAACCCTTATCCAGCCGTTTCCCATAAAGTCTGCAACAACAGGGGTGCTGGGAGTTGCAATTCCCATAATGGAATTTCGTTGGAGTCGGCCACTTTTGTCATTTAAAGGGGGTTTTTTTAATGCTCAAAAAAAAAAAGGGGCCTCAAATAACTTTCCAGATCTAAGAATGAAAATTCCTTTTTAATACTTTGTTTTTAAAAAGTTGATGTGCTGACAAAAAAAACACACAAAAAACCCCAAAGGAAATCAAATTTTTTAAAACCATGGGGGCCCCCGGTTTGGGTCACCCAAAATTAAAGTGGAAGTAATTCCTTAAAACAAGTCAAATAGCCAGTTGTGGTGCTGTCCCATTGCCTGTATGACCTCCCCCAACCGGGGGCTCCGTGAGCGTGGAGGTCTCCAAAAGGGTCTCCTCCAGACCTGGCAAAGCATCTGCCAACTCTGGACAGTCTGTGGTGCAACTGACGTTGGGGATGGGCGAACAGATTCCCAGATGTGCTCAATCGGATTCAGGTTTTGGGGACGGACGGGCCAGTCCCCCCAACTTCAATCCTTCATCTTGCAGGACTGCTGACACACCCACCACAAGAGGTCTGGCATGTCCCCCATTGGGGGAAAACCGAGGCCCCAATCCACCCAAGGGGTTTTAAAGGGGGGTGAGGATCTCATTCGGGGCAAAAGGGGTCTTCCTCTACGGCCATGGAGGGGGGGTGCGGCCCCCCAAAAAATGCCCCGCCCACCATTCTGACCCACTGCCAAACCGGGGTGTGAAGGGGGTTGCTCCCCAGATCGCTCTCCTGGCGTGCCAACTCTGTCCATGTGCTCAGTGTGAACCTGCTTTCATCGTAAGTCACAGGGGCCGTGGCAATTTGCCAACCTGGTGTCTGTAGCAAATGCCAAGCTCCTGCACGTGTTTGGGTGTGAGACAACCCCATTGTGGACGCTTGCATCAGACCATCCCCCCTGGAGTCGTTTTTAACCCCCTTTGGCAGAAAAACACATTGTGGCCTGCTGGAGGCATTTTTCAGGACCTGGGGGTGCCCCCCTGTTCCCCTTAAACAAAAGGGAGGAGGGTCCTGCGGGGGTTGTTGCCCTCCAAGCCCCCCTCCGTCTCCTGGGTCTGGCCTGCCCCTTTAGCTCCCCGCTTGGGCAATACCTGACAGACCAAACAAACCTTTTTGCCCAGCTCGCATTGTGGCCATCTTGGATAGCTGCACACCAACAACTTTTGGGTTGTAGGTCTGTCTCTGCTCCACGATGTGAAAGCACAACCCCAATTTAAAAAAGACCAAAACATCACCAAAAAATTGGTACTGAGATGTGGCTGTGGTTTTCCCCCTGCGAACACTCTTTATTCATGTGTCTGATAAAATTCCAATAATTTCCTCGTTTTATTCCTTTGCACAACACATGTGAAATTTTTTGTCAATCATGTTGCTTCCAAGTGGACAGTTTGATTCACGAAGTTTGATTTACTTGGGTTATTTCTGTGTTTAAGTGTTCCCTTTTATTTTTTTGGCATGATTTAAAGATACACCAAATTTACAAACATCGTTTATAAAAATTACAGCAAAATACAGCAATGTATCTAAAGGAAAAGTGACTTCAAAAAAGTCCTCTATAATAATTTTCTCCCTTTCTTTTAAATATCTAGATCCCGAACTGGGAAGACTTTTAATAAAGGCTTGTGGAATTTAAGAAATGGAATGAATGACACCAACCCAATTTTGCTGAAGGCTGCCGAGAACACTGGTAATTTTGAAAGAACTGGTTAATGCACCATATACTAATGACTATTATTATGGTAAGTGAAGCCAAGAGAATATTTAAGTAGCAGAGTGTTTTTAATTTAATCATTACATCTTTTAGCACTGTGCTTGGTACAGTTGTCAGGCCTGGGTGTGTTTCGCTGGCAAGCAAAATTTGCCGCCTCCAGAGCGGTAACCAAAGACTCAGGAGCTCCAAGACCATATCTATATCTATTTCATTAATGAGACTGATGTCTTTCTTAGGCACCACAAAGGTCCATGAGCTCCTCAGGATGGATGCAACTTCTACTTCGGGATATGCCCGTCTGCCCCCGGATCATAACATGGATTAACAACATCTTTCCGAAACAAAAATTTGGTGACAATTATTGTCACTTTCCCTTTTCCACTGACAGATGAAATATCCACCTGTGTTTGGGAGCACTCTTCTCAGCAAAATGTTTGTTTAGATCTTAGGTCTCCAATCGTTTTGCTTTGAGAGCCACATTCAGCTATAAGGTAGGACACGAGCCACATTCCCTTTACAGAAATCTGAGAAGCCCCGTCTGCCCGTGAATATTTTAAATTCCCATAGCACTCCATTTTACCGTAATAATGCCACAGATGCCCTTATAAAGTTAAATTGCTTTCATTGCCCTTTAAAAAAGTAATAATGTCCCACTTCCCCCTTTTAAAGTATCATGCTGAGGGTGCCCCTTGTAAAAAAACTAATATTCTGCAGGCCCCAAAAATGTAATAATTCTCCTTTAAAAAAAAAAAGATCCTCTAAGTGCATCCTTATTAAAATAGTAATGGCCTGAATGCCACTTAATAAATAATCCTGAGTGACACTTATAAAGTCATTCCCTTTAATGCCCAATTTCAAAATTAATAATGGCTATTATGTGTCCCTTTAACAAATAATATTGCCCTGATGTCATTTATTATAATTATATTTATTTTAGACGAACATTGATTCCATGGTGCTGTACATAAGTGATTACATACAAAATTTTAAATTGTTTTTTGTTGCCCCCTTATAAAGTAATAATGTCCCTTGTGGCCCCTTATAAAGTAATGAAGTTTGTCAAGTAATATTGCTCTAAGTTCCTATAAAAAATGTTTCCAACAGGTAATAAACCCTCTGTGGATGCCAAAAAAATTTTCAAGTGGTATTTGCCTGAGCAGACAGCTGGGACCACACATAAGGAGACACTGTTGGAGACTCCTGGTCTAGCTATTTGCAATTTTCAGCCTCTGCATTATCATCATGTGAAGTTTTTGCCCAATGTTTGTTCTACAAAAAAATGCACAATATCAGTAAACTCAGGTCTTGAACAGTGGTTTGATATGATCTGCCTAGAAACATGAATGGGATATGGCCAGCTGCGTGAATACCCTCAAGCCACATTCACACGTTCAGTATTTGTTCAGTTATTTTACATCAGTATTTGTAAGCCCAAACAAGGAGTGGAACATCAGAGGAAAATTATAATAGAAAAACATCACTACTTCTGAATATTTCACCCACTTCTGGTTTTGGCTTCCAAATACTGATGCAAAATACTGACCAAAAACTGATTGTGTGAACGTGGCCTAACCCACAGACTTACCTAAGTCATTCCTATACAGGTCATGGCAATCGCTGCCATGAAGGGGCATACAGGCAGATTTCAGGTAGGCCTGCCAGAAGGCACCATGGATATTCTGTAAAATAAGAGACTAAGATTGGGTCATTGCTCACAATCAACCCATTTCATAAAAATGTTCCATAATAAAACATAAGTGTGATTAAAATTATATCATCAAGCCATCCTCCAATCCTGTGGCACCACCCATGTTACAAGAGAGTCTAGAATATGAAATACAGCGGTCTGTCAATTACTGAGCTCAATTCCCTCAGTACCCTGGATGAATGCCACCTGGCCGGGGGATTTGACAAATTTAATTTGCTCAGACGCAGGCGAACTTCTCCTTGTGTTAAGCTTGTTATGGTAAGAGATGTTACTTCTAGGGATATTGGCCTTCTTCAGCACTTGCTGCTCTGCTTATTTTGCAATAGTTACAATAAAAAAGGGATTTATATTGGTTGTTAATTATTGTAGCATAAAATGTGTCTATTGAACTTGCTGAGCTATGACATCGGCGGGCGGGCTCGTGAAAAAAAAGCAGACATTGTTATTCCACATTTACATATATTTTTCAGGTTCTAATAAAGCCGTTCTTAAGAATGATCGTCAATAGATTAACATTAATCTCATAAATAAAGAAAACAAACAAAACATCATATTAATACATTTGAAAGCATTTCTTCAACTCCTTTAGACTTAGTGTTTACAATCACAATACATTAATGGTAATTACGCCTCGCTAATGTTATTTTACAAGGCAGAGTGAAAGAAGCAGATAAATTGATAATCACTAAATGGCTGTTATCTCTTAAGGTACTTGCCAACTTAGTGTTCTCTAGGCATCTCAATAACGACGCCCCAACTAAAAATGGGGGTAAAAACGTTTTTGTGATCGTTTTGGTTTAATGGTCTCTAGTACGCTGCCACACTAGATCCTCGTTAATCGCTCGTCTACATCGTTTGGATCCCATTTACGCTTTCGGCGCCCCCATGGGAAAAAATCGCGGTGCACCTTCTAGCATTACGAAAACTTTTGTCGCAAAGCGTTAATAGGCTAACCGCGAACCCAACGAATCGTAATTAACCGTATCAGAATATAGAAAAATCACGCGAGATCCATTAGCAGGGTACGTCGTTGCTAGTGTGCCCGTACCTTCAGCGACGAACAGATCGCAAATAGTGACGTAAATTTTACGACTCACGACGCTGTTTAGTGTGGCATACCCTTTTCATTTATTTCAGAGCTCTTTGGGTCGTTCAGAGCGGAATTAAACATTGCATGTTGCAGCGTAAGGCCCCGTCACACTCAAGGTATGCCACACTAAACAACATCGCTAACGGGATCGCTAAAAAACGTCACTATTTAGTGATCCCGTTAGCGATGTTGTTGTGTGTGGATCTCCCAGCGACGTGCCCCTGCTGAGATCCTGCTGTGATCTCGCTCGTCGCTGACATCGTTCCGGACCCTATTTTATCGTCGGCGCCCCCGCTGGTAAGTATATATCGCTGAGTGTGGCACCTTTTCTTAGCGATTTAGCGGTACTTTTGTACCGCTAAAGTCGTTAAGGAGATCGCTAACCGCGATAACGTCCCTTAACGACATCGCTAAGTTAAGCCGCTATCAGCGATATAGAAACAATCCCGCTAGCGATCGCATTAGTATGCGTCGTTATCGTGATCGCTAGCGGATTGTTTAGTGTGGCAGTACCTTCAGCGACGCAGCAGCGATCCCGACAAGATATGCACTTGTCAGGATCGCTGGTGTATCACTACATGATCGCTGCTGAGCTGTCAAACAGGCAGCTCAGGGCAGCGATCAGCACAGCGACACTGCGGGTAACATCGCTAGTTACCCGCAGTGTACCTTGGATACCAGCGCCCTGATGCAGGGAGCTGGTAACCAAGGTAGACGTCGGGTTTCCAAGCGCTGCGCGGTGCCTGGAAACCCGTTGTGTACCTTGGTTACCAGCTCCCTGCATCAGGGTGCTGGTATCCAAGGTACACAGCGGGTTTCTAGGCACAGCCCCGCGCCTGGAAACCCGCTGTGTACCTGGTTACCAGCGGATCGCTGGTCTCCCGCCTGTCACACGCAGCGATGCGTGCCTGTCACGGGAGACCAGCGATCAAAAAAATGTCCGACATTTCAGCGACGATCAGCGATACCCGGCAGGGGGGCTGATCGTCGCTGAATGTCACACACAGCGATATCGCTGGTGAGCTCGCTGCTGCGTCACAAAACTAGTGACTCAGCAGCGATCTCGGTAGGGATATCGCTATGTGAGACGGGCCCTTAAGGGCCCTGTCACACTCAACGACGCAGCAGCGATCCCACCAACTATACGACCAGGAACGGATCGTTGCTGCGTCGCTTTTTGGTCGCTGATGAGCTGTCACATAGGCAGACTCACCAGCGATCAGAACCAGCGAGCACACTGGTATCCAGTGTAAACAGTGGGTAACTAAGCACCGCGCGGCACCTAGTTACCCGATATGTACCCTAGATACCGTCTCTCAGCGCTCTACAGGTAACTAAGTGCCGCGCGGTGCTTAGTTACCCGATATGTACATTGGATACCAGCTCGCTGATCGTAGGTCTCCCGCTGTCACACGCAGCGATGAACTCTGGTCAGCAGGACACCAACGATGAAAAAATAGTCCAGGACATTCAACGATGATCAGCGATACCCAGCAGGGGTGCTGGTCGTCGCTGCATGTCACACTAAGCGAGATTGCTGGCTAGGTCGCTGTTGCGTCACAAAATCGATGACGCTTCAGTGATCTCGCTTAGTGTGAGGGGCTTTAGAGAGGTGCATCCCAGATATCTGAAATAAATGATAATCTGGTGCATTTGGGAGAGAAAATAAATACAGAATTAGCTCCAAACTTGAGTTTTCATATTAGAATACAATTTTTTATCAAAACAGACACCTTTGACATTTTTTCTTTGCCAGAGAGCCAAATTCCCACAAATTATTCATGCTGCCTAAACCACAGCCCCTCTTTCCACTAAATAATGGTGTGTGTAGCATGAATTCCCTTTAAACAAGATTTCATTATACAATACATCCATACATTAATAAATCTCTTAAACCTGATGAGGCTGCTGTACTTACTTTGAAAATCCATTCCAGTACTGCTATATTATCATTTTTTAAAGTTAAAAGAGCGTTTCATTGAGTAAGAAGTTGGATAAATGATTTGGGCATAACTAATGTGTGTGCAGGAGTTTCAGTTTCCCCTAAAACTTGGATCCCAAGGAGGGGGCCAATCGGTCCTTTAGACCCATATGAGAAAATCGACACCATTACAGACCTATGAAATTTGGAGGCCCTCTTGGAGGTTTGACACACTGTTGATAATAGCATAAAACACGCTCACCTATGACTGTGGTGATCAGAGCTCCACACCTATTCTAGTCTTTGGGCTTGTTACCTGTTGCCACCCACCAGGTACTGGGGTCTTGTGCCTGTCAGAACAATAAAGTATTGCAGAAAACAGAAACTAGGTGTTGGCAGCGGATTATTCAGGATACTCTCCAAGCACGTGACAACAGAGCTTCTTTATTCAGGAACAATCAGGAACAATATATGATAAGTCTAATAGATCAGAAATAAATCATTTGTGTGTCTCTATCTGTGCAGCATCTACAGCAGGCTGCTTCTCTCATACACAGACACAGGAAAAACAGGAAATACAGTCACATGCTCTCCCTGTGTGAGCCTCTGGGAGTTTTTTTTTGTTCTAACTTTATAAACAGAATACAAATTTAGCAACTAAACACTCATAGACAGGAATGGAGTTGTTGCACCAAACATATTCCAACACTAGGTTACCTAGAGGCACTGCTAGAGCTCGTCATAGTATAAGTATGTTTCAATGTTCTTAATTTGGAGACTACTGATGTACAAATGACACTGGGCACTAGGCTGGTTAATACTTCAAGGTAAGTTACTTGAATACTTAGTTAAAAAAAAACCATAGTTGTACAAATTTTATTTGTTCACTTTTGCATTTCTACAGCAGCTCCATCAACTTTTTGAAAAGTGGTCTGAGCTTAATTGAAGGAGACTTGGGTTTGCAATGCCTAACAGATTCATTATAATTCATGAGTAAATTTTTGCAGAAATGAACTCCTGTGGGTGAGGGAAGCAGATTGTCATTCTCATCCAGACGGTCTGCTATGAATGGCTTTCATTGAAGTACCTTCATGACCATCCAATACAGATTGACAATGGCATTTAACAGGTTAACAGCGGCAATTGATGATTAGAACAGCACTCCCCGGCCAGCGCACTGTATATACCATTGTCACAGATTGACAGGTCTGATGTAAGAGGCAGATGATGACTGAATAATACAGTCATCATCTGTCCAATTCCTGAGCCAGGATCAAAGAAGGAGTCCCGACATTACGGGAGACCAAACATTGTCATCATATGACAGGAAAGGGTTAAAATACTTACCAATCGCCATCTTCCCAGTTTCCAGCACTTCTCCGGTCCTCTTTTTTTAGGGGTTTATGTGTGGATCCGGAGCGTAGCTTGCTGTTACTATTTTCACAAAGTTCATGGAGCCTCATTCTGAGACTCAAAGGCTTAACATTGGTGGAAGTATCACGGCCCCACGAAGCAATCTCTCTTTCTTGCTCCATCTTCTCCCCTTTCTATAGACTTGATGCAATTTGATTCCCCACTGAAGGCAGAGTTGACAACAGATCTGAGAAGTGTTTGAGAGAGAAGGGGGCAAGAAGTGACTGATAAGTGTGGGAACTGCCATTTTTTCTCTAATAAGATTCTTATCTTTGCTTTTTATCTTGACATTTTTTACATCACTAAGTGAGGCTGCTTCATGTTGTCACAACACTCAAGCATCAGGTCAGTGCTTGCCTCTTCTGTATATGCATGAGCCCTTAGAAGACGAAACTCTCAATAGCCCTCAGCACTTAGGATCAGTTTAAGAGCAGGGTCGGACATATTGAGTCGCACACAGTACCAGGGCTTATGGGGTACTCGGCACCGAGCCCGTTAACTTCAATGGGGGATAGGTCACGGGTAGCGCAGCTCGGTCCGTTGCCCTGGGCGCTCATTCAAAGGGGGATATTTACAAGGGATTGTAGGAATTGTTTGTGACGCCACCTGTGGTTTCTGATCAGGGTGACCAGCGCTGCAGGGTGAATCCTCTGAGGGTTGTTATTTGGCAGCAAGGTGTTAAGTCTCCCACAGGCGAGACGGGATCCCTCAGGGTATATGGCGGTGCAGGGGTGCAGGGCAATAAGGCAGACTCACACAAGTCAGTCTCTTTCCATACCTTTACTGGTGGTATTTGCAGGTACGTCCCGGGAAGCTGCTCAGGGTGGAGGATGCACATCCAGGTAATCACTGAGTAGGTTTAAGGCCTCCTTACTTCTTAATGTATGAGTTTCCAACCTGCATGAAGCTAAGTTCAACTCTGTGCAGTACAGCTACGCCCGGCCGACATTGTGGTGGAGCCTTCTTTTGGCAAGAACCAAGTCTATGTGGCTGATCAGGCCCGACTCCTGTTCTCCCTGACCCCGGTTACGTATCAGCACTATAGGGCCCCTCTGCGACCTGAAGTCCAGCAGGGATTCCGGTTTTCTCCCACTAGCCGTGAAGGTTCTAGCAAGGCTTCGGACCCGGTGTCCGGTTGTGCAGAGTGGATGCAGCTATCGTTGCTATATCACCTCGGTCACTCTTTCCCTTTGTCACCACTCGCCCGTCGCCCTACTCACACCCTTAACATAAGCACGGGTAACAGTAGGTGTAGTCGTCAGCTTCCTTCCACAGCTTACTGACCGTTTCTCAGTCGACTCGATGTTATGATACTGTAGTCCCCTTCCTTCTTTTCCTTCATAGACTCTGTCCTGAGCAGCTCTCAGGACCTTCCGTCAGACTAATTTCACGCTCGCTCCGAGAGTCGCTTTCCACATTCATAGGGTACTAACAGTCAGCCTGTTCTGAGGTAACAGCTCGTCCTTCTGCTTCTGTCTCATCTGACAGGAATCAAGTCCACAAAAAGACTAACCTAACTGCTACGTCTCCCACACCCTTAAATAGACTAAGGTTCCCTCTAGTGGCACTGTAGGGAAGTGTGAGTGTGAATGAATATCAGGTGCTTTGTAATTACCTTTCTGTGCATTCTCCTGGGAACATGTGTCACCAAGCGCAGCTGGGCCACACATCCCCCCCTAGTTATATACAGCACTCCCGGGCTGAAAAAGGAAAAAAAAACAATTTTTATAATAACATCAACAACATAACTCATCCCTTGCGGGAGGTAAGGACACTTTAACGTTACATTGTGTACAAGTTGCAAAATAGAAAAATATCAAAATATTTTCACAGTGCAATAAATACAATATTCTTGTGGAGGACCCGTACCAAAAACCTCCCACGGTGGTCCTGGGTGGGCTGCAGGACTTCTCTGCTGCAAACCTCACTCAAGGCCACACCATACGGGTTTTTCTTCTGAGGTAGTATGGCTTTACGTAAAACCAAGATGGGACACCGAAGTGCCAACTATTTACAACTAAAGTTTTTGGGCTGGCAAAGTCCTCAGCCACGCAGTCCTTCATAAACATTCCTAGAAAATCACATTTCTATCATATTACTTCACATTACCCAACTGGGGTATACTATGCATCATACTCATGCAAACATCATCACATAACGTTTTCACTAAAGTGCAATTCTTCTTAACTTTTTACAGTTGCAGTAAACCCTGTCTGGGTCCTACTGTTCTTTGTATATTGCGATTACTTCTTCCATACCTGGGGCTGGAAGTATGCGGTGCGCTCTGGAACGCATTACAAAAAGATCATGTCCTGCTACCTGTGTCTGGGTAGCTACAGTCCTTGTTTCAATTTTGTGACTTGCTGGAGGCCTAACGGGTGCCTCTTCTAAATATAGATCTGACTCCATAGGGGTCGCTATTGCACGCAGTGGCTTAGTTGGTGTTGCTGCGCTCCGTTGCGTTGTAGAATGGGATGCAGTATAAGATGCAGGACAGGACGCAGGATACGATGCAGTGCAGGACGCAGGTGCGCGGCCGGGCTCTGATGTGGCTGGGGCTTGGGACGCTGAGACACGGGGTACGTTTCCAGCTTCAGGGACGGGGTCGCTGACTCGGGAGACATTCAGGGCATACCACCCCTTAAGACCCCAGTGCCGCGTGTAGGTGACAATGTCCCCAATAATTAGATCCCTTCCCGGGTGCCCCTCTGGCAGGTGAGACTCCACATCCCTGGGTTAACAAAGACCTCCTGGTACAGGCCTGGTTCATGGATGAACCCCCAGCCTCCCCAGAGTTTGAAGTCTCTAATGGCCCCCTGGCGCCGCGGTTCCCGGAGCGTACCTTTGTCTCGCCTGACGTTCTCCTTGTCAGCGAGATCCTTTTCCCAGTAACTGTGGCGAAGCTTCTGCGCCTCTCTCTGCTCCTGCTGCTGCCGCTTCTCCTGCTCACGGCGTCGCCACTCGTTCTCCATCTGGGCGGCGTATTCCACGTCGTCCAGGTACTCCATTCCTCCCAGTCGATCTCCATCACCTGCGGCTGGGTGTCTTCCGTCGTCATCCCTACCGGGGGACTGCATACCGCTGCGGCCTCTGGTTCCAGGCCTGGCTGGCATTCCGGTCCGGGCAGGGCCTCCTCAGCCTCCTTCCCTCCCGCCGCGTCCCCGGCGGAGTCAGGATCAGCACTTTTGGGGACGGCCTCCAGTGATTCATCAGCCGCTGGGTCCAGTGGTGGCACAGGTAACGGTTGTGTATCCAGGGGGGAGAGCGCCGCGTCCCACAGCAGCTGCTGTTTCAGGGCACGCCAGCTCTGCTCCATCGCTTCCATTTCAGCGTGGTGTCGGGCCATGTCCCTCAACACCGCATCCACCTCCTCCACTTTCTGCATTGTTTGGTCGTTGTCCCGACCTGGGGACGGTTCAGGCACAGGCAGTAGCTCTTCAGGGAACGGGGTCTGCGCACCGCCGTTCCTCCACACAGCGTCTCCTGTCCTTCCGTCATCTCACTCCAGGCAAGACTGTGTTTTCCATCTGGAACAATCTGGTCCTTTCCGTGGAGGCGGGACTTTCGCTTCCTCTTCTTGGCATAGAGGATGAAGAGAAGGCGGATCTCCCTTGCAGTGGGGCAGGCTCTCACATTATAATAGCATTTGGATAAGGCGGCCATAACTTTCGCGCCACGGGGGGGCACGCCCACGAATGTACGCCCACCTTCTTCACCAGCGCCTCAGGGCGCCAATATGGCGGCAAAATGGCGGAAAATGGCGCCAAAAATCAAACAACAGCAGTCTTTTTCACAAAAACAGTCCACTTTAGGCACACAGGACTTACATTTAGTAAGCTTCGTATCCTGTTCGTGACGCCAAAGATGAGTCGCACACAGTACCAGGGCTTATGGGGTACTCGGCACCGAGCCCATTAACTTCAATGGGGGATAGGTCACGGGTAGCGCAGCTCGGTCCGTTGCCCTGGGCGCTCATTCAAAGGGGGATATTTACAGGGGATTGTAGGAATTGTTCGTGACGCCACCTGTGGTTTCTGATCAGGGTGACCAGCGCTGCAGGGTGAATCCTCTGAGGGGTTGTTATTTGGCAGCAAGGTGTTAAGTCTCCCACAGGTGAGACTGGATCCCTCAGGGTATATGGCGGTGCAGGGGTGCAGGGCAATAAGGCAGACACACACAAGTCAGTCTCTTTCCATACCTTTACTGGTGGTATTTGCAGGTACGTCCTGGGAAGCTGCTCAGGTGGAGGATGCACATCCAGGTAATCACTGAGTAGGTTTAAGGCCTCCTTACTTCTTAATGTATGAGTTTCCAACCTGCATGAAGCTAAGTTCAACTCTGTGCAGTACAGCTACGCCCGGCCGACATTGTGGTGGAGCCTTCTTTTGGCAAGAACCAAGTCTATGTGGCTGATCAGGCCCCACTCCTGTTCTCCCTGACCCCGGTTACGTATCAGCACTATAGGGCCCCTCTGCGACCTGAAGTCCAGCAGGGATTCCGGTTTTCTCCCACTAGCCGTGAAGGTTCTAGCAAGGCTTCGGACCCGGTGTCCGGTTGTGCAGAGTGGAGGCAGCTATCGTTGCTATATCACCTCGGTCACTCTTTCCCTTTGTCACCACTCGCCCGTCGCCCTACTCACACCCTTAACATAAGCACGGGTAACAGTAGGTGTAGTCGTCAGCTTCCTTCCTTCCACAGCTCACTGACCGTTTCTCAGTCGACTTGATGTTATGATACTGTAGTCCCTTTCCTTCTTTTCCTTCATAGACTCCGTCCAGAGAAGCTCTCAGGACCTTCCGTCAGACTGAATTCACGCTCGCTCCGAGAGTCGCTTTCCACATTCATAGGGTACTAACAGTCAGCCTGTTCTGAGGTAACAGCTCGTCCTTCTGCTTCTGTCTCATCTGACAGGAATCAACTCCACAAAAAGACTAACCTAACTGCTTCATCTCCCACACCCTTAAATAGTCTAAGGTTCCCTCTAGTGGCACTGTAGGGAAGTGTGAGTGTGAATGAATATCAGGTGCTTTGTAATTACCTTTCTGTGCATTCTCCAGGGAACATGTGTCACCAAGCGCAGCTGGGCCACACAATATCATTGGTGCAAACTGTGCGGCCAAACAGGGGCCAAAGAGGTAAGGGGCACATTTATACCTACAAAGCAGGTGCAATTTTGCATTTTTAGTAGTCCTTAGGTTACAAAGTGCCCATATATTTTTCTTGCACAGGAGCCCTTTTCTTTCTGTGCCAGCGGTTAAGGGCATTTAGAGAGTTAAAGTTTTGTGAAAACTTGAAGCGTCACAGTTTGCGGAACAATGAAATAGGCAATTATCAGTTTAAAAAATCATGAAAATCATACTTCCATGTTCATACGGTGTATCTTGTCTTGTTTCTTGACCAAAACAGAAAAAAAAAATTGTCTGCGCTGCTGAAAAGAAGTCTTTTGCTGCGATATTCATTAGACTGTAACAAGGGATGAGGGGGTAGTTGTAGCCAAGCATTTAAAGGCACAGTACACAGAGTCCACTGAGCAGATAGTCAGCGAGCTTCCCCCGGCCCCTTGTACATAAATGGACAGCACTGACACAGCTCTTCCCCACAAGTTACCTTCTTTTCATTGGGTCTTAGCAGTCCAGGAAATAAAGGGTCCAGAAATGCAGCAGCTTCCTGCTCTCTCCTTAACGATTGCTACTGCCGTACCCACAACGTACCCACAACGGTCGTAGTGGCCGAAGTTTGCAGAAAATCCAATCACTGGAATCTGCGCGCCTGAGACCCCTTCAGGGAAGGCCCTTACAAAGTCCTGAAGGCCTGTGTTGTAGTCCTTAGTCCTGATGCTCAGTTTTGGTCCGAGGCAATAGACCTCTCCCGTCCAGGGGTCTGGCAGTGCCCCTGTGTAATAAACGTCTGCCCTGTACAAAGTACCCAGGCTTTCTGACTGGGGACAGCAGCCTCCTCTTCCCTCACTGCTGCTGGCCCAGCCCACAAATTTAACTATTGCTGTCCCTGCCTCTATTATGTACATTACATACCTGGCAGACACAGCACATTAAAGGGGAACACATAGCAACGTATGTACATTAATAAAGGAATACGTACATTACTTAAGGTGCACGGGGGGTCATATGGAAGGAGGAGAGCACGCAACTGAGGGGACCTGCCATCCCCTTACAAGACGATTCTTTATTGTCCGCTACGTGTTTCAATGTCGTACTGGCATCTTTATCAAGTGTAAAAAAAACAACAGGCTACACACACTGGTGCATGGAGATATTTATAGACCAAAATGGGCGCCAAAAAAGTTAGAGTACCACCCACTGAGGTGTGGGTTGGGGTTCAAATTCAAGAGGAGGCCTGGAAGACAGAAAGAAAGAGGAAGGGGAAAAATGTGTGCAAAAGTATAAGAAATACTATTATAAAGAGTTGATAGAACACATAAGTAAACAGAGAGAAAGTGTAACTATTAAAATTAAGCATCAGAAATACCAGTAATGGAAAATTGCTCAAACATGAATAAAGAAAACGTGTAGGACAGGATATTAGAACCCGACAGAAGGATAATATATAAAATATGAGAGAGAAAGGGAGGACTAATAAGGAAGGAAAATAAGGGAGGAAAAATAAGACAAGGATTTGTAAAGAGGTGGAGGAAGCTACAACGAGGAAATAAAAAGGACGTGGATAGCACAAAAGGAGAGTAGGTTGGTGAGGGGGAGAACACAAAGCTACAGGTGGCTGAACTGATAGAAGTGTAAAGGGGAGTGTGAGGACAAACTACCAAATGGGCAATTCCAGCTTGGATGCAAAAATTGCATTTGAAGTCTCCAATGCAAAATTGCCTTTCTTGTAGGCAGTACAGGAAAAAAAACAAAAGGTTTGGAGTGAAACATATAAAAAAATAAAATAAAAATGGCGGTATGGAATGATAGGGATAAAGAGGAAGATGTGATTTGGAACATTAAAGTGAGCCGTAGAGGAGAAAGTGTGATTGAGGAATAGGAAGAAATAAGCTAACAAGAGGTGTTGTGAACACTCTACAGTCATGGCCAAAAGTTTTGAGAATGACACAAATATAAATTTTTACAAAGTCTACTGCTTCACTTTTTCTAATGGCAATTTGCATATACTCCAGAATGTTATGAAGAGTGATCAGCTTAACAGCAATTACTTGCAAAGTCAATATTTGGCTAGAAAATGAACTTTATCCCCCAAAACACATTTCAACATCATTGCAGCCCTGCCTTAAAAGGACCAGCTAACCTCTTTTCAGTGATTGCTCCATTAACACAGGTGTGGGTGTTGATGAGGACATGGCTGGAGATCAATCTGTCATGATTAAGTAAGAATGACACCACTGGACACTTTAAAAGGAGGCTGGTGCTTGGCATCATTGTTTCTCTTCTGTTAACCATGGTTATCTCTAAAGAAACACGTGCAGTCATCATTGCAATGCACAAAAATGGCCTAACAGGGAAGATTATCGCAGCTAGAAAGATTGCACCTCAGTCAACAATCTATTGCATCTTCAAGAACTTCAAGGAGAGAGGTTCCATTGTTGCCAAAAAGGCTTCAGGGCACCCAAGAAAGACCAGCAAGCGCCAGTCTCTTAAAAGTGTTTCAGCTGTGGGATCGGGCTACCAGCAGTGCAAAGCTTGCTCAGGAATGGCAGCAGGCAGGGGTGTAGTGCATCTGCACGCACTGTGAGGTGGAGACTCTTGGAGCAAGGCCTGGTCTTAAGAGGGCAGCAAAGAAGCCACTTCTCTCCAGAAAAAAACATCATGGACAGACTGATATTCTGCAAAAAGTACAGGCAGTGGACTGCTGAGGACTGGGGTAAAGTTATTTTCTCTGATGAATCCCCTTTTCGATTGTTTGGGACATCAGGAAAACGCCTCATTCGGAGAAGACAAGGTGAGCGCTACCACCAGTCTTGTCTCATGCCAACTGTTAAGCATCCTGAAACCATTCATGTGTGGGGTTGCTTCTCAGCCAAGGGAATCGGCTCTCTCACAGTCTTGCCTAAAAACACAGCCATGAATAAAGAATGGTACCAGAATGTCCTCCAAGAGCAACTTCTCCCAACCCTCCAAGAGCAGTTTGGCGATCTACAATGCCTTTTCCAGCATGATGGAGCACCTTGCCATAAAGCAAAGATGATAACTAAATGGCTCAGGGAACAAAACATAGAGATTTTGGGTCCATGGCCTGGAAACTCCCCAGAGCTTAATCCCATTGAGAACTTGTGGTCAATCATCAAGAGACGGGTGGACAAACAAAAACCTAAAAATTCTGACAAAATGAAAGCATTGATTGTGCAAGAATGGACTGCTATCAGACAGGATTTGGTCCAGAAGTTGATTGAGAGCATGCCAGGGAGAATTGCAGAGTCCTGAAGAAGAAGGGTCAACACTGCAAATATTGACTTGCTGCATTAACTCATTCTAACTGTCAATATAAGCTTTTGTTACTCATATGTTTGCAATTATTATATTTCTGTCTGTGATAAAAACATCTGTCAAACACACATAAAAACCAGAGGGCAGCAGATCATGTGAAAATATAATATTTGTGTCATTCTCAAAACTTTTGGCCATGACTGTAGTGTAAAATAAATAAATAAATAATGCAGAAAGTAAAATATTGGGCAAAATAACGGTAAGAACCGCAGAGGCCGTGAATATACATGAAATCTAATTTTTGGAGGTGTTGTTATGTTCCTAATCACTTTTATTATTCCTGTACAATTCCAACAGTCTTGATTATATTTCACATTTATGAGAATCCATTTTGCCATCGATGATTTTGTGTGATTATGAATTGTTCTAGGTTTACATGCAGTCATATTTATAATCATAAATAAAGTTTGTTTTCTTATTATTATCATTTTATCTCTGTAGAACAGTACAATTATAGATTGATGTGTTCTTGCCATTGGGACAACAGGTTACCTCTTCTACAAATTCTTTGACCTGGCATTGAGTTCATATTAATTTATTTGGCTCAGACACTTAGCTATAGGGAGTACAGTCTCACTTGGGCCTTGTTGTCTAAGTTGGCGCTAAGCCCTTCTCATGATTAGAAATGGCACATGGTAGGTGGTAGGCTCTGCCAGAAGCTTTAGAAGGGGTTATGCTCAATCACAACTCATCACCTATGCCAGGAATAGGTCTGATCACTGGGAATCCCACCACAGACAACCTCACTAATCAGCAGAGCACGGTCCGGTGCCCCCAATTTGAAAGAATATGTGCTGCCACCACGCTTCTTGTATATGGGGTTGATGGAGATAGCCAAGAACAACACTTGTCTGTCTTTGTCAGTCTTATTACAGACAATGAATAGAGCAGCAGTACTTATACATAACTGCTGATCTATTGAAGTAGGTGACATAGGACTCCTTACTCATGACCTGTGAGGTTCCAAGTGGTGGGACCCACAGTGAGGAGAAACTTATTATGTGTCCTTTTGATAGCAGATGAGTTGTAATTATAGGACAACTACTTTATGTATTGTATTTAGGCTTTCCCCTTGCATTTCTTCCATTATCACAATATCTTATCTTTTAGTATTATTTGTAATCCCTGCTTCTTTTGTCGCCCACAGGACAGACAGCACTTCACATAGCAATAGAAAAGAGAAATTTTAACTTAGTGAAGCTTTTGATGGAAAACAAGGCCGATTTACACGCAAGGGCAAGTGGGTTGTTTTTCCAGCAGAAAAAGAAAGGTGTCAGTTTCTACTTTGGTAAGTTTTCTTTTTTTTTGTTGTTAACACATGTGGCTATGAAAAAAAAATCAAATTAATAACCAAGTATAATAGAAGAATGCAAGAAGGCAATATTATTACAGCTTTAAAGGGGACATGTCACTTGCGCAAAAAATTTGATTTAAATACGTTGATACCTGATTCTGCGTCTCTTTTCTATTTTGCTCTGTTGCAGAGATATTCACATTTGTTGCTATTGAAGCACAGTATTTATAATCTTTGCTTGTAGTCCAACTGTCTGTTTCTTCAGAGTCTTCTCTGTGTTTTCACCCCCCACTCCTTGATGCTGCCGGTCACATCTGATCTAGCAGTCTACAGTATGCGTCTGTCAGTATCAGACTGTAAGGTACCCAGGACGGTAGCTGTGGGTGAGCTGCTGATCCATAACGCCCGCCACTTTATAAGCAAATCATCTCCCAGTCCATATGTGTCGTGCTGTGTACATTGCATTGTATTCACTTGCAGGCTGGAGGCATTCGCTTTCACCACGTACTCGGTTCCAGAACGAGCCATGCAGGGTCGGACTGGGGTGTCTGGGGCCTACAGGGGAATTGACCTTAGGGCCTGATCTATATATAAATGTTATATTTTATAGCATTATCCTGCCTGTGATGGTAATGTTATGACTGCTGAAATGTCATATAAAAATAACGAAGTATAAGACCGAATAAAAATTGTTGTTTTTTTTTATTGTATATAGAAATAATAAAACACGAAATATTAAAAAATGTGTTTAACATAAAAAATTAATTTAAACAATGGCCCATTTTCTTGTCATTTCTCTTCATGTCACTTATTGATCATCTGATTTTAAACTTCGGAGCAATGGGTGCTTAGTTAATATTTAAACACATATCACATTGACGTCCAGTAGGTGTCGATCTGTAGTTAGATTTTAGAACCTAAAATGTCTTTTCGTTACAGGAGAACTCCCCCTGTCACTTGCTGCCTGCACTAACCAGCTCGATATTGTGACATATCTTCTAAGCGTTCCACACACCAAGTTTAACTTGAATGCCAAGGATAGCCACGGAAATACAGTTCTGCATGCTCTGGTCTTAGTGGCTGATGACACTGAAGAGAATACTGAGATCATCACCAATATGTATGATGATATTCTGAAGAAGTCCGAGCAGATTGATCCACGGATGAAACTTGAAGAGGAGTGTAACAATGACGATCTTACTCCTTTAAAGTTAGCAGCGAAATTGGGGAAAATTGAGGTTAGTCACAAGGAATCTCTTTTGAGCTTTATATTTTCTTTCATATGCATGTTGGAGGAACCACCGCCCTAAAGGCACATGAGAATGCTACGTCAACCAAAGACTAAAATATAGCCAATTTTATATTATATAATATGACCCTTTAAGACAAAGAACCTAGAGTCTTTAGAAGTTGGGCTATCCACTGTATCACTAAGTTGACATCTTTTTGAAGCTACTGCTTCTGAATTGGGAGATATCATTGTGTGAGGAAAGACTGGGAGTGTTGCACAGCTAAATACAGGGGAGATCAACAGTGGCATGTAAAAGTTTGGGCACCCCTGGTCAAAATTACTGTTATTGTGAACAGCTAAGCTAATTGAAGATTAAATGATCTCTAAAAGGGCTAAAGTTAAAGATGACACATTTTCTTTTTATTTTAGGCAAAAAAAAAAAATATATATATATATATATATTGTCATCTTTTAAATTTTAAAAATTACAAAAATTAAAATGGGCCTATGCAAAAGTTTGGGCACCCTGCATTGTTCTTACCTAGTAGCACCCCCTTTTGAAATTATCACAGCTTGTAAACGCTTTTTGTAGCCAGACAAGAGTCTTTCATTTCTTGTTTGAGTTATTTTCATCCATTCTTCCCTGGGAAATTCTTCCAGTTCTGTGAGGTTCCTGGTCGTCTTGCATGCACTGCTATTTTGAGGTCTAACGACAGATTTTCAATGATGTTCAGATCAGTGGACTGTGAGGGCCATTGTAAAACCTCCAGCTTGCACCTTTTGAGGTAGTCTATTGTGGATTTTGACATGTGTTTAAAATCATTATCCATTTATACAAGCCATCCTCTTTTCAACTTCAGCTTTTTTTTTTTTATAGATGGTGTTATGCTTGCATCAAGAATTTGTGGAAATTAAATTTAATCCATTCTTCCATCTACCCGTGAAATGTTCCTCTTGCAATTGGCTGCAACACAACTTTGAAGTGTGATTGATCCACCCCCATGTCTCATGGTTGGCAGCATGTTCTTTTCCTGAAATTCTGTGCCCTTTTTTCTCCACCCATACTTTTGATCATTGTGGCCAAAGAGTTCTATTTTAAACAGATTGATCCACAGGACTTGTTTCCAAAATGCATCAGGCTTGTTTAGATGTTCTTTTGCATACTTCAGACTCTGAATTTGATGGTGAGAACGCAGGAGAGGTTTTTCTCTAATGACTCTTCCATGAAGGCCATATTTGTGCAGGTGTCTCTGAACAGTAGAACAATGTACCACAACTCCAGAATTTGCTAAATCTTTCTGAAGTTCTTTTGCAGTAAAGCGGAAGTTCTAAATTGTCTCTCTAGCAATCGTGCGAGCAGCTCTCACTGAAATTTTGCTTGATCTTCCAGACCTTATCTTGACTTTGTTTGTTCCTGTTAACTGCCATTTTTTAATTACATTTCGAATTTTAGAAAGGACAACAAGAAAACGCTTTGCTATCTTCTTATAGCCTTCTCCTGCCTTCCTGCTATGCATGGCCTCCATTCCTATCCTGGTATATAGTGCCCCCTCATCCCTATCCTGGTATGCATGGCACCCTCATCCCCATTCTGGTATACATGGCCCCCTCATCCCTATCCTGGTATGAATGTCCCCAATCCCCATCCTGTTATACATTGTCGCCTTATCCCTATCCTGGTATACATGGCCCCCTCATCCCCCCTATCCTGGTATTCATGGCCCCCTCATCCCCCCTATCTTAGTATGCATAGCCCCCCTTCCCATCCTGGTATGCATGGCCCCCTCATCCGCAGCCGGGTATGCATGGCCTGTCATCCCCAGCTTGGTATGCATAACCCTTTCATCTCCAGCCTGGTATGTATGGCTTTATCATCCCCAGCCTGGCCCCCTCATTCCCCATTCTGGTATGCATGGTGCCCTCATCCCTATCCTGGTATGAATGGCCTTCTCATCCCTGTCCTGGTATGCATGCCCTCCCCCTCCCCATCATGGTATGAATGGCCCCATCCCCATCCTGGCATGCATGGCCCCCATCAAAAACATAAAAAAATAAACCTTTCTACTTACCTTCCCTTCGCTCCCTCGCAGCGTCCTGTTCTGATGCTAGCAGCTGATTTCAGCTTGCAAGCAGCGCATGACAGTAATGTCATGCGCTGCTTACAAGCCAAGGACAGCTGCCAGAATATTCACTGCTCTCCATGCCCAGGACTATAGGAGTGGAGAGCAGTGAATATTCATTTCAGTTTAATAGCTGGCACAGTGTTAGCCGCAGGCTTCCTGCTGCTGGGCCATCACATATGCCCGCTACTAAATGGAATGAATATTCACTGCTCTCCACTACCATGGGCATGGTAAGCATTGAATATTCATTTTCTTTAGTAGTGGGCACATGTGATCGCCCAGCTGCCCACAATTAAAGTGAAATGAATATTCACTGCTCTCCACGCCCATGGGAGTAGACAGCAGTCAGTATTCATTCCGTTTTGTAGTGGGCACATGTCATCTTCCAACAGCAGGAAGCCTGAATCTGCGGCTGCTATGCCCAGTATTAAAGTGAAATGAATATTCACTGCTCTCCACCCCTATAATCCCTCCAATCTCTCGGTGCCAGCTTCAGTGCACAGAGGAAGGAGGGACTATGGGCGTGGGGAGCAGTGAGTATTAATTTCTCTTTAGCAGCGGGCACAGGCTTTAGCTGCAGCAGCTGGCTCCTGCCTCCTGTCATCCACTGCTCCGCCGCTGCTGCTCTGCTAGTGCAGGGCGAGCCCCCCAGACTCGCGGGCCCCATAGCGACTGCATGGTGTGCCACTATTAGCAGCATGCCACTGGCTGGGGGCCCTTGTGACTGTGGGAGCCCGAGACAATTGCCTAGTCGGCCTGCCCTGTATGCCAGCAGATGTAAGTGCCTGGGCCCACCGGAGAATTCTCCGGTTCTCTGGTGGGCCAGTCTGACCCTGGATACAGTAACTTGCAGTTTACCCTTCCTTTCCTCCACAGATACAGAACCAGAAAATAAAACTTTTCATCCTGTACCCAGTCTTATGGGTGCTGACCCCCAATCATGGGCTCATCATGACGACTACAGAATACAAGCAACTTCTGTAAACTCTAAAGCGCATGTAATGTGACCTTGAGCATTACTGACTATTTTAATATGGCTTCATGATTGTCATTTGCAACATATATTTTTCTAATTTTTAGTTGCTAAAGCACATAATTCGGAGGGAAATTGAGGAGCCAGAGTATAAACACTTGTCTCGGAAATTCACCGAATGGACGTATGGCCCAGTTCACACTTCTCTGTATGACATCTCATCTGTGGATACATATGAATCAGACTCTGTTTTGGAAACCATTGTATTTAGGAGTCAGGCCTATGTGAGTATTGGTTTAATTCAACAGTCTTTAAATTGCAGACATCCACTTGCACCACGATCTAACATACAAATCTATGTTATCCTTTCTTTAGAACCGGCACAAGATGATAGTACTGGAACCCTTGAACCATTTGCTTCAGGAAAAGTGGGACTCATTTGCTGGGAAGATATTTTATCTAAAATTCATCTTGTATATTTTATATATGGGTATATTTACAGCCACAGCTTACCACAGGCCTCTGGAAGGACAGGTATGAAGATGTATAAATAAAAATATTAAATAATAGAAAATTCAAGGTTATATTTCAGCCGTACTAGGTGATATGGACAAGATAATGTAAAGTGTGGCTCCTTCTATGTGCCAGAACAGAGAGCTGCTCTGTAAGCTCCAGCACCATGCTCCTGGTGCATCCACACTCTCCATGGACAGATATCCATTTTAACAGTTTTCCCTGCATTTTCCTTAAAGAAATTATTCTCTACTTGGACAACTTCTTCTCATACCCCTCGTTTGGCCCCAATAGAATAAAAAAGCTTATACTCCCTCTTCTGATAGCCCCGTTCCTGTGATGTTGGCACTTGGTCTCCCGAGCTGTTGCTGTGACACATGACGCCGGCGCCCAGTCAGCTCTGGTGTCGCTGTCCCCACTTCCTGTTGAATTGAGCAGGGAGAGGAAGTCCAAGATCAGCTGCAGCCCGACTTCCTCTTCATTTTCGATTTGTCTGAATGCGGAAACAGTGGGAAACAGAGGGTCAGCATGGCAACCAGAGGTCTGCAGAGACTCTGTGCTTGTCATTGCCAGATTGCTATGAGCGCCGCCCCGTGGTCGGCGCTCATAGAAAGTGAGCATTTCTGCTACGTACAGGCGATCTGATCATCGCCTGTGTATCAAAGTATTGCAGCTTCTAGTCTTCCATGGAGACTGTTGAAGCATGCAAAAAGTAAAAAACAAATGTTTTAAAAATATTAAAAAAAAAAATCTAAAAGTTCAAATCACCCCTTTCACCCCATTCAAAATAAAACAATAAAAAAAATCAAATATACACATATTTGGTATCACCGTGTTCAGAA
This sequence comes from Oophaga sylvatica, assembly GCA_033576555.1. Taxonomy (NCBI): domain Eukaryota; kingdom Metazoa; phylum Chordata; class Amphibia; order Anura; family Dendrobatidae; genus Oophaga; species Oophaga sylvatica. The sequence continues at coordinate 588,624,841 of JARQOD010000002.1, forward strand.
TCGCCCGATCTATTAATATAAAAAAAGAATTAACCCAATTGCTAAATGGCATAGTGAGAAAATAAGCCCTCATCCATCCAGCCTCAGATCACTAAAAAATGGAGGTGGTACAGGTCTCAGAAAATGGCACCATTTTTTTTTTTTTTTTACAAATTTTGGATTTTTTTTCACCGCTTAAATAAAAAAGAACCTATACATATTTGGCGTCTATGAACTTGTAATTACCTGGAGAATCATAGTGATAGGTGAGTTTTAGCATTTAGTGAACATGTTAAAAAAAAAAAACAACAACTGTGGAATTGCACTTTTTCACCGCACTTGGAATTTTTTTCCCATTTTCCAGTACACGATATGGTAAAAGCAATGGTGATGTTCGAAAGTAAAACTCGTCTAACAGAAAACAAGCACTCACACGGCCATATTGACCGAAAAATAAAAATAGTTATGGCTCTGGGAAAAAGGGGAGCAAAATCGAAAACGGAAAATGGTCCGGGGGTTAAGGGATATGTTTAATACAAAAAATACATGAAAGATTAATAAAAAAGTGGTGACCAAAGATGGCGGCCACACAACCACAGTTGCAACTAAACAGGGGGCTGTAACCATTGTGCCTAATACATAGCCATAGTTTGTTAATTCTACCATAGAAAAAGTGTCTTGAGCAGAAAAGAGCTCAGGGTAGAAAATAACACAGCACATAAGATACATTGTATTACCTCCTGTGGGTGGTAATGCCTGCCCGCTCATCAGGAGAGCTTTAAACTAGAGCAATTTGGGAAGATGAGCAAAAGGCTGGAGAAAGCCATACACCTGACAAATACTATTGAGAATTCTGCTATTAGAAGTGGAAGGAAAGAACAAAAACAAAAAAATCTACATAATAAAAATATTGAAGAAAGAGAAACCGAGAAAGAGAAACCGATCACAAACTAAAATGTTTCTATACAAATGCACAAAGCATGGGCAACAAACAAGGAGAATTGGAACTACTAACACAGGAAAAGAAATATGATGTCATTGGAATCACTGAAACTTGGTGTGACGATACACATGATTGGAAGGCTAGAAGGATACAACTTATTTGCAAGAAACATACTTGATAAACGAGGAGGAGGTGTCGCATTGTATGTTAGAAAAGCGTATATCTGCACAGAGATTGACGCTTCAGAGACTGGGAGTTCTGTGGAAACTGTTTGGGTAAGAATACAAGGACAGAACAATGGAAAGGACACCATTGTAGGCATTTACTACAGGCCACCTATGCAAGCTGAAGATATGGATGAACTCTTATACATCAAATGGCCAAGTTCTCCAAAAAATATGACATAGTGGTCATGGGAGATTTCAACTATCCAGATATTTGCTGGGAATCTCTCTCAGGCAAAACTAACAGGTCAAATTCTTATCCTCTCTGGCTGACAACTTTATCTTCCAAAAGGTAGAGGAGAAAACAAGGGGATCTGCTACCTTGGATCTAATCCTTATAAACAGGGAGGAAATGGTTGAGGAGGTAAGAGTGGCTGGGACCCTAGGAGGGAGCGTTCATAGAATTTTGGGTAACCAAGGAGGAAGACCTGTGAAAACTCAGATTTCAAGGTTGGATTTCAGAAAGGCAGATTTTAAGAGACTCAGAAAAAGAATTGGATGGATCCAATGGCTGGATATCCTTAAGGACAAAAAATGTCCAGGAATGATGGGAAATTTAGAAAAATTTGATTCTCAAAGCACAATCATTAACAATGAGGAAAGGAGGAAGAATGGGAAGCATTTAAGGAAACCAGGATGATGAACACAGAACTTAAACACATACCAAACAGGAAGAAATAAATATTTGTCAAATGGAAAGAGGGAGGCATATCTAAAGAAGAATATAATGCTGTCGGCACGAATCAGATTATCTAAAGCTGACAATGAATTAAGGCTTGCAAGAGACATAAAAAGCAAGAAAAAAAGATTTTGGCCGTATGTCAAAAGTAAAAGAAAAGTCAAAGATGCTATAGGATTTTTACAGGAAGGAAATGGTGAAATGGTAAGAAAGGATGTTGAGAAGGCTGAACTTTTAAATTCCTATTTTGCATCTGTTTTCTCTCAGAAAGTAAATGTAACATCACCTGATCTTCACTGTCCTATTAAAGGAATAGAAGAATCCAGGATATCTATAAACAGAAAAATAGTGAGGAAACACTTAACTAACATAAATGAATTCAAGTCTCCAGGTCCAGATGAATTACACCCCAGAGCACTGAAGGAGATAGCAGAAGAAATTCTTGAACCATCTCCATAATCTTTGGAAATTCTTGGAGAACAGGGGAAGTCACAGAAGACTGGAGAAGAACAAATGTTGTTCCTATCTTCAAAAAGGGGAAGAAGGTGGACCCAGGGAACTACAGGCCGGTCAGTCTGACTTCTATACCAGGAAAGATCTTTGAACAAATTAGTAAACAACATGTGTGTAAGTACCTGGATAAGAATGAAGCGATTAATCAGAGTCAGCATGGGTTTGTATCTAATAAGTCATGTCAGACTAACTTAATTTCCTTCTATGACAAAATCACTGACTGGGTGGATCAGGGAAATAAGGTGGACATAGTATAACTTGACTTCAGCAAAGCATTTTGACAAAGTATCTCACACAATCCTTATTGAAAAAATGACCAAGTATGGAATGGACAAGGCAACTGTTAGGGGAATTCATAACTGGCTTAGACCCAAAGAGTGGTCATAAAAGGCTGCACATCCAGTTGGAAAAATGCCTCAAGTGGGGGACCATAGGGCTCTGTCCTGGTCCCTGTGTTGTTCAACATCTTTATCAATTATTTAAATGAAAGAATTGAGGGTAAACTGATTACATTTGATGATGACACAAAGCTAGAGGGGTAGCTAATACTAGAGAAGAGAGAGAAAGGAGTCAAAAAGATCTCAACAAACTGGAACTCTGGGCAACAACTAATATAATTTTCAGCAGCAGACGAAGGAAGGGAGACACACACTAGTCATTACTAGTGGGTAGGCGGAGCCCAGATGAGATAGACACCTCAGATTAAAAAGAGTGTTGACCGGCCCCTCCAGCTCGGGCTCCTCCTACTCAGCTCTCCAGTCTAAAATTTGAGGTCTCAGAGGATAGTCGCTGCTGGAAGCAGCTCCTCAGAAGATTTTGTTATTTTCATTCGGACAAGAGACTTGGATCACCAGAAGTGGTCTAGAGGTCTCAGGGTCTCAGCGCTGCTGGACTCCCACCTCTCCCTTGGCGGATCTGTAATTACCCTGTATGGTGGTCCCTGCAGAATCGTGCCGGCCCTGGGGGATGAGGATGGCTTCCCTGGCGGGGACGCAAACCGCACATCGGGGTCACTGCGTTCCCCGCCCTGGGGGGAAGCGATGGGCACAGCGCCACAAACCCCTGGGGGTCCCTGTGGCGCTCAGCTGGTGAGTACTCCGCATTTCTTTTAATGTATGTGAGTGCCTTTAGCGGCTGCTGCGGCAGCCGCTGCTACATGTGAATGTACATGTTTGGTGACTGTATTTTTGTCCGCAGGCAGATGCCTGCAGGACAGAGGAGAGCAGAGAGCGAGGGAGTTCGCGCTCTTTTTTTGAAGCCGGCGGGGGGCGTGGCTTCACACTTTCCGGTCTTCTTGTGCAGAAGCGCGCGATTATGTGCTTCTCTTCCGGCTTCTCTCAGCGCGGCGGCCATTACACCGGGCTCCTCATACTCCGCTCCTCCCGATATATATTTATACATCACCGCGGCCAGCTGTGTGAGTGAAAGTCGTCACCCCCACAGCGCAGGACCTATCTGCATGACAGGTGGCAGATAGCGCTATCCTGCAGCTGCGGTCTCATATAGAGACCTTGTTTCGCCTGGGACTCACACACTCCCTGTTATTTTAATAAGGGAGTTGTGGGGAGCCTGCGACATTAACCCCTATTGAAGGGTTAACCCTTTTCAGCAAGAATCCAGCAATACCCGCCGTAGGTTCTATTCCTGTTACGGATCAGAACATAAAGGGTTAATTATACTGCTGACATATTCTGCTGATATTTTAGAGTCAGCTGGGGTAGCTCTCTACTTTACGAGCTTTAACCCTTCAGCGTGTTTGTTTCGTCCACTTAAGAAACCACACTTTTTTCTAATTACTGACAGGTTTTGACCTGCCATATACTGTGTGAGGGCATGTCGGATCAGGGTCCAGAAGGTGCGGACCATCTCTCAGATCCGCTTCAGGATCAGTCGCGCGTATCTGATACGCAGACCTCGACGGCGTCAAGTGCAGCGGTCGAAGGTTACAGCGATGCCAAATTGGATGCCATCGCTCGTTCTATTGATGGCCTGTCTGACCTTTTAGGTAATTGGGTGTCAGCTAGATTCTCTCATGACAGGAAGCGACACAGACCGGTTCCATCCTTTCCGCGTAGCGAATCAGAGGTCTCTGATATGGAATGCGGACAGGGTTCCCCTTCAGACTCGGATGGGGAGTTATCTGATTCGGATAAGGAGGATCGGCAGGGGCATTCTGCCTCTCTTGTGAGCCAAACAGAGGCTTTCATTGAAGCCATGAGGGAGGCGTTACAGTTACCGGAAGAGGTAACTAGACGTCCTGGTAAGTCGGCCCGAATGTACCAGGAGTACCGTAAGTCGCGATCGACATTGCCGGCTCTGGATGAGCTGGTTGGTCCGTATACGGACGGCGTTGCAAAATAATCTCCGTTATTCCGAGGTAGAGGGGCTTCTCGAATTGTTGGAGATTGCAGCCAACTATAGCTATGATGCAGGTCTGGATACTGCGTCTCTGTTGTCCAGGGCACAATCCTCGGCGGTCACAGTCAGAAGAGCACTGTGGCTTAGACAGTGGACCGGGGACGCGGTTTCCAAGCAAGGTTTGCTGTCTTTAGCTTACAAGGGCGGTCAGCTATTTGGGTCTGACCTCACAGAGCTGAATTGCCAAGGCAAAGGCAAAAGAAGCGGCTTTACCGCAGCGAAGGGCTATGGCTTCTGCGTCTGGCAGGCCTATGCCAGTAGTGCTCGGCGGTCCTTTCGGTCCAGGGGACGATTTGGTCAGTCCTCTTGGGGATCGGGTCGTCCCTCTTTTTCGGGAAAAAAGTCCTCTCAGAAATCCCGCACCCCCTGGAAACAAAGTTTCTGTCAAGACAAGCGGGAAGCTGACAAGACGCCCGCCAAGGCGACTGACGCCAGGGTCCCACTCGAGGGCTCTCGAGTGGGGGGTCGCCTGCTCCAGTTCAAAGCGACTTGGCTTTCCCGTGTTCCGGACACCTGGGTAACGCGGGTCGTGTCGGCAGGCTATTTCATAGAGTTTTCTTCTCGACCCCCGAACAGTTTTTGCCAGTCTCGCATTCCGTCAGAACCCGAGCTATGTGCCGCTCTACTGCGAGAGGTCGACTCCCTTCTGCAGAAGGGTGTGGTAGTACCGGTTCCGCCAGAGGACAGGGGAAGAGGATTTAATTCCAACCTCTTTGTGGTCCCCAAAAAGGAGGACAAATTTCGCCCCATCCTGGATCTCAAAAGATTGAATCGGCATGTCCACACCCGAAAATTTCGCATGGAGTCGCTTCGCTCCGTTGTAGCAGCCTTGTCACAGAAGACTTTTTGGTGTCAATCGACATTCGCGATGCTTATTTACACGTTCCAATCGGAAGGGCTCACCAACGCTTCCTTCGTTTTGCCATAGGCCAGGACCATTACCAGTTTGTGGCTCTGCCATTCTGGTTGGCCTCAGCGCCCAGAGTTTTTACAAAGATTCTGGCGCCTCTCATGGCGATTCTTCGAAGACAGGGCGTCACCATTCTTCCCTACCTGGACGACCTTCTGATTGTGGAGTCTTCCAAGGAGGAGGCGGTAACTGCTCGCAATCTATCCCTTCAGCTCCTGGAGGACTTCGGGTGGCTGGTCAATTGGGAGAAGTCATCTCTGGAACCGTCGCAGTCAATCCTGTTTTTGGGAATGCATTTTGACACGGTACGAGCAGTGGTATCCCTGCCCCCAGACAAGCAAGCATGTCTCCTTCAACATGCACAGGTTATGAAGTCTTCGACAGCAATGTCCCTTCGAAGCTGTATGCGCCTTCTGGGTTTGATGGTGGCGTCCATGGAAGCAATTCCATTTGCTCAGTTTCATTCCATGGCCCTCCAGAGGTTCATTCTGAACCGTTGGGATCGAGCGCAGACTTCACTGGATTGCAGTGTCATCATCTCCCACAGGATACGAGAGTCTCTGGGATGGTGGTTACGTCCGGAAGCGCTATCCCTGGGGAAGTCCTTCCTCCCTCCGAAGTGGTCGGTCATAACCACCGATGTCCAGCCTGACGGGCTGGGGGGGTGTCTGGAACGATCTCTGGACTCAGGGAGTATGGTCGTCGGAGGAGTCTGTCTTGCCGATCAACATCCTGGAATTGAGGGCAATTTTCCTTTGCCTCCAACACTGGACGGTCCCTTTAAGCGGTCTGCCAGTCCGAGTGCAGACAGACAATGCGACGGCGGTCGCATATATCAACCACCAAGGCGGGACAAGGAGTTCCAGACTCATGGTGGAAGTATCTCGATCCTGGTATGGGCAGAGACCAGAGTACCAGCCATCTCTGCGATCCACATTCCAGGAGTTCAGAGTATCACGGCGGACTTTCTCAGTCGCGAGAAGATGGATCCCGGAGAATGGAGTCTTCATCCGGAAATGTTTGCACTGCTGTGCTCCCGTTGGGGAACTCCCCAGGTGGATCTGATGGCATCCAGGTTCAATGCCAAATTACCGACTTTCATGTCCAGGTACAAGGATCGAAAGCTGTGGCGGTGGATGCTCTAGTGGCTCCGTTGGACCAATTCGAGCTAGTCTATGTGTTTCCGCCGATTTCCTTACTTCCTCTGGTGCTACGTCGGATCAGACTGGAGAGAATCTCGGCTATATTGATAGCCCCAGATTGGCCAAGGAGGACGTGGTTCTCGACACTGGTGTCGCTCCTGGCAGCGCCGCCGCTTCCACTTCCTCTTCGCTCGGACCTGTTAACCCAAGGGCCCGTTCGTCATCCGGACCTGAAGTCTCTGCGTTTGACGGCGTGGCTCTTGAGACCGAAATATTGACCCGTCGAGGTTTTTCAGCCGAAGTCATTGCCACTTTGCGAGCTGCCAGAGGTCCGGCTACTACAAGGATTTATCACAAGACTTGGGAAGCTTTCTTTTCGTGGTGTTCGGGTTCTTCAAGGAACCCGAGGATTTTTTCCATTCCCAATTTGTTGGCTTTTCTGTAATTCGGACTGGACAAAGGTTTGGCAGTAAGCACCCTGAGGGGTCAGGTTTCTGCTCTGTCCTTGCTGTTTAGGAAGGTTATCGCCTCGCGTAGGGACGTACGTTCCTTTTTTCGCGGAGTAACCCGGCAGTTTCCGCCGCGGAAGGCGCCTGTGTCTCCTTGGCGGCTCAATCTTGTTTTGGAGGCTCTTCAACACGGGCCTTTTGAGCCTATGGATTCCGTTAACCTTTCGTTGCTTTCTTGGAAGGTTGCCTTCCTGGTGGCGTCACCTCTTTGAGAAGGGTTTCTGAGTTGGCGTCTCTCTCTTGCTCGCCTCCTTTTCTGGAGTTTCACCCGGATCGGGTGATACTTCGCACTCGGGGTGATTTTCTACCAAGGTGGTGTCACATTTTCATGTCAACCAGGATATTGTGTTACCCTCACTCTGTCCGAGGCCGAGGAATGCGAAGGAACGAGCTTTGCACACATTGGATTTGGTGCGGGCTTTGAAGTTCTATTTGTCTGTTACCCAAAGTTTTCGGAAGTCGGACTATCTCTTTGTGATTCCAGCAGGTCGTCGACGTGGTCAACGAGCTTCTAAGGATTCCATAGCTCGTTGGATCCGGTCGGCCATCTTGGAGGCTTACCGACTTAAGGGCGAACCTTGCCCGATTAAGGTTCGAGCTCACTCCACGAGAGCTGTAGGCTCATCGTGGGCTTTTCATCAAGGGGCCTCGGCAGCTCAGCTCTGCCGGGCTGCGACCTGGCGCTCTGTCCACACTTTAACAAAATTTTACAAGGTGGACGTTAGTGCTTCCCGCTGATGCGGCCCTAGGACGTAGGGTCCTGCAGGCGGCTGTAGTTTAAAGTTCTCGTTAACTTGTTTGTTAGCGCTGGTTGCGCATTGGCTTAGGTTGTTGGGTTCTGCCTTTTCTGTTTTTTTCCCACCCTTAATTTTTGGACTGCTTTGGGACTTCCCACTAGTAATGACTAGTGTGTGTCTCCCTTCCTTCGTCTGCTGCTGAAAGACGGATTTTGGTAAGGACTTACCTGTAAAATCCTTTTCAGCGAAGAAGGAAGGGAGACACACACATCCCTCCCATGGCAGAAGTGTGTTGTTGTGTTTCAGATGCGGCATGACCCTTCTCTGATAGCGATTATCTGAGCTGAGGTCGGCGCGCTAAGGCTCTGTTCCAGCATCGCCAGCTCATCGCAGTAGTCAGGTTCAGTGAGTAGTACCTGGAACTGTGTGGTTTTTTCCCTGTGACATGCATAACCTGTATTCTTGTTTCTTCTCTGAAGTCCTTCAGAAGGGGTTATGTTGCTCCGCTGGTGATATTTGCTCTTCCTTAGCTTGTGTACGACTGGAGAGCTGAGTAGGAGGAGCCCGAGCTGGAGGGGCCGGTCAACACTCTTTTTAATCTGAGGTGTCTATCTCATCTGGGCTCCGCCTACCCACTAGTAATGACTAGTGTGTGTCTCCCTTCCTTCTTCGCTGAAAAGGATTTTACAGGTAAGTCCTTACCAAAATCCGTCTTTTTTTAACTGTAAATTTTTATTTAAATTTTATATTTTAACAATTGGACACAAATCCAAACAATTGCGTTCAGTAACATCATACAGAAAGTGATACAAAAAGGAATAAAGAAGTTTCAAGGACAAGATAATGTGAGGTGAAATATAGGGAAATACTCCCTCTAGTGGTGTAAAACCATATTGTAGAATAAAACACTAAATACTAGTTTTCAAGTATGTATAAGAACCATTACTTTTAGCACCACTATTAGCTAGATCCCTTATTCCATAAATTTAACAGAAGAAAATTATATTTGATTTAATATTAATGTACCTCACATATAAAGACAAATAGACAAGACTCACAGATAAAGGGTTGGGGAAGATACAGGTCCCAGAAGAGGCAAGAGGAGGAAAGAAAAACCTAATTGTTTCTCTGAGCCCAGTAATAATCCCAGGGGACCCAAACAGAATCAAATCCATCCACCCTCGCTCCCAACAAAGCCGTCATATACTCCATCCTACGAATGTCAGCTATTCTATTCGGTGAGTGCTGATGAGAAGGAGGAGAGGTCTGCTTCCAGTGAAGAGCTATCAGACACCTTGCCGCTGTATGGATGTGTAACAACAACTTGGCTGAATTTTTCCCCATCCCTTTAGGAGAGACATTTAGCAAATATGTAACTGGATCAAGTTCCACTTCAACATAGAGAACCCAGCTAATTAAGACTCTCACCTCATTCCAAAATCCCGTGATCCCTGAACCAGACCAATAGATATGGTACTGAGTGCCCACCTCAGATCCACAGCGCCAGTGACGCGCACCACACTGAGGTGGATACCAGGGCTATGGGGTACTCGGACGGCCATAGAGTCTGGAGTGTCGCAGCAGGACTCGGTCCGTGGCCCTGGCGGTCATGCAATGGGGGATATTTACAGGGGAATTTGTAATAGGATAGGTAGTTCGTGACGCCACCTGTGGTATCTGGTTAGTTGGACCAGCGCTGCTATAAGGACTTTCACAGGGGATTTATGGGGCAGCAAGATGGTGGGTCTCCCACAGGTGAGACTGGTCCCTGGAAGTCTATGGTGACGATGATGCAGAGTGTAGATAATAATTCAGTCGCACACAATGCAGCTTCTTTTCATACCTTTTACTGGTAGATGGTTCAAGTAGATCCCGGGGAGCTGGTCGGGTGGAGAGTGCACATTCGGGTAACAGCTGAGCAGGTTAGAGGCCTCCTTTACTTCAAATGTAGGTGAGTCCAACTTGCTTGAAGCGAAGTTAACTCTGAATCTCCAGCTTTCTCAATAGCTGTACTGCCCGGCCAACGTTGTGGTGGAGCCTTCTAAGTGATGAAACTAAGTCCTTACTTTTGTCGTGCACTTGACTCAAAGTCCCTGTTCCACCTGACTCCGGTTACGTATTGACACTTAGGGCTGCTCTCTGCGACCTGTAGTCCAGATGCCTCCGGTTTTCTTGTTACTAAGCTTGAAACTGTAGCAACGCTTCGGACCCCGGTGTCCGGCAATTTGGTGCAAGTAATCCAATACCTGTAGCACTTCTATATCTTCTCCACTGCGCCCTTCGCCCTGCTTCACGCTCTTAACATAAGCACTTGTAGAATACAATGGCGAGGTCAGCTTTCTCTAGGACTCGCTGAGCAGCCCTCAGTATACTCTAAGTCCCGACTGGACTGACACTGAGCTGATCCGTCCGAAGACAGGAAAACAGATTCCACTACTCTCCCTCCTAGGTTGGCTGACTGACTAACCACCTAAGCTACGTGTCACTCCCTCCTATATCTCAGATGGGTGTGTCTGAAAGAGTGAGTGACAGTGAATGAATATCAAGCGTTGCTGTTACCTTCCTGTGCACTCTCCTGGATTTTTATGTGTGCCTGCGTAGCTGGGCTACACATCCCCCCTTGGTAAAACACAGCACTCCCGGCTGTAAAAGAGAAAAAGAAAATTTTTTTGTTTTGCATTAAACAACATTATAACTCATCCCATCCGGGAGGTAAGGCTTCTTGAACGTTACAATTTGTACAATAGGAAAAATACAAAAGTATCAAAACATTTTTCTCATAAATATTCACAGTATAAAACAATATTCTTGTGGAGGACCCGCACCAAAAACCTCCCACGTGGGTCCTGGGTGGGCTGCAGGACTTTTGACTGCAGACCTCACTCTAGGCCCACCATACGGGTTTTTCTTCAGAGGTAGTTATTGTAGATATGGTTTTATGTAAAACCAAGATAATGCACCGAAGCACAACTATTTACAAAGACAAGTTCTTGGGCCGGCACAGTCCACAGCCTCTCAGTCCATGAAGGGTTAAATCACATATATACATTTTAGAAATCCACATTATAATTTAACTTTCACTTTAACTTTTACTTTACCCAACCAGGGTATACTATGCAACTATGCAATCAACATATTACTTTTTAACTTTTCAAATTCTCTTCCTTTGTACCCAGCCGGGTATTCTACTCAATATGTAAACACTATACATACACAGTAATAAAGTGCAAAAATGGCAATTATTTCTTCAAAACTTTTTACAATTTCTAGAATGCGGTAAACCCCTGTCTGGGTCCTACCGGTCTTCACTTTTACAAACTTTCAATTACGTCTTCCACTCCTGGGGCTGGAACGACGCGATGCTCTTTGGATCCCATAACAAATAAGTCATGGCCCGATATCAGTGTTTGCGTGGCCACAGTCCTTGTGCGAACCACCTGGGACGCAACGGGTGTTTCAGGCAAATATTGGCTTCTCATTAAAGATGCAGGCTTAGGCTGCATTTAACTGTGGTCGCATCATCCGGTTGCGATACAGAATGAGTCGCAGTTTGCGTTGCGGGATACTTTGTTGATTGCGATGCAGGGGGCGATGCCGGGTAGGTCGCCTGTTGCGATGTAGAGCAAGTCGCAGATTGCGATTTAGGGGGCGATGCCGGGGCACGGCCTGGTGCGGTGGGAGCTCTGAACTGGGACGCTTCGGTACCGGCGTCGGGGACGGGGTCACTAACGATGGAGACGTTCAGGGCATACCACCCCTTTAAACCCCAGTGACGGGTGTAGCTCACAATGTCCCCATTAATCAGGTCCCTCCCAGGATGACCGATGGGCAGGTGGGATTCTACGTCCCTGCGGCTTACAAAGACCCCTGCGAAGAGGCCTGGCTCGCGGATGAAGCCCCAGCCCTTGCGGAGCTGGAACTCGGTGACGCACCCCTGCCGCCGCTGTTCCCGTAGGGTACCTTTATCCCGGCGGACGGTCTCCTTGTCAGCTATGAACTCCTCATGCTGCTTCTGTTGGGACCGCTGGATGTCTCTTTCTTTCTCTTGCTGTTGGCGTCGCTGCTCCTCTTCACGACGGCGCCACTCACTTTCCCACTGAACGGCATAGGTGACATCATCTAATCGCTCCATCTCGTCCCAGTCGACTTCCGGCAACGATGGCTGGGACCCCTCCGGTGACCTTACTGGGGAGCGGTACTCTGCTGTGGTCTCCTGGCCTGACTGGCACTCCGGTCCGGGCAATACCTCCTCAGCCTCCTTCTCCTCCACCTCCGCATCGGTGGGATCAGGTACAGCACTTTCGGCGGTAACCTCCGGTGTCCCTCAGCCTTCTTCAGCAGCGATTTCAGGAATTCAGAAGACGGCGCTTGGCTTGTAGGAGAGAACACTGCGTCCCACAGCAGCCGCTGTGTTTGGGTGCGCCAGCGTCTCTCCGTCTCCTGTATATTAGCACGACTCTGGAGCTTCCTTCTTAGCTCCTCATTCTCCTTCCGCAGCTCCATCATGGCGGGGTCGGTGTCCCTATCTGGGGACAGCTCCGGCACAGGTAGGAAATCTTCCGGTCCTCGGCACAGATTCTCCTGTCCTTCCGCCATCTCGTCCCAGGCCAGAGTGTAGTTTTCATCAGGAACGATCTGGTCTCTTCCGTGGAGGCGGGATTTGCGTCTCCTCCTCTTCGCATAGAGGATGAAGAGGAGGCGGATTTCTTTAGCAGTGGGGCAGGACCGCACATTATAGTAGCATTTGGAGAGGGCGGCCATAACTTTCGCGCCTCAGGGGGGCACACGCCCACGAATGCACGCCCACCCTCCCCACCAGCGCCTCAGGGCGCCAACATGGCGGCAAAATGGCGGTATTTGGCGCCAAATGCAGCAAACAGTCTTTTTCACCAAACAGTTCAATAAAGGCACACAGGACTCACAACTGCAGCTTCGATCCTGTTCGTGACGCCAGAAATGACGCGCACCACACTGAGGTGGATACCAGGGCTATGGGGTACTCGGAGCCGAGCCCATAGAAGTCTATGGGAGTTGTCACTGGCAGCAGGACTCGGTCCGTGGCCCTGGCGGTCATGCAATGGGGGATATTTACAGGGGAATTTGTAATAGGATAGGTAGTTTCGTGACGCCACCTGTGGTATCTGGTTAGTTGGACCAGCGCTGCTATAAGGACTTTCACAGGGGATGTTATGGGGCAGCAAGATGGTGGGTCTCCCACAGGTGAGACTGGTCCCTGGAAGTCTATGGTGACGATGATGCAGAGTGTAGATAATAATTCAGTCGCACACAATGCAGCTTCTTTTCATACCTTTTACTGGTAGATGGTTCAAGTAGATCCCGGGGAGCTGGTCGGGGTGGAGAGTGCACATTCGGGTAACAGCTGAGCAGGTTAGAGGCCTCCTTTACTTCAAATGTAGTGAGTCCAACTTGCTTGAAGCAAGTTAACTCTGAATCTCCAGCTTTCTCAATAGCTGTACTGCCCGGCCAACGTTGTGGTGGAGCCTTCTAAGTGATGAAACTAAGTCCTTACTTTTGTCGTGCACTTGACTCAAAGTCCCTGTTCCACCTGACTCCGGTTACGTATTGACACTTAGGGCTGCTCTCTGCGACCTGTAGTCCAGATGCCTCCGGTTTTCTTGTTACTAAGCTTGAAACTGTAGCAACGCTTCAGACCCGGTGTCCGGCAATTTGGTGCAAGTAATCCAATACCTGTAGCACTTCTATATCTTCTCCACTGCGCCCTTCGCCCTGCTTCACGCTCTTAACATAAGCACTTGTAGAATACAATGGCGAGGTCAGCTTTCTCTAGGACTCGCTGAGCAGCCCTCAGTATACTCTAAGTCCCGACTGGACTGACACTGAGCTGATCCGTCCGAAGACAGGAAAACAGATTCCACTACTCTCTCTCCTAGGTTGGCTGACTGACTAACCACCTAAGCTACGTGTCACTCCCTCCTATATCTCAGATGGGTGTGTCTGAAAGAGTGAGTGACAGTGAATGAATATCAAGCGTTGCTGTTACCTTCCTGTGCACTCTCCTGGATTTTTATGTGTGCCTGCGTAGCTGGGCTACACACCAGCACAAGTTTCAAAGTTGAGAGTTCCTTTTAAAGAGTGCAAATGGAGGACTTGGCCGCTTTTTCCCAGATAGTCTGTCAACACGGGGTGACAACCCCCTCCCTAGTATAGACTCTCATCTGCTCATATAGGGATGTTTTAGTTGTTGACCTCCATGGGGAAATGTCACAATCCTATATATTTCCGAAATTAATCCTGTTGTCGACAAACCCCTTTTGAAGATCCTCTCAAAATCAGTCAGCAAGTGCACCTTCGGTATACCTTAGAGCGAAGAAGCAAAGTGCTTAATCTGCAGATACTGAAAGAATTATGAGGAACGGTTACAGGATTTGGGAATGTTTGGCTTGCAAAAGAGAAGACTGAGAGGAGACTTAATAGCCGTCTACAAATATCTCAATCGCTGTCCTACTGTGCAAAGATCAGCTTTATTCTCATTTGTACAAGGAAAGACTAGAAGCAATGGGATGAAACTGAATGGGAGGAGACATAGATTAGATATTAGAGAAAACTTTTTGACCGTGAGGGTGATCAATGAGTGGAACAGGCTGCCACAAGAGGTGGTGAGTTCTCCTTCAATGGAAGTCTTCAAACAGAGGCTGGACAGACATCTGTCTGGGATGATTTAGTGAATCCTGCTTTGAGCCGGGAGTTGGACCCGATGACCCAGGAGGTCCCTTCCAACTCTACCATTCTATGATTCTATATATGTATATAAAGAACAGATAAATCCAGTGACTCACAGGTAACATTCTCTCTGATCATAGCTGTTCACTTTCTCTTTTCTATTGTATTCAGCTCAGACTGCAACTTCCCTGCAGAATTGAACATACAGACATGTTTTGATCAATACTTTTCTAGCATGCTGCCTATTTTTTCACACCTCTCCACAAACTCTGTACAATCCATGTATCTAGGCAGTAGTAATACCCCTGGTCACCTAAACAGTAATAGTACATTCCTCTTCTGACTTCATATAGTAACAGTGCCCCTTCTGTGCTTCTACATGGTAATAGTGCCCTCATTATGCCTAATAATAGCGTCCCCATTCACCTCCATGTAGTAATAGTGCCCTCGTTGTGCCTTCATATTGTAATAGTACCCACCTCTGTGTCTTCACATAGTAATAGTGCCCCGTCTGGGTCTCCATATAGTAAAATGCCCTCATTATGTCTCCATGAAGTAATATGCCCATAATGGCTTCCATATAGTAATAATGCCCTCACTGCGCTTCCTTAAAGTGATTGTTCTCCTCTTTGTACCTCCATATACTTATAGTACAGCCATTTGTTTCCATACAATAATTATGCCCCCCATTTTACCTCTGTAAAGTAATAGTTCCCCCCCTGTGTGCCTCCATACAGTGATAGTGCCCCTTTGTAGCTCCATATAGTAATAATGCCACCTCTTTGCCTCTATATAGGAATAGTACCCCCTCTGTGTCTTCACATAGTAATTGCCTCCATATAGTAATAATGCTATCATTGTGTCCCATATAATAGTAATACCCACCTCAGTGCCACAATATAGTAAAAGTAGACCCCTTTTGTGCCTCCAGGTAGTAATAATAATAATAATAATAATTTTATTACTATAGCGCCAACATACTTCGCAGCGCTTTAACATTATAGAAGGGACTTGTACAGATAATAGACATTACAGCATAACAATAAACACAGATCAAAGTAGATATCAAGAGGAATTAGGGTCCTGCTCACAAGCTTACAATCTATAACGAAAAAGGGGAGACAGAAAGGTGGATGGTAACAATTGCTTTCATTGTTCGGACCAGCCATAGTGTATGAATTGGGTGTTCCTGTAATGCTGCATGAACCAGTTAACAGGAACCTGATTATGGTAAAAATTTATTGAATGGGCCACACAGGGATAGTTAGGTTAATGCGTAGAGGCGGTATGCCAGTCTGAACAAATGCGTTTTTAGGGCACTGTGGGGATTAGGGATTAATCGTATTACCCTGGGTAGTGCATTCCAAAGAATTGGCGCAGCATTTGAAAAGTCTTGGAGACTTAATAGTGCACTCCTATGTGCCTCCATATAGTAATAGTCCCACCTCTGCCTCAAAATAGTGATAGTGCCCCCATTGTGCCTCCATATAGTAATAGTGCCCCCATTGTGTCTCAATATAGTAAAAGTTCCCAAATTTGTGTCTAGTAATAAAACTTCTTTACATCCTGCTTTGCCCTGACTTGAATATAAACTAGAACCCACAAGAAGCAATGTTCTCTTCCTCCTCCCTGTAGTCCAAAGCCTGGTGCAGGCGGCACGATGAAGTGATCATCTGGCGGATTAATGTCTCCTTCGTGTCCTCAACCTCTTTCAGGCTGAACCATCCTGCTTCTTGTTGGAATGAGTGATGGAGCAGGGAGCCAATGGCTCTATCCTATGACTTAAGTTGTTAATAGTTTAAATATCTTAAGGATGTGGCTACCATTAAAATTGATGCAGACCCCAGCTGCCATCTTTTGGACCAGCCCATTTGACATTTCCCAGAATCACCAGATGGACAGTCCAGCCATGACCTGTTCCAACTAGGTTTGAACAAAACAGGAAAAGTTATAATTGCTAGAGGAAAAATTAAGAAAAAAATGTTTTTTGTCTTCTTTGGCTAATCAAGGGGTTAAGGATTTAAATGTTTATCCTTCTTTTATCATCTTTTGTTGAATTGATGATTATGACAGATAACATTTGATATTTTTATTCCAGCCTCCCTTTCCACTGAAAGGGACAGCCAAGGATAATATACGTGTAGTTGGAGAAGTGATCATCATGTTTGGAGCAATTTACATCTTCATCTGCCAGGTACAGAGGAATCTCACTAATTTCAGGTTAAACATTTACAAAAAGACTTTTAGTGCATGCTTGTTTATAATATACATTAAAGTGGATATTCATGAAATGTCTTATTCCAGGAAAGCTAATATGCATTTTTTTTCCCACAATCTTATTTCCTTAACCATTGGAGGAAAATTTTAGTTATATACCAGTAGAATGAGCAGAGCCTAAAAAAGAAGGTGTAGGACTGGAAGATTTGTACTTCTCCTCTTTTGGATCTATTGTACTTTCTGACCACAATAATATACATTCTTCAGGGACCTAAGTTCTAGAGAAAAAAATTGCCCCCATCTTTTACTGCTCTCACATAAAGGATGAATCAGAAATTATAAACTCATTATTAAAGCTAATGTTTTAGTCTCACCCCAGGTCTGCTCTGAAACCACCCAAATATGCACATTTGTAGACGGGCTGCTGCAAGCCATGATAACTAGCTGCGTGCAACCACCACTATAGGAAGCTAAATGCATGCAATCTCAATAGGAATTAAAATAAAATTAATTTAATACCAACATGTTCTGAAGCATTTTACAATTTAGAGTGTATATGTACTGTGAAAATCAGAAATTATGGAGTTATAAACTAATAAAAAATTCAAACAATAAAGTGTGGATTCTGTTCATAAGAGCTTTCAATCTATGAGGAGATGGGTTCATACAAGAGATAAAGGAGTTATTCAGGACTATACTTTGGGCCTGTTCTGGTCAGAGCCGATCACCGACTGCTCCTGCCGGCGAATCTGCGGCTTCTGCTGACGTAATGTCTACAGAGCAGCAGTATCTCTTCCGCCCTGCACTGTTGATGGGGCCTGACTATCGATGTCATGCTGATTGACAGCTGACTCCCAGATGCATAATTGAGGGAAGCTGACTGTCAATCAGCATGACGCCAACAGTCACTCCTCGTCAACAGAGCAGCCCGGAAGCAGAGCTGATCTGTTGACGTGGAGCAGCTGAATCGCCAGCAGGAGCGATAAGTGACCACTCTGATCAAGTGCATAGAAAAGGCCGGTAGTTGCTAACAAATTAGCAGTTAGCTGCCTGTTAGTTTTTTGGTCAAGGTAAAAATATAATTTATTCTGTATAACCTTTTTAAAGAGGTTGTCCAGCCCTGGTGAAAGTTTCAACTGTGTGCTCTTGCTCAATTAACAGTCCGAACCAGCAGCATTATTGCGCTGTTGGCCTGAACTGTGTGCTCTTAAACGGAACCACGGGCAGCATGTACCAGGCACTGGCTATATCATCTCAGTCAGGTATGTTTGATTATGAAATGTTGCAGCATTACTTAAAAAAACATATCTTAAAAGCTTCTGGAGATCAAATCGCACAAGAGACTAACCAGACATGCAGGTCCATGGCAGCTTCTCTACGCTGACAGGCAGTGGATTGGGTGAAACCCATCACACTGGAGAGTGAGTGGGGAAAAGCTGATGGGAGCCCACCTTGCCGACTAGTCTCCCGTGCAGTTTTTGAAGTATGTGTTTCCGATGAATGCTGAAGCTTTTCAGAATCAAACATACATGGCTGAAATCATATAGCTGTAGTGTACAGTTGTTACCACCATGGCAGTGACAAAGAAAGTAAAATTCATGATGCCAAGGTGCATTTAAAGGGAAACTGTCAAGTTAAAAATTGCTACTAACCTGCAGATATGGGGTTAATCTGCTGGTTAATAGCCTTCTGAACCTGCCCGGCGCTTTGACCCCGCTGTCGGGAGGAAGTGAACTTTGTTCCTCCTGGCAGCGTTCCGGTCTCAGTCACCGGGCCTTCACTGGTGTGGTCACTGCTCAGTGTATAGAGAGCGATGGCTGTAATTGCACCCCGGCCCTGACTGACAGTAGGTAACCTGGCTGTCAGTCAGTGCCGGGGTGCAGTTACAGCCACTGCTCTCTATACAATGAGTGGTAACTGAACCCTCGCCGCTACCGCCCCCTTGACTGAGACCTGAACACTGCTGGAAGAAATAAAGTTAATTTCCTCATGGGAGTGGGGTCTAAGGGTAGGGGCCGGGCAGGCTCAGGATGCTATTAACCTGCAGATTAACACCATATCTGCAGATTAAAAGTGTTTTTTAACATGACAGATTCCTTTTAATTAATATCTGCTTCCTGGTAGTGTGGTGTAATGTGGTACACTCCAAATAGTCCAGAAAACAGGGATGACGCAGGGTCAGTTGGAAACCTTTGCTTGTTATAAGATTTCACAGGTACTTCCAGATTAATGAAAACAGGCTCTATTCTTACTCAACAGAGTTACTAGCCAGTGTGATGGTTGTTCTCAGGCAAGGCCCTGGTGCATTTATAGATATGGTGCTATGAGTTCTAAGCTCCTCCTATCTGCATGAACACACAGTCCTCCTCACACCACTGTCTGCTGCTGTGACCTTGGTTCCTCATACATGGACGCTATGCCCACTCTCCTACCTGCTCCTACAGCTTCTACAGAGCTAAAACTCTGCAAGGCCCAGAACACTGGTCATGTGGTTTTACCATGTGACCTAATTTTCAAGCAGAGCTGCATCATTAACCCTTAACTACCACCTAATATACTTTCCCTCTGATTGTTCCACTACTGATTTTGGCTTACAAATACTGAGGTAAAATACTGACCAAATACTGAATGTGTGACCATGGCCCAATAGTGATTTTTTTCTATTTGTGCTTTATTCATAATTTAAAAAAGCACTCCCTTGAACAGGCACGTTCACATATTCAGTGTTTGGTGAGTTCACCTCACTATTTGTAAGCCTAAATCAGGAGTGTGTGAAAAATACAGAAGTGGTGAAGTGTTTCTCTTATACATTTCCTCTGGTCTTGGCTTAAAAATACTGAGATAAAAAACTCACCAAACACTCTACGTGTGCTCGTGGCCTAACAGTGGGGGCCGAACATGAGCAGTGTTTACAAGCTCTTTCCAGTATTGCTTGTAAGCACTGTATTGAAGCTGGCAGGGATTGCTAGAGCGCACGGTTAGCTCCTGAACCCAGTCATCTTCAGTGCTATTGTGCTTCTCCAATACTAGAGACAAACCTGTCTAATATAGCAGCAACAAAGGAAATCTGACAGCTGATACAAGCTCTCTAAACCATAGGCAGTATGTATCAGGCACTGGCTGTGTACTGCCCCCCAGCTGTACTGGATGTGCTTTTAAGATGTAACAGAGCTATCAGCTATCTTGTTATGTTTGCACTGTGCTAATATTTCCCTTTGCAGGTAATGCACAAAGTGATATACTGTATTTGTGTTCTGCCAATAGAAACACGTCACCACTTATGTACAGTATGTTTCACCCACTCCTTAATTTGTCTTACAAATCCGGAGGTAAAAAACTCACTAAATACTCAACATCTGCACGTGGCCTTAGACTGTAGTAGAGGCTGGTTCCCTAGGCAATAAGCCATTAACCCTTTTCCAACATTGGGCATAATAGTACCCTTGTGTTGGACTCTCCTTGTTTGGTGCAGGTTCCAGCGCTGAGCCCGCACCTTTCCGGGCACAAAATGGCTGATCTATAAGGCTGAAATATGCCCGCAACACCCATGGCTGTTAACTAGTTAAATGTTGCGGCATTTAACTCGCGCTTACCGGAAGCGCGTCACTAATCCTGCCCATCGTTGACCCCATCACATGATTACGGGTCCCCGAAGGGTCGGCATGACAACCAGGGGTCTTCAGCAGACCTCTGTGGTTGTCATTGCCAGATTGCTATGAGCGCCACCCCGTAGTCGGCGCTCATAGCAAGTTTGCATTTCTGATACACACAGCCGATCTGATCATTGCTTATGTGTAACAGAGGTGATCAAAATATTGCAGCTTTGATCGCCCCATTCTAAAAAAATCAAATATACACATATTTGGTATCACCGTGTTCAGAATCGCCCGATCTATTAATATAAAAATAGAATTAACTTGATCGCTAAACAGAGTAAAGATAAAAAAATTAAAAATGCCAGAATTACGTTTTTTTTTTTTTGTTGCTGCTACATTGCAATAAAATGCAATAACGGGCGATCAAAAGATCATATCTACACCAAAATGGTATCAATAAAAAATGTCAGCTCGGCGCACAAAAAATTAGCCTCCACACAGCCCCTGATCATGAAAAATGAAGACGCTAAAGGTCTCGGAAAATGGTTCTATTTGTTTATTTTTTTTAACAAATTTTGAATTTTTTTTGACCACTTAAATAAAAAAGAACCTAGACATGTTTTGTGTCTATGAACTTGTAATGACCTGGAGAATCATAATGGCAGGTCAGTTTTAGCATTTTAGCATTTAGCGAAGATGGTAAAAAAAAAACAAACAACAACTGTGGAATTGCATTTTTTTTGCAATTTCACTGCACTTGGAAATTTCTTCCTGTTTTCCAGTACACGATATGTTAAAACCAAAGGAGTTGTTCAAAATTATAACTTGTCCTGCAAAAAACAAGCCATCACATGGCCATACTGACCAAAAAATAAAAAAGCTATGGCTCTGGGAAGAAGGGAAGCAAAAAACGGAAATTCAAAAACTGAAATACCCCTGGTCGTTAAGGGGTTATCAATAAAATAAAATAAAAATTACTCCTTTCTTAAAGGGAACCTGTGAGCAGGATTTTGCTAAGTAAACTACAGGCACTGTCAGGTTGGAGCTGTTATATTGATTAAAATTATACCGAGGGGGAAAAAATTTGCCATGTAGTTCTTGTGTAATCAGTGTTAGGCCGGGGTCACACTTGCAACTGCAATGCGAGAAACTTACGCGAGTCTTTCACATCAATACCCGGCACTGCCGCCGGCACTCGGGACCGGAGCGCTCAGCTGCATAGAAATACAAGCAGCCGCACACTCCGGTACTGAATGCCGGCGGCAGTTCTGGGTGTTGAGGCGAGAGACTCGTGCAAGTTTCTCGCATTGCAATTGCAAGTGTGACCCCGGCCTTAGAAGTTTTCAGTTAGTGAGATGCTCATGCTCTGGGATGGGACTGTAGGCAGAGTCTCATCTTCTTGCTCTAACCAGAAAACCCAAGAAGAGACCTGCCCACAGGTCGCCTTGAACTACAAACATGTTCCTCATCGTAGAGACAGACTGTTTGTGCATATCATTGAAAATTTCTAACACTGATTACACAAGAACCACAAGACAGATTTCTTCATATCATTTTAATAAGTAAAACTGCGCCAACCTGATAGTATTTGTTGTTTACTTAGCAAAATCCTGCTGACAGGTTCGCTTTAAGAACACAGTGGAATTTCTGTAGCAAATAAATTGGAAAGTTGCTTGTTTTTACAAGCACTTTGCAATTTTACCCATCTAAGAAAATAGAAATAACCCTTTAAATGGTATGGGGGAGCCATTCTTAAAATGAGGAGACTGACAAGATGCAGAAAGGTATTCTGCCACAGAAGAGTGTAATTTGACAGCAGCCAACAATACAAATTCAATAGATATTCTTGTGTTAAGTTACTTGTCTGTGTTGGTGTAAGAATAGCTACATCTGTATGTTTTATAAACTACGGATCAGATTTATGTCTACTACAAAATATTTTACTTTTTGTTTCCGTACAGATCATTTACTTTTGGAAGAGACGACCTTCATTACAAATATTAATGATTGACGGATACTTTGAAGTCCTATTGTAAGTTTTGTCAGTCTTATAAGAGTAAAGGGGTGGGCAGAGGGTGTCTAGGGGAAATTATTCTGATGGCCGACCACCAGTCTATGCAGAAAATGTGCCAGGCCACTAGTGATGAGTGAACGTGCTCGGATAAAGTGTTATCATGCTCAGGTGCTAACTGAGTGTTTTCGGAGTGGTCGAAAAACATGTTTGAGTCCCCACGGCTGCATGTCTTGTAGCTGTTCGACAGCAGCAACACATGCAGGGATTGCTTGTTTGTTAGGCAATTCAAGATTTTACATCTGGGCAAGAAAAGCAAAAATTACATCTATAGAATGGGAGGAATAGAACTAAGCGTCAGCACGTATGAAAAAGACTTGGGTGTACTAATAGATCACAGACTGCACATGAGTCAACAGTGTGATGCAGCAGCAAAAAAGGCTAACAAGTCTAGGATGTATTAAGATAAACATAGGGTCTGGATCACGTGAAGTCATTATCCCCCTCTACTCCTCCTTGGTCAGGCCTCATCTGAAATACTGTGTCCATTTCTTGGCACCACGTTTTAAAAAAGACATTGAAAAACTTGTGCAAGTTCAGAGAAGAGCTATCAGGATGGTGAACAGACTGCAATGTATGTCCTACGTGGAACGATTAAATGATCTGGGAATTTTTAGCTTGCAAAAAAGAAGGCTAAGAGGAGACTTAATAGCTGTCTACATATATCTGAAGGGCTGTCACAGTTAGAGGGATCATCCTTAGGGCAGAGACAGACTGCCGTATTTCTCGTGCGAGAATCGCATTGTAAACCGTGTACTGGCTGTCGGCGCTCCTGACCTGAGCTTGACAGCTGCATAGTAATCTATCATGCTGTCTTGCTCAGGTCAGGAGAGGTGGCGGGCCAGTCCGTACAATGCCATGTGATTCTCGCACGGGTTATACTGCCGTCTGACTCAGCCCATATTCTCATTTGCACATGAAAATACAAGAAGCAATGGAATGAAACTGAAAGGGGAAAGAAACAGATTAGATATTAGGAAAAAACTTTTTGATAATGAGGGTGATCAATGAGTGGAGCAGGCTGCCACGAGAGGTGGTGAGTTCTCCTTCAATGGAAGTCTTCCCTTCCAACTCTAACATTCCATGATTCTATGATAGATATTTGTAGTGAAATTACCATTTTTTCATGAGGTCAATTAAACAATACATTATTAACTGTTCTTACAGTTTTCTCCAAGCCACCCTTCTTCTATTGAGCGGTATCGTCTACCTGGCAGGAAATGAAGTCTATGTGGCCCTAATGGTGTTTGCCTTGGTGATTGGCTGGGTGGATATGTTATATTACACCCGCGGCTTCCAGCAGACTGGAATTTACAGTGTGATGATCCAGAAGGTCAGATTGTCTGCTGTTTTCATACTTTTTAGTTTGTTGTATAATACTATTAGTAATAATCCAGTATTTATCATTAAGCCAATGTCCGTTAATCCAAACTATAGAGATGTGGAGAGGGATTATCAAAATTAGTGCAGAGGAAAAGTGCATTTATTTTGATAAATTTCCTCCACTATTATCTTCAGACCCTGCACATACTGAACATGTCCATTAGATTCTAGTTTTTTTTTTTTAAAACATAGTCCAAATTGAAGACGTTTTTCCACTGTGACAGCTCCTGATGCCTATAAGGGCTGGCTAGACATCACAATATTCCCTTTGTCAGAGACACTCAGATTGTAAAATTTGTAATTTTTCCTTTCATCACATCAACTTCAAGAACTGACTGTCTTCTAATATAGTCATGGCCGAGACTGATAGCACCCTTGAAATTGTTCCAAAAAATGAAGTATTTCTCCCAAATTATTGCAATTACACATGTTTTGTTATACACATGTTTATTTCATTTGTGTGTATTGGAACAACAAAACAAAACAGAGAAAAAAAAGGCAAATTGGACATAATTTCACACAAACCTCAAAAATAGGCCCGGACAAAATTGTTGGCACCTTTCCAAAATTGTGGGTAAACAACTTTGTTTCAAGCAAGTGATGCTTATTGAAAACTCACCTGCAGCAAGTAACAGGTGTGGGAAACATAAAAATCCCACCTGAAACCAAAGTAATAGGGGAAAAGTCGACTCAGTCTTTGAATTGTGTGTCTGTGTGTGCCACACTAGGTATGGAAAACAGAAGCAGGAGAAAAAACTGAGTACTTGAGAACCAAAATTGTTGAACAATAACAATAATCTCAAGGTTACAAGTCTCCAGAGATCTCGATGTTGCTTTGTCCACGGTGCGCAACATAATCATGAAATTTACAACTGATAGCACTATAGCTAATCTCCTTGGACGTGGAAGGCATACAAAAATTGATGAAAGGTTGCAACGCAGGATAGTCCGGATGGTGGATAAGCAGCCTCAATCAAGTTCCAAAGAAGTTCATGCTGTCCTGCAGGCTCAGGGTGCATCAGTGTCAGCACAAACTATCCGTCCACATTTAAATCAAATGAAATGCTATAGCAGGAGACCCAGGAGGACCCCACTACTGACATAGAGGCATAAAAAGGCAGACTGCAGTTTGCCAAAATGTACATGAGTAAGCCAAAATCCTTCTGAGAAAATGTCCTGTGGACAGATGAGCCCAAGATAGATGTTTTTGGTAAAGCACATCATTCTGCTGTTTACTGAAAACAAAATGATGCCTACAAAGAAAAGAACACAATACCTATAGTCGAATATGGTGGAGGGTCTAAGATGTTTTGTGGTTGTTTTGCTGCCTCTGGCACTGGGTGCCTTGACTGTGTGCAATGTATCATGAAATCTGAAGATTACCAAATGATTTTGGGTTGCAAGGTAGTGCTCAGTGTCATAGAGCTGGGTTTGCGTCATGGGTCTTCCAGCAGGACAATGACCTTAAACAGACTTCAAGAAGTACCCAAGAATGAATGGAAACAAAGTGCTGGAGAGTTCTGACATGGACAGCAATAAGTCCGGATGTAAATTCCAGTGATCACCTTGTGGAGAGATCTTAAAATTGTTGTTGGGAGAGGGTGCCCTTCACATATGAGAGACCTGGAGCAGTTATTTTTCCAAAGGGTGTGCAACCAAATATTAAGTTGTGGGTGCCAACAACTTTGTCCAGCCCATTTTTGCATTTTTTTGTGATATTATGTCCAACTTACCTTTTTTTTTTTCCATTTTTTTGTGTTATTCCAATACACACAAAAGAAATAAACATGTGCATCACAAAACATGTGTAATTGAAATAATTTTCTGGGAGAAATACTTAATTTTCTGGAACCATTTCAAGGATGACAACACTTTTGGCCATGACTGTATTCCACTCTTTGACAGCAGCCATTATAATGAGATTTTCAGTATATCCAGATGGGAGGGTATAGCCATGCAACCACATAGCCAACTCAGCATTGTGCAAAAACTTTGTGACTTTTCTATTTGTTGTACACCAGTTTTGTGGTAGAAAAAAACAAACACTTTGATGAATCGCCTCCATAATGTATGAAAATCTACAATGAATCAACTGACTCTACATAAACATATGCATGTAACGCATGTTGCCATTTATCCCCATCTTTGGCAGAGACTTGCGTCACCAGCTAATTTTCGGTTAATTTATCCATGCATCACACAAATGCTGGGAAAGTATTGCACAACCAGTATTAGGCCGGAGTCACACTGGCGACAAAATCGGACGACTGCAATGCGATGAAATATCGCATTGCAGTCGGACCTATGTTAATCTATGGAGCAGCTCCCAGTATCAGATTTTTTGTGGTCCGTTTTAAACGTCCGTGTACAATCGCAGCATGCTGCGATTGTCACCGATTGTGGGTCGACTATCGCCAATGCAAGTCTATGGAGCGATGAAAAATCTGATTACAAACGGACCACACTGTGTGACTTGCGATGAAATCGCATCGGTGTCCTTTAGAAAAGCCGGCAATTCATCCCCGCTATACTGTAAAATCACACTGACAGCTTTAATAAAGACTAGAAAGAATAGATATATACACATAGAACACATATATATATATATATATACATGTCATTGTGACATGTATATATACATATATTTATAGTTCCTAGACTTCTACATACTGTAATAGCCGCTAATTCAATTGCCGGGTTTTGTGAAATCACAGAAGCCGACATGAAATGATACATTGTTTCCACACATTTAACCATGTAATTTCATGTATTTTTATATATGTTTGAAACATACAATTACATGAGTGTATTTGTGCAAAATTTCAGACATGTAGGGGTTAATTAAAGGTGTAATTTCGTTGAAAAAAAATGCGTGGGCTCCCGCTGTATTTTCTCCACCAGACAGACAAAGCAAAGCGAGTGGGGGCAGATAATAATAGCCCAGGGAGGGTGCATTTTTTTTGTGCCCCCCCTGGCTACTAACATCTGCCCCCAGACACCCCAGAAAGGGCAAATCTATAATTAGATTCGCCCTTTCTGGCACTTTGCCCGTCTATTCCCATTGCCCTGTAGCGGTGGCGAATGGGTTAATCTCACCTTACTGTCACCTTGCAATTGAAAGGTGACCTTAAGGCAGGTTAATAATTGATAGCTGTCAATTAGACAACTATCAATTATTAATCCTATTGAAGTAAATAAAAAAACACACACACATTTAAGAATAAATAATTTTAATGAAATAAAAACACATTTTTTTGACCATATTTTATTTTACACTTAATCCGTGCGAAGCCATTGATCTCCTAAAATAAAGAAAAAGAAATAAAACAACATTATTCTTACCTATTCCGCCGATCTGTCACGTCCCACGCTGTAATCCTTCACAAAGGGTTAACTAGCTTTGAGCCAAGCAGTGCAAGTAATCCTGCATGCTCAGCTCAAAGCTCCTGAATGAATAAGTTCCTCTCCTGGCGACAGGAGAGGATGTGTTTCATGAATGAAGCTTAATTGATTGTGTCCACTTTCCCTTTAGGTCAGGTCACTACAGTTAAATTGCCAATAAATCAATTAAGCTCCATTCATGAATCTATTCCTCTACTTTCGCTGGGAGAGGAAGTTATTCATTCAGGGGAATACAGGTCTGAGACAGCATTATTAGCTCTCTGCGACCTGTAACCTGTTAACCCTTTCTGATGGATTACACCGTGGGACCTGACTGTACATCGGATTGGTAAGTATAATTTTGCTTTTTTATTTTATTTTTATTACAGGAAATGGTTTTAGCAGGAAAATAAATATGGTCAAAAACTGTGTGATTATTTAATTAAACTTCTTTTTTATTAAACTGTGTGTGTTTGATTTTTCTTTCATACAATAGAATTAATAATTGATAGTTGTCTAATTGACAGCTCTCAATTATTAACCTGGCTTAAAGTGACCTTTCAATTGCAAGGTCATTTTAACCCCTTATTAACCCATTCGCCACCGCTACAGGGCAATGGGAATAGACGGGCAAAGTGCCAGAAAGGGCGAATATAATTATAGATTTGCCCTTTCTGGGGTGTCTGGGGGCAGATGTTAGTAGCCAGGGGGGGCACAAAAAAAATGTACCCTCCCTAGGCTATTATTATCTGCCCCCACTCGCTTGCTTTGTCTGTCTGGTGGAGAAAATACAGCGGGAGCCCACGCATTTGTTTTCAACGAATTTACACCTTTAATTAACCCCTACATGTCTGAAATTTAGCACACATATACTCATGTAATTGTATGTTTCAAACATATATAAAAATACATGAAATTACATGGTTAAATGTGTGGAAACAATGTATCATTTCATGTCGGCTTCTGTGATTTCACTGAAGCCGGCAATTGAATTAGCGGCTATAACAGTATGTAGAAGTGTAAGAATTATAAATATATGTATATATATATGTCACAATGACAATTATATATATATATATGTGCTCTATGTGTAATATACTATTCTTTCTTTTGGCATTTAAATACTATTATTTTGGATCCATTATATGTCAGTTTTGCAAGCCTGCGAGAAAATCTCGCAAGTCGGATGAAAATCGGATGTTACAAGGTACACACACATGCGATTAAATCGCATCTTTGAAGGAAAATCGGATGCCAGAAGGATGTGTGATGTTTTTATTTGATCCGATTGTCGACCGTCTAAAACGGACCGATTTTTTGTGGTTGTGTGTGACTCCAGCCTTAATCAGTTACATTTTTCTTTCAGACGATTCTGCGTGACATGCTTCGCTTCCTGCTTGTCTACGTAGTCTTCCTCTTTGGTTTTGCAGCAGGTAATAGAATTAGTGGGTGGCGGGATGTACGCAGTTTCTCCAGGCAGACAAAACTCTCTGTATTCTCTGTAAACATACTGTTTGTAAAAGTATAAACTAAAATAGGATAAGGGAAGTGATAAGATACTGAACTGTTATCAGTGCGTCCATTGAATTTTCTCAGAACCAGTGCAATGCTTTTATGTATTGCATGTATTTCACTAATTCAGCCAGCAGGTGTCACCCTTGCTGTTTTGCAGTTTTTGGTAGGTCATCTAAGGCCCCTTTCACAGATCAGTTTTTTGGCATCAGTCACAATCCGTTGACTCGAGGGATCAAAGGATCAGTCGCATCAGTTTTTCACAATCTGCGACGGATCCTATGATCTTTATTACACTCCCATTCCATTCGAAGCCATCGATCTAGGAAAAATCCAAAATAAAAAAGCAACACTATACCCATACCTGTCCGCCGTACAGTCAAGTCCCACGCAGCAATTATTTTTTTTATTAAGTCTTTTTTTTAATGTGTGTGTGTTTTTTTTAACCCTTTCAGACTAGTGGATTAATAATTGATAGTTGCCTTATTGACACCTCTCCATTATTAACCAGGCTTAATGTCACCTTGCAATAGCAAGGTGTCATTAACCCCTTTTTCCCCTTTTTACCCAATATGCCACCACTACAGGGCAATGGGAAAAGAGAGAGTAAGTGCCGAAATAGCGCATCTTATAGATGTGCCTTTTCTGGGGTGGCTGGGGGCAGTTTTTTTTTAAGCCGGGGGGTGCCCAAAAACAATGGTCCCTTTCTACGCTATTAATTTCTGCCCTTAGTCACTTGCTTGCCCTCTCTGGCGGAGAAAATTGCGCGGGAGCCCACCCCAGTTTTATCCGTGAATTAATCCTTTAATTTAACACCTCCAGCTCCAAAATTTTACACACAGACATGCTACTAACATTATTAGTGAGGGACATTTAAAAAAAAGACGGATATGCAATGGTTTACTGTATGTAACCCATGTCTCATATCCTGTCGGGCTCTGTAATGATTTTACAAATGCCGACAATTGAGTTATCAGCTATTCTGTTATCTAGCTCTGTATGAAATATAAATATATATATATATATATATATATGTCTCACTGACATATAGACTGTATATATGTTTTCATGAATATTTGAGGCAGGTTTATATACCTTTCCTAGTTGGGGGCTGGCTAATTGGATCCGAGCATGCTCAGTTAAAGAAAATGGAATCCGTCACCGGATTCCGTCATTTGACGGATTTGGCGCCCATAGACTTCCATTCTAGCAAACAACGGACATTGCTGTCTGTTTTTTTGACGGAAACAAAAAACGTTCATTTGTCCGTTGTCTCCTGCCGCCGGACAAACAATTTTCAATGGAGTCGGCGAACGACGGATGAAACATGAGGCCATCCGTCGCAAATACAAGTCAATGAGAAAAAACCGGATCCGTCGGCATCAGTCGCCGGATCATTTTTTTTCAAAATTTGACGGATTGCGACTGATGGCAAAAAACTGATGTGTGAAAGAGGCCTTATTGGGAATGAATTATACAAAGATGTTCTTT
The DNA here is from genome assembly GCA_033576555.1 of Oophaga sylvatica. NCBI lineage: Eukaryota > Metazoa > Chordata > Amphibia > Anura > Dendrobatidae > Oophaga > Oophaga sylvatica. The sequence goes on from JARQOD010000002.1 coordinate 588,655,248, forward strand.
ACTTCTACTGTTTTAGATATTTGCTTCCAGGCAAAAAAAACCAACCCAAAAACTATAACCATATTACCTACATATTTTAATACATTAATTGTATATGACCATTGTACATGGACACCATTGGTCATTAAGTCGTGGGCATCTGGAGCTCGCATTTACAATCCCACACTTGGTGTGTGCACATCTTAAAAGCTTCACTTCCTATTTGATGTTATCTGTATGGGGTATGACGGTATTATATGTGCACTATATGGTGCACCATTAGAGATGAGCCATCACTACAGTTGGCATCCATGTTTAAGCCGGGGCCCTGATCATCCAATATCATTAGTCATGTACATCACTGTAAATTTTTTAACCCCCTTCCCGCCGCGGCCAATACGTTGTTGCGCTTTTGTTTTTTCCTCCACTTATCCAAGAGTCGTAACATTTTATTTTTGTCCTTGATATGACCGCATGAGGGCTTGTTCTTTTATGGGATGAGTTGTGCTTTTGAATGACACCATTCATTTAGCTGTACAATGCATTAGAGAAAAAAAGAAATAATTCCAAATGCGTTGAAATAGTGAAAAGAACGCAGTCCAGCCATTGTTTCTTGGGTTTTGCTTTCATGATGCTCCATGTGAAATAAAAATGAGCCAGTAACCCGCTTCTCCAAATTACTTTTCTATTGATGGAACTTGTTTTTTTTTTCATGACAAACTGTAGTTTTTTTTTATGCAATTTTGATACATACGATGTTTTGATTCCTTTTTATTGCGCTTTTTGGTAGAGGCACGGCTACTGAAAAAATGGCAGTTCTGGTATTTTGATTTTTTTTCTATGCGCTATTTACTATATGGGTTAAATAATTTAATATTTTGATAGATCAGAGTTTTGTAGATGCGGTAAATTTATCAATTTTCATTTTTTTATGTCTTTACTTTTAAAGTGGGTTGTTTCAAATTTTACATTTTTAGTATAGCATTTAACTTTTCTTTTTTTGTAATTTCACTTTATTTTTTTATTATTTTTTGGTTCCTTTATAGGAATTGTATCTATAACCTGTTGATCAGCTATTCTATATAATGCAACACCACAATATTGCAGTATATAGGAAAAATTGATCTCTCCCATGAAACTCTCCAAGGCTCCTTTGGGAGTACCAAGATGGTGGTCATATAAGCCTTCAGCAGGAACCTGGCTATCATGTCAATCCATCTGCACCTCGGAATCACATCTCGGGGGATAGCCAGTGGGCGTCCATATGGATGCTCATGTAAGATCACACTCCTTAAATACCTCTGTGAGATATTGACTGTGCAATGTAAGAGGTTTAGCAGCAGCGATCGGAACTAGCTCTGGACGCTTCTGTTAAAGGTGGATGCCAGCTGTACAACAAAGCCAGCATCTTCCATGTGTGGAGCAGGCGCAGCTCCTGAGCCCGCTCCATTCACCTGCTCCCAACCTAAGATATACTATTATGTCCTATGTTGGAACGTGGCTACAGACATGGAGCTGAGCTGGTAACATTATCCTCAAAATGCAAACTAAAAGCAGACTGATAAAGAGTTGCTGCCATATTGCATATAAACGAGGACAATGAGTGACATTTTTTCTGATGGTTCTTAAAGTAATAACAAAGCTGTTAACGACCCTCTTTTCCATCTCAGCTTTAGTAACACTTATTGGTGAAGCACCACAAGAGGCCGCAAACAGCACTGCACCTGGGGAGAAGGAAGAAGTGAGCTCCTACTCCAGCCTTTACATCTCCTGCTTGGAATTGTTCAAGTTTACCATTGGTATGGGAGATCTGCAGTTTGATGAGAATCTGAAGTTCAAGCACTTCTTCATGTTCCTGCTCATCCTGTATGTGGTCCTCACTTACGTTCTGCTCCTGAACATGCTCATTGCCTTAATGAGTGAAACTGTCAACAGAGTGTCTAGTGAGAGCAAGAGCATTTGGAAACTCCAGGTGGGTTAAACATTTTTTACTACCTTATTCTTGTAACGTTGCTCGTGCCTTAAAGGGGATCTGTCAACAGGTTTTTACTACACTATCCGAGAGCAGCATGACATAGGGGCAGAAACTCTGATTCCAGTGGTGTATCATTTACTGGGCTGCTTGCTGCAGTTTTGAGAAGTTTTCTTTGCTGCACATCTCCTAGTTTGGGCCCGCTTCTTTTTAACATATTTGTTAATGATCTTGTAGGGGGCATACAGAGTAAAATTTCAATATTTGCAGATGACACTAAACTCTGCAGGGTAATCAATACAGAGGAGGACAATTTTATATTACAGGAGGATTTATGTAAACTAGAATCTTGGCTGATAAATGGCAAATGAGCTTTAATGGGGATAAATGTAAGGTCATGCACTAGGGCAGAACAAATAAGATGTATAATTATGCGCTTAATTGTAAAACACTGGGCAAAACTGTCACTGAAAAAGACCTGGGTGTATGGGTGGACGACAAACTCACATTTAGTGGCCAATGTCAGGCAGCTGCTGCAATCGCAAATAAAATAATGGGATGCATTAAAAGAGGCATAGATGCTCATGAGGAGAACATAATTTTACCTCTATACAAGTCACTGGTGCGACCACACTTAGAATACTGTGTGCAGTTCTGGTCTCCGGTGTATAAGAAAGACATAGCTGAACTGGAGCGGGTGCAGAGAAGAGCAACCAAGGTTATTAGAGATCTGGGGGGTCTGCAATACCAGGACAGGTTATTACACTTATTTAGTTTGGAAAAATGAAGGCTTAGGGGTGATCTTATTACAATGTATAAATATATGAGGGGACAGTACAAAGACCTTTCTAATGATCTTTTACTCTTAGACCTGGGACGGGGACAAGGGGGCATCCTCTACGTCTGGAGGAAAGAAGGTTTAGCCATAATCACAGACGCAGATTCTTTACTGTAAGAGCAGTGAGACTATGGAACTCTCTGCCGTCTAATGTTGTAATGAGTGATTCCTTACTAAAATTTAAGAAGGGACTGGATGCCTTTCTTGAAAAGTATAATATTACAAGTTACATATACTAGATTCCGTGATAGGGCAATAGCTAGTCTGATTGCCGTATGTGGAGTCGGGAAGGAATTTTTTTCCCCAATGTGAAGCTTACTGTTTGCCACTTGGGTTTTTTTTTGCCTTCCTCTGGATCAACATGTTAGGGCAGGTTAGGATAGGATATGGGTTGAACTAGATGGACTTAAAGTCCCCCTTCATCCTTAATTACTATGTTACTATGTAGTTCTCTGAATTCAGAGCTCTGTATAACCCCATCCACACCACTGATCAGAAGCCTGAAGGAGACAGAACGTTCTGACATGTGCCGCCCGTGCCCACGGTCAATGAGTTGTGAGAATTTATTCACTCTGGTGGCATTTTAGGAACAATGTTTTAGCATAAATAGGAAAATTCAAATTATATAAATTATGTGATAAATGAAGAACTCAATGGTGAGCCACGATTGTCTCACAGGTGTACAGACTGTTTGGAAACCACACAGCAGTGTCGGAGAGTAGATACATACCACAGTGAGAGGAAGGAAATGACATACACCGGGCTAGCTGCGACAGATCTTGACAAAGTGAAGCCAGATGAATAAAGGCACGAGTTCTGTGCAGTTATGGAGCGTTTGAGGTGATAGTTACAGTATATTGATGAATGTCAGGCAAGAGTCTCGTAGGAAAATTATTGTAAATGTATTCTTACTTTTCTAAGAAAGTTTTCCATTATAAGCAAAAAAACTAATCTTTTTTTCATCAGGATATAATAAAGAGTCCCAAAAGTCCACTAAATCCACTATAGAGGGCAGAGGATGAGCACAGATAAAAACATGGTCCCTCTCAGAAGCAGCTTTACCCCATCACATTCCTTACCATTTACGAGAGGTGGTCTTGGTGCCCCCCATGCTATTTTCCTTATTCGAGTAGAGCTTGAACTTTATTATGTTAAAAGGGCTGTCCGGCCTTAGGCTACAAGTCTTCAGTTACGCTATGTGACTGCAGACTTGGGAATCCTCACATTACACACACTGCGAGGATTCTACGGTATTGGTGACGGAAGTGAATAGCACATGATTGCAAGTATGTGATTTGCATGCATGTGGTCATGTGCTGACTAGATGGGTGCCGAACACAGTCTAGTCATAATGTGGCTGGATGCATGCAAATTACATAATTGTGGTCACATGACCATCTTCTCCCGACACCGGAGAATCCTCACAGTGCGCAGTGTGCTCAATGTGAGGATTCACAAGTCTGCAGTCATATTGAGTGACTGCAGACTTGGAGCCTAAGATGGAAACCCCTTTAATCTGTGGAGTCCATATCCCTTTGCCTGTTGTTACCATCCCCGAGAGCTCCCTTGTCCCAGGGTCCTTTGGTGGAGATTACATTTCTTATCAGTATTGTATCAGTAACGGTATTGTAAGCTTACAATCTGAAAGCTCAGAAAGTCATGGACTTTATTGGACTCCTTTGGTCTCAGTTTTACAAATAAGTTGATAATTCTGTTCAGTAATATGGAAATTCAGTTACATCATTTATTGTAACTGCTAGAAAGAAAAACAGAACAAAGTTAATTTTTGGTCCGGCCAGACGTTCGCACGTCGCACAGAATAGTCTCTTCCTTCTCCATTCACATTAATATGACTCAGCGAACAGCAGATTTCACATATTGATACTGTCACACTAGATAAAAGATACAGAAGTCAATCAGACGACGTCTCATTATAGGAGATGTGACCACTATAAGTGACCACTGGAAAGGCCTGAGTCTTTTCCATGTACAAATTCACAATAAAGTCAACTCTTTGACTTTGTAACATGCACTATGTCTTCCTGCAGTCCCAGAAGAGCTGAGCATCAAATCGTGGAGTGCTGTCACTCTCAAGCTTCATCTACAATTTCTGAATTCACTTTGTAAATGAGGACATTAAAGACATTTTCCAGTAACAACTTTTTCCTTGCCTATGGCTCCCACTCAGTTAATATAATAAATTTAAGTTTTATTCAACCTCCTCCCCAGGTCCAACATTTGTCACCGCTGCTGTATGTGTCTTCGTGGACTGACCACAGTGGTGACTTCACAACTACAGTGCACATGCCTTCTACAGCAAATCACTGGGATTGGTGGCAAAGGTCACTTGCTCTGTAGTTATGATGTTGCCGCTGCAGCCAGTCAACCAAGACAAGACTAGGGCAGCATCAGAGGCACAGCCCGAGACCTGGGGACAGTGAGTAACTCTTGACTTAATTAATTTAAATGGAATCTGTCAGCACGATTTCACCAACAAACTATTTATATGTCCATGTAGCATTTTCAAAGACAAGTCCAGCAATACCTTTACATGGCCAGTCTGATACTCCGTTTCTGCAAAATCTGCATTTTAATTAATATGCAATGAGGCTGAATATGGAGATCTTAAGCCTCTATCATTCTATTTCTTTCTGCTGCTTGGCGAATGACCTCTATGCTGTGTGACTTCAAGGAAAGGAGCCATCAGTCATGAAGGAGGAGACTGCACTGGGCAGGTGTAAGGGATTACAAGGACTGTTGTGTTCCCTAAACACATCCCAGTTAAGTATCAGTGTTGTACATTTTATTGTGTATATTTATGTGACCTGTATTTATATATTGTTGCCTTTTAATGCTGCTATGTATATATATATATTTTATGTCATTTGATGCATGTTAAAATAGGGAAAGTGTAGTACCCCAAAACGGACACTAGATGAGGCACATTAGTGTACATAGTTTCATATAGGAGGAGCTAACCGGAATAAGAGAGGGGGTTTTCCTGTTTGTAGTTCAGTAGAGGCCTAGGTGCCCGTGTAGGGCGGATAGCTCCGCAACGTTTAAGTGAGGTGCCCAGCCATCCAGGACCCGGTGGGTCAGATGTTTGAGGCAGCAGTGTGACATCAGTGGTGGAGAAGAAGCTAAGAAAAGGTCACGTCAGTACGGGGACACAGGTGGCTCATCATATGGCAGATCATTGCATGGGCTGATGCCCTCAGATTTGGGGTGAAACGGAAGAGGGAACCCCCAACTGTAGTGAGTCTGAACAGGGAGGACGCTGCGTTACTGCAAGAGGCGGTACGACCAGGCACGTACTGACGGACGAAGGAAAGAATGCAAGGAAAGTGGAGGATGTATGCTGTAAGAAACACTATGCTGATGATGCATCTGGAAAGGATGTGCTGTGAAAAGATTGTGTCTCTGTTCTACACAAGCGACTGGAGGGGATCTTAAGCAACGGAGAGAAGACCCTGAAGGTACAGAGAGAAGAGAGACAGGTACACTGATAATGGGATATTCTTTGTATGTGATGGGGGGCCAGGGTGCGCATGAGCCATCAGTCTCAGCTACGACTACGGCCCTGGCCTTGCCTCGCACACTTGGCGCAGTGTGGCAGGATCCCACAACCATGCAGTGGGGGAATGCCGTGGAAGATGTTGTTGAAGTGACAAGAAAGAATTAAGATGAAGATACTGTGGATGTAACTGAAATATTGGATGTGACTAATATACTGGACATGACTAAAACTGTGAATGTGACTAACTATGATGGCAAGGATGGCGGCTCTAAAGATGGCGGAAGATGGCACGCGAATGGAGGACGACAGCTTTGATCCCACCCTTTGTGGGCGTCGTTACTGGGAAATGGCATGAGAAGCTGTCTGGCAGAGGTGGTGCGCCGGAGAAGAAGGAGGTCTCACACCATACAACAGATTGCCAAGAAATGGGTGGAGCAGTTGGAAGCGGCCCCACCCTGGAATGGATGGGGCCCGGAAGAAAACCTCGTGTGCAACTTCGCGGCGCCATTACGAGACCCGGTGCCGGCAGCGATGTACCTCTCCTGTACCCATCACTGCAGGGGCATAGGCCGCATGGAGTCGAGGTGGTGGCAGGAGGAGGAGAGGACCCGACCCGAACGACAGAGGGGAGACGCTGTTGGAACGTACTCGTTACCTGCAGAGGAGAGTTTCCAGCAGCTGCCGGAACTGGAACACTGTGATCGGGAGCCGGAGCCATGTCGCGCAGAGCCAGAGCTTCAATGTCATCGGGAGCCGGAACATCACCGCCAAGAGCTTCGACATCTTCCGGAGCAGGAACCTCCTCACTGGGGACCGTAACCGATGCATCGGGAGCTGGAGGCCGGCGGACCGGAAACAGTGACTACCCCGGAGGAACCTACGCTAAAAGTAAAGGCCTGGCTGGGACTTCAGCCTTGGGAGACGGACTGCGCAGCAGCCACCGCGGAGGAATCCAACAGGCGTGGGACGGGTACGCACAAGCTGCTGAGACCGGAGGTGGTGAGTACACCATGGCCCCTCATCATGGAAGGTCGGTCTGCCCCAGTCTCATAATCTGGGGAGCGGGCCACAGCATGGTGACTCAGCTCAGGGCCCCTTGACTTGTCTTATGGCCACCGTGCCCAGGAGGCCAGATTCACGGTCAGCTCCGTGACAGCACTAGGCGCATTGCATTTTCACCAGGCCGAGGAGGGCCTGGATTGTGGACGTAATAGAGAAGAAGAAGCAGTGGGAAAAAGAAATCTGGGCGGAACTGCGCCGACATGGAGAGGGTGCTATGGCCGGGTGCCGGACTCGTGGGCAGTTGGTCCACACCAGAGTAGACCAGGGGTACGGTTTCATACGGGATGTGGGCACAAATGACAAGGTATATGTGAATGCCACCTCTGTGAAGTTTGGGAGACCCTTGGTAGAAGGGGACTGGGTCTCCTACTTTAAGGAGGACTGCCCAAGGGGCTATTTCGTGGTGGCAGTGACATTGTGTACAGAGGGTGTACAGAGCCACGGAGAGAAGACACTGAAGATGCAGAGAGAAGAGAGACAGGTACACTGATATTGGGACATTCTTTGTATGTGACAGGGGGCCAGGGTGTGCAAGAGCCATCAGTCTCAGCTATGACTACGGCCCTGGCCTTGCCTCACACACAGGGACTAGAGCTGGAGTAATACAGGCTTCAGACCTACAAGTAGCTCTTCAGCCTCATTTGCATATTAAGTAAAATGCTGATTTCAGCAGCAGATGGAAGGAAGGGAGACACAGTCATTACTAGTGGGTAGGCGGAGCCCAAACAGGATAGAACACCTCAGATTAAAAAAGTGTTGACCGACCCCTTCAGCTTGGGCTCCTCCTACTCCAGTTCTCCAGTCTAAAATTTGAGGTCACAGAGGATAGTCGCTGCAGGAGCAGCTCCTCAGAAATTTTTTTATTTTTATCGGACAGAGACTTGGACCCCGTGGTTTTGAGGTCTCAGGGGTCTCAGCGCTGCTGGACCCCGACCCCTCCCTTGGCGGATCTGTATTACCCTTTAAGGTGGTCCCTGCAGAACCCTGCCGGCCCTGGGGGATGAGGGTTGCTTTCCTGGCGGGGACGCAAACCGCGCTTCTGGGGTCACTGCGTTCCCGCCCTGGGGGGAAGCTATGGGCATAGCGCCACAAATCCCTGGGGGTCCCTGTGGCGCTCAGCTGGGTGAGTACTCTGCATTTTTAATGTGTGTTGAGTGCTTCAGCGGCTGCTGCGGCAGCCGCTGCTACATGTATCATGTTGGTGACTGGTGTTTTTTATCCGCAGGTGGATGCCTGCAGGACATGGGAAGCGGGGCAGGAGCGGAGAGCGGAGGAGTTCGTGCGCGTTTTTTTGAAGCCGGCGGGGGGCGTGGCTTCGCGCTTTCCCGGTCTTCTCGGGCAGGAAGCGCTCTGAGCGCGCGATTTCTCCTGCCTCTCCTCTTCCGGCTTCTCTCCTCACAGCGCGGCGGCCATTACTGAGGCTTCCTCGGGCTCCTCACTCTCCTCTCCTCCCGACAGACCGAAGGAACACAGTACCGCGGCCAGTTGGGTGAGTCGCTTCTGCCTGTCAGGGCAGAAGTTTAACTCCCTCACCCCTACAGCGCAGGGCACCTTTCTGAGGCACAATTAGGTGGCAGATTGCGCGGTCCTGCAGCTGTGGCCTCATATAGAGGCCTTTTTTTGTCTGGGGCTCGCACACCCTTTTCATTTAAAAGAGGTTGTGGGGAGTCTGCGACATTAACCCCTAATAGGCGGTTAACCCTTAATTGTGGGACAGCTGGGGTTGCTCTCCCTTTAAGAGCTTTAACCCTTCAGCGTTCTTTTTTCGTCCACTTAAGAAACCACACTGTTCTAGTTACTGACAGGTTTAACCTGCTATATACTGTGTGAGGGCATGTCAGATCAGGGTCCAGGAGGTGCGGACCGTCTCCCAGATCCGCTACAGGATCAGTCTCGCGTATCTGACACGCAGACTTCGACGGCGTCAAGCGCAGCGGTCGGAAGTTTCAGTGATGTCAAAATGGAGGCTCTCACTCGTTCTATTGATGGCCTGTCTGACCTTCTAGGTTATTGGGTGTCAGCTAGATCCTCTCATGGCAGGAAGCGCCACAGGCCGGTGCCATCTGAAGAACTCAATGGTTAGCCACGATTGTCTCACAGGTGTACAGACTGTTTGGAAACCACACAGCAGTGTCGGAGAGTAGATACATACCACAGTGAGAGGAAGGAAATGACATACACCGGGCTAGCTGCGACAGATCCTGACAAAGTGAAGCCAGATGAATAAAGGCACGAGTTCTGTGCAGTTATGGAGCGTTTGAGGTGATAGTTACAGTATATTGATGAATGTCAGGCAAGAGTCTCGTAGGAAAATTATTGTAAATGTATTCTTACTTTTCTAAGAAAGTTTTCCATTATAAGCAAAAAAACTAATCTTTTTTTCATCAGGATATAATAAAGAGTCCCAAAAGTCCACTAAATCCACTATAGAGGGCAGAGGATGAGCACAGATAAAAACATGGTCCCTCTCAGAAGCAGCTTTACCCCATCACATTCCTTACCATTTACGAGAGGTGGTCTTGGTGCCCTCCATGCTATTTTCCTTACTCGAGTAGAGCTTGAACTTTATTATGTTAAAAGGGCTGTCCGGCCTTAGGCTACAAGTCTTCAGTTACGTTATGTGACTGCAGACTTGGGAATCCTCACATTACACACACTGCGAGGATTCTACGGTATTGGTGACGGAAGTGAATAGCACATGATTGCAAGTATGTGATTTGCATGTATGTGGTCATGTGCTGACTAGATGGGTGCCGAACACAGTCTAGTCATAATGTGGCTGGATGCATGCAAATTACATAATTGTGGTCACATGACCATCTTCTCCCGACACCGGAGAATCCTCACAGTGCGCAGTGTGCTCAATGTGAGGATTCACAAGTCTGCAGTCATATTGAGTGACTGCAGACTTGGAGCCTAAGATGGAAACCCCTTTAATCTGTGGAGTCCATATCCCTTTGCCTGTTGTTACCATCCCCGAGAGCTCCCTTGTCCCAGGGTCCTTTGGTGGAGATTACATTTCTTATCAGTATTGTATCAGTAACGGTATTGTAAGCTTACAATCTGAAAGCTCAGAAAGTCATGGACTTTATTGGACTCCTTTGGTCTCAGTTTTACAAATAAGTTGATAATTCTGTTCAGTAATATGGAAATTCAGTTACATCATTTATTGTAACTGCTAGAAAGAAAAACAGAACAAAGTTAATTTTTGGTCCGGCCAGACGTTCGCACGTCGCACAGAATAGTCTCTTCCTTCTCCATTCACATTAATATGACTCAGCGAACAGCAGATTTCACATATTGATACTGTCACACTAGATAAAAGATACAGAAGTCAATCAGACGACGTCTCATTATAGGAGATGTGACCACTATAAGTGACCACTGGAAAGGCCTGAGTCTTTTCCATGTACAAATTCACAATAAAGTCAACTCTTTGACTTTGTAACATGCACTATGTCTTCCTGCAGTCCCAGAAGAGCTGAGCATCAAATCGTGGAGTGCTGTCACTCTCAAGCTTCATCTACAATTTCTGAATTCACTTTGTAAATGAGGACATTAAAGACATTTTCCAGTAACAACTTTTTCCTTGCCTATGGCTCCCACTCAGTTAATATAATAAATTTAAGTTTTATTCAACCTCCTCCCCAGGTCCAACATTTGTCACCGCTGCTGTATGTGTCTTCGTGGACTGACCACAGTGGTGACTTCACAACTACAGTGCACATGCCCTCTACAGCAAATCACTGGGATTGGTGGCAAAGGTCACTTGCTCTGTAGTTATGATGTTGCCGCTGCAGCCAGTCAACCAAGACAAGACTAGGGCAGCATCAGAGGCACAGCCCGAGACCTGGGGACAGTGAGTAACTCTTGACTTAATTAATTTAAATGGAATCTGTCAGCACGATTTCACCAACAAACTATTTATATGTCCATGTAGCATTTTCAAAGACAAGTCCAGCAATACCTTTACATGGCCAGTCTGATACTCCGTTTCTGCAAAATCTGCATTTTAATTAATATGCAAATGAGGCTGAATATGGAGATCTTAAGCCTCTATCATTCTATTTCTTTCTGCTGCTTGGCGAATGACCTCTATGCTGTGTGACTTCAAGGAAAGGAGCCATCAGTCATGAAGGAGGAGACTGCACTGGGCAGGTGTAAGGGATTACAAGGACTGTTGTGTTCCCTAAACACATCCCAGTTAAGTATCAGTGTTGTACATTTTATTGTGTATATTTATGTGACCTGTATTTATATATTGTTGCCTTTTAATGCTGCTATGTATATATATATATTTTATGTCATTTGATGCATGTTAAAATAGGGAAAGTGTAGTACCCCAAAACGGACACTAGATGAGGCACATTAGTGTACATAGTTTCATATAGGAGGAGCTAACCGGAATAAGAGAGGGGGTTTTCCTGTTTGTAGTTCAGTAGAGGCCTAGGTGCCGTGTAGGGCGGATAGCTCCGCAACGTTTAAGTGAGGTGCCCAGCCATCCAGGACCCGGTGGGTCAGATGTTTGAGGCAGCAGTGTGACATCAGTGGTGGAGAAGAAGCTAAGAAAAGGTCACGTCAGTACGGGGACACAGGTGGCTCATCATATGGCAGATCATTGCATGGGCTGATGCCCTCAGATTTGGGTGAAACGGAAGAGGGAACCCCCAACTGTAGTGAGTCTGAACAGGGAGGACGCTGCGTTACTGCAAGAGGCGGTACGACCCAGGCACGTACTGACGGACGAAGGAAAGAATGCAAGGAAAGTGGAGGATGTATGCTGTAAGAAACACTATGCTGATGATGCATCTGGAAAGGATGTGCTGTGAAAAGATTGTGTCTCTGTTCTTACACAAGCGACTGGAGGGGATCTTAAGCAACGGAGAGAAGACCCTGAAGGTACAGAGAGAAGAGAGACAGGTACACTGATAATGGGATATTCTTTGTATGTGATGGGGGGCCAGGGTGCGCATGAGCCATCAGTCTCAGCTACGACTACGGCCCTGGCCTTGCCTCGCACACTTGGCGCAGTGTGGCAGGATCCCACAACCATGCAGTGGGGGAATGCCGTGGAAGATGTTGTTGAAGTGACAAGAAAGAATTAAGATGAAGATACTGTGGATGTAACTGAAATATTGGATGTGACTAATATACTGGACATGACTAAAACTGTGAATGTGACTAACTATGATGGCAAGGATGGCGGCTCTAAAGATGGCGGAAGATGGCACGCGAATGGAGGACGACAGCTTTGATCCCACCCTTTGTGGGCGTCGTTACTGGGAAATGGCATGAGAAGCTGTCTGGCAGAGGTGGTGCGCCGGAGAAGAAGGAGGTCTCACACCATACAACAGATTGCCAAGAAATGGGTGGAGCAGTTGGAAGCGGCCCCACCCTGGAATGGATGGGGCCCGGAAGAAAACCTCGTGTGCAACTTCGCGGCGCCATTACGAGACCCGGTGCCGGCAGCGATGTACCTCTCCTGTACCCATCACTGCAGGGGCATAGGCCGCATGGAGTCGAGGTGGGGCAGGAGGAGGAGAGGACCCGACCCGAACGACAGAGGGGAGACGCTGTTGGAACGTACTCGTTACCTGCAGAGGAGAGTTTCCAGCAGCTGCCGGAACTGGAACACTGTGATCGGGAGCCGGAGCCATGTCGCGCAGAGCCAGAGCTTCAATGTCATCGGGAGCCGGAACATCACCGCCAAGAGCTTCGACATCTTCCGGAGCAGGAACCTCCTCACTGGGGACCGTAACCGATGCATCGGGAGCTGGAGGCCGGCGGACCGGAAACAGTGACTACCCCGGAGGAACCTACGCTAAAAGTAAAGGCCTGGCTGGGACTTCAGCCTTGGGAGACGGACTGCGCAGCAGCCACCGCGGAGGAATCCAACAGGCGTGGGACGGGTACGCACAAGCTGCTGAGACCGGAGGTGGTGAGTACACCATGGCCCTCATCATGGAAGGTCGGTCTGCCCCAGTCTCATAATCTGGGGAGCGGGCCACAGCATGGTGACTCAGCTCAGGGCCCCTTGACTTGTCTTATGGCCACCGTGCCCAGGAGGCCAGATTCACGGTCAGCTCCGTGACAGCACTAGGCGCATTGCATTTTCACCAGGCCGAGGAGGGCCTGGATTGTGGACGTAATAGAGAAGAAGAAGCAGTGGGAAAAAGAAATCTGGGCGGAACTGCGCCGACATGGAGAGGGTGCTATGGCCGGGTGCCGGACTCGTGGGCAGTTGGTCCACACCAGAGTAGACCAGGGGTACGGTTTCATACGGGATGTGGGCACAAATGACAAGGTATATGTGAATGCCACCTCTGTGAAGTTTGGGAGACCCTTGGTAGAAGGGGACTGGGTCTCCTACTTTAAGGAGGACTGCCCAAGGGGCTATTTCGTGGTGGCAGTGACATTGTGTACAGAGGGTGTACAGAGCCACGGAGAGAAGACACTGAAGATGCAGAGAGAAGAGAGACAGGTACACTGATATTGGGACATTCTTTGTATGTGACAGGGGGCCAGGGTGTGCAAGAGCCATCAGTCTCAGCTATGACTACGGCCCTGGCCTTGCCTCACACACAGGGACTAGAGCTGGAGTAATACAGGCTTCAGACCTACAAGTAGCTCTTCAGCCTCATTTGCATATTAAGTAAAATGCTGATTTCAGCAGCAGATGGAAGGAAGGGAGACACAGTCATTACTAGTGGGTAGGCGGAGCCCAAACAGGATAGAACACCTCAGATTAAAAAAGTGTTGACCGACCCCTTCAGCTTGGGCTCCTCCTACTCCAGTTCTCCAGTCTAAAATTTGAGGTCACAGAGGATAGTCGCTGCAGGAGCAGCTCCTCAGAAATTTTTTATTTTTATCGGACAGAGACTTGGACCCCCGTGGTTTTGAGGTCTCAGGGGTCTCAGCGCTGCTGGACCCCGACCCCTCCCTTGGCGGATCTGTATTACCCTTTAAGGTGGTCCCTGCAGAACCCTGCCGGCCCTGGGGGATGAGGGTTGCTTTCCTGGCGGGGACGCAAACCGCGCTTCTGGGGTCACTGCGTTCCCCGCCCTGGGGGAAGCTATGGGCATAGCGCCACAAATCCCTGGGGGTCCCTGTGGCGCTCAGCTGGGTGAGTACTCTGCATTTTTAATGTGTGTTGAGTGCTTCAGCGGCTGCTGCGGCAGCCGCTGCTACATGTATCATGTTGGTGACTGGTGTTTTTTATCCGCAGGTGGATGCCTGCAGGACATGGGAAGCGGGGCAGGAGCGGAGAGCGGAGGAGTTCGTGCGCGTTTTTTTGAAGCCGGCGGGGGGCGTGGCTTCGCGCTTTCCCGGTCTTCTCGGGCAGGAAGCGCTCTGAGCGCGCGATTTCTCCTGCCTCTCCTCTTCCGGCTTCTCTCCTCACAGCGCGGCGGCCATTACTGAGGCTTCCTCGGGCTCCTCACTCTCCTCTCCTCCCGACAGACCGAAGGAACACAGTACCGCGGCCAGTTGGGTGAGTCGCTTCTGCCTGTCAGGGCAGAAGTTTAACTCCCTCACCCCTACAGCGCAGGGCACCTTTCTGAGGCACAATTAGGTGGCAGATTGCGCGGTCCTGCAGCTGTGGCCTCATATAGAGGCCTTTTTTTGTCTGGGGCTCGCACACCCTTTTCATTTAAAAGAGGTTGTGGGGAGTCTGCGACATTAACCCCTAATAGGCGGTTAACCCTTAATTGTGGGACAGCTGGGGTTGCTCTCCCTTTAAGAGCTTTAACCCTTCAGCGTTCTTTTTTCGTCCACTTAAGAAACCACACTGTTCTAGTTACTGACAGGTTTAACCTGCTATATACTGTGTGAGGGCATGTCAGATCAGGGTCCAGGAGGTGCGGACCGTCTCCCAGATCCGCTACAGGATCAGTCTCGCGTATCTGACACGCAGACTTCGACGGCGTCAAGCGCAGCGGTCGGAAGTTTCAGTGATGTCAAAATGGAGGCTCTCACTCGTTCTATTGATGGCCTGTCTGACCTTCTAGGTTATTGGGTGTCAGCTAGATCCTCTCATGGCAGGAAGCGCCACAGGCCGGTGCCATCTGAAGAACTCAATGGTTAGCCACGATTGTCTCACAGGTGTACAGACTGTTTGGAAACCACACAGCAGTGTCGGAGAGTAGATACATACCACAGTGAGAGGAAGGAAATGACATACACCGGGCTAGCTGCGACAGATCCTGACAAAGTGAAGCCAGATGAATAAAGGCACGAGTTCTGTGCAGTTATGGAGCGTTTGAGGTGATAGTTACAGTATATTGATGAATGTCAGGCAAGAGTCTCGTAGGAAAATTATTGTAAATGTATTCTTACTTTTCTAAGAAAGTTTTCCATTATAAGCAAAAAAACTAATCTTTTTTTCATCAGGATATAATAAAGAGTCCCAAAAGTCCACTAAATCCACTATAGAGGGCAGAGGATGAGCACAGATAAAAACATGGTCCCTCTCAGAAGCAGCTTTACCCATCACATTCCTTACCATTTACGAGAGGTGGTCTTGGTGCCCTCCATGCTATTTTCCTTACTCGAGTAGAGCTTGAACTTTATTATGTTAAAAGGGCTGTCCGGCCTTAGGCTACAAGTCTTCAGTTACGTTATGTGACTGCAGACTTGGGAATCCTCACATTACACACACTGCGAGGATTCTACGGTATTGGTGACGGAAGTGAATAGCACATGATTGCAAGTATGTGATTTGCATGTATGTGGTCATGTGCTGACTAGATGGGTGCCGAACACAGTCTAGTCATAATGTGGCTGGATGCATGCAAATTACATAATTGTGGTCACATGACCATCTTCTCCCGACACCGGAGAATCCTCACAGTGCGCAGTGTGCTCAATGTGAGGATTCACAAGTCTGCAGTCATATTGAGTGACTGCAGACTTGGAGCCTAAGATGGAAACCCTTTAATCTGTGGAGTCCATATCCCTTTGCCTGTTGTTACCATCCCCGAGAGCTCCCTTGTCCCAGGGTCCTTTGGTGGAGATTACATTTCTTATCAGTATTGTATCAGTAACGGTATTGTAAGCTTACAATCTGAAAGCTCAGAAAGTCATGGACTTTATTGGACTCCTTTGGTCTCAGTTTTACAAATAAGTTGATAATTCTGTTCAGTAATATGGAAATTCAGTTACATCATTTATTGTAACTGCTAGAAAGAAAAACAGAACAAAGTTAATTTTTGGTCCGGCCAGACGTTCGCACGTCGCACAGAATAGTCTCTTCCTTCTCCATTCACATTAATATGACTCAGCGAACAGCAGATTTCACATATTGATACTGTCACACTAGATAAAAGATACAGAAGTCAATCAGACGACGTCTCATTATAGGAGATGTGACCACTATAAGTGACCACTGGAAAGGCCTGAGTCTTTTCCATGTACAAATTCACAATAAAGTCAACTCTTTGACTTTGTAACATGCACTATGTCTTCCTGCAGTCCCAGAAGAGCTGAGCATCAAATCGTGGAGTGCTGTCACTCTCAAGCTTCATCTACAATTTCTGAATTCACTTTGTAAATGAGGACATTAAAGACATTTTCCAGTAACAACTTTTTCCTTGCCTATGGCTCCCACTCAGTTAATATAATAAATTTAAGTTTTATTCAACCTCCTCCCCAGGTCCAACATTTGTCACCGCTGCTGTATGTGTCTTCGTGGACTGACCACAGTGGTGACTTCACAACTACAGTGCACATGCCCTCTACAGCAAATCACTGGGATTGGTGGCAAAGGTCACTTGCTCTGTAGTTATGATGTTGCCGCTGCAGCCAGTCAACCAAGACAAGACTAGGGCAGCATCAGAGGCACAGCCCGAGACCTGGGGACAGTGAGTAACTCTTGACTTAATTAATTTAAATGGAATCTGTCAGCACGATTTCACCAACAAACTATTTATATGTCCATGTAGCATTTTCAAAGACAAGTCCAGCAATACCTTTACATGGCCAGTCTGATACTCCGTTTCTGCAAAATCTGCATTTTAATTAATATGCAAATGAGGCTGAATATGGAGATCTTAAGCCTCTATCATTCTATTTCTTTCTGCTGCTTGGCGAATGACCTCTATGCTGTGTGACTTCAAGGAAAGGAGCCATCAGTCATGAAGGAGGAGACTGCACTGGGCAGGTGTAAGGGATTACAAGGACTGTTGTGTTCCCTAAACACATCCCAGTTAAGTATCAGTGTTGTACATTTTATTGTGTATATTTATGTGACCTGTATTTATATATTGTTGCCTTTTAATGCTGCTATGTATATATATATATTTTATGTCATTTGATGCATGTTAAAATAGGGAAAGTGTAGTACCCCAAAACGGACACTAGATGAGGCACATTAGTGTACATAGTTTCATATAGGAGGAGCTAACCGGAATAAGAGAGGGGGTTTTCCTGTTTGTAGTTCAGTAGAGGCCTAGGTGCCCGTGTAGGGCGGATAGCTCCGCAACGTTTAAGTGAGGTGCCCAGCCATCCAGGACCCGGTGGGTCAGATGTTTGAGGCAGCAGTGTGACATCAGTGGTGGAGAAGAAGCTAAGAAAAGGTCACGTCAGTACGGGGACACAGGTGGCTCATCATATGGCAGATCATTGCATGGGCTGATGCCCTCAGATTTGGGGTGAAACGGAAGAGGGAACCCCCAACTGTAGTGAGTCTGAACAGGGAGGACGCTGCGTTACTGCAAGAGGCGGTACGACCCAGGCACGTACTGACGGACGAAGGAAAGAATGCAAGGAAAGTGGAGGATGTATGCTGTAAGAAACACTATGCTGATGATGCATCTGGAAAGGATGTGCTGTGAAAAGATTGTGTCTCTGTTCTTACACAAGCGACTGGAGGGGATCTTAAGCAACGGAGAGAAGACCCTGAAGGTACAGAGAGAAGAGAGACAGGTACACTGATAATGGGATATTCTTTGTATGTGATGGGGGGCCAGGGTGCGCATGAGCCATCAGTCTCAGCTACGACTACGGCCCTGGCCTTGCCTCGCACACTTGGCGCAGTGTGGCAGGATCCCACAACCATGCAGTGGGGGAATGCCGTGGAAGATGTTGTTGAAGTGACAAGAAAGAATTAAGATGAAGATACTGTGGATGTAACTGAAATATTGGATGTGACTAATATACTGTACATGACTAAAACTGTGAATGTGACTAACTATGATGGCAAGGATGGCGGCTCTAAAGTGGCGGAAGATGGCACGCGAATGGAGGACGACAGCTTTGATCCCACCCTTTGTGGGCGTCGTTACTGGGAAATGGCATGAGAAGCTGTCTGGCAGAGGTGGTGCGCCGGAGAAGAAGGAGGTCTCACACCATACAACAGATTGCCAAGAAATGGGTGGAGCAGTTGGAAGCGGCCCCACCCTGGAATGGATGGGGCCCGGAAGAAAACCTCGTGTGCAACTTCGCGGCGCCATTACGAGACCCGGTGCCGGCAGCGATGTACCTCTCCTGTACCCATCACTGCAGGGGCATAGGCCGCATGGAGTCGAGGTGGCGGCAGGAGGAGGAGAGGACCCGACCCGAACGACAGAGGGGAGACGCTGTTGGAACGTACTCGTTACCTGCAGAGGAGAGTTTCCAGCAGCTGCCGGAACTGGAACACTGTGATCGGGAGCCGGAGCCATGTCGCGCAGAGCCAGAGCTTCAATGTCATCGGGAGCCGGAACATCACCGCCAAGAGCTTCGACATCTTCCGGAGCAGGAACCTCCTCACTGGGGACCGTAACCGATGCATCGGGAGCTGGAGGCCGGCGGACCGGAAACAGTGACTACCCCGGAGGAACCTACGCTAAAAGTAAAGGCCTGGCTGGGACTTCAGCCTTGGGAGACGGACTGCGCAGCAGCCACCGCGGAGGAATCCAACAGGCGTGGGACGGGTA
>JARQOD010000002.1:588674627-588717635 GCA_033576555.1 Oophaga sylvatica
CAGAAAAAGAGGGGGAAAGACAATTATATAAAAGGTTCCCTTTTGGTATTACCTCTTTTACTGTTTATTACCTCATATAACTGTGTTTTAAAAATCATGTTACTGTGCATTACCTCATATTACTGTGTATTACCTCAGTCACCTGTGTATTACCTCATGTCATTGTGTAATTACCCGTGTTCAGTAAACATGACAGAAGAGTTAGCCCTGCGTCGCTGATGTTACTGTGTATTACCTCATGTCACTGTGTATTACCTCAATTACTGTGTATTACCTCATAAACTGTGTATTAAATTCATGTTACTGTGCATTACCTCATATTACGTGTTTTACCTCATGTCACCTGTGTATTACCTCATGTCTTGTGTATTCCCCGTGTTCATAAAATGACAGAAGTACATCAGACACTGTAACTGACAAACATGTTCATACATCATGGCATTGGTGAGTCACATGACCACATGGGCAGAGTTACCCCCTGCGTCGCTGATTGGCCGCGGCCAGACCAATCAGCGACGCAGGATTTCCTGTACAGACAGAGACAGACAGACAGACGGGATAAGACAATTATATAGTAGATATATGTACATGGGGACAACAACATGCAAAAAAAAAAAGCCTAGAGAGGGTACTGGGGTTCTAAGCGAGTGACATGCAAAGGATCTAGTATGGACTATTAGGGTATGTTTCCACGATCAGGATATGCTGCGTGTTTGGCGCTGTGCGCTGGCGCAGCGCCAAACAGGCAGCGTCCAGATGTTACAGCATAGTGGAGGGGATTTCAAGAAATCCCGTCTCCACTATGCGTATGTCATGTATAGTGTACAGTTCCTATAGCGTCTTGTGCTTGGGTGCGAGGAAAACACAGGAGACATAGGTTGAAATTAAATGACTTGTATTACTTCATACAAGCATGCTGAAAAGTTCACACAGTTTGCAGGAACAGCGACAGGAGACACAGCAGGCCAGAGTAACTTCAAGCACTACAATAAATCTCCAAAGCAGGTTCAGGATCTCTTCTCTGTACCGTAATTCCTCTGCAAACATGGATTCACCAAACAGCAGGTTTCCAGAGTCCAAAAGTGTTCCAAGGTTCCTCAGTAGGGAATAGCTGGAGTACAAGTCCAAGGCTTCCAGGAGTCAGGTCACAGACTGACTGAGGCTTGATTCAGGAGCACTGATTGTTCAGCTGAGGCTGCTTAAGAAGCAAGAGGGAAGAATCAGGGCGGGAACATGAAAACTGGAAACTCCATATTAACTGAGGGCAAGAGCTGCAGAAAGACAGAAAGCAAAATGGCCGACGGAAAACTGAGTTTCAAGGAACATGTCAACAGAGACAAAGAACCTTACATTACTCCCCCCTTAGGGACAACCTCCGGATGACCTCAGACCAGGCTTGTCAGGGTACCTCTGATGAAACTGGCGGAGCAGGCGAGGAGCATTTACATTATTGACT
The DNA here is from genome assembly GCA_033576555.1 of Oophaga sylvatica. Lineage (NCBI taxonomy): Eukaryota > Metazoa > Chordata > Amphibia > Anura > Dendrobatidae > Oophaga > Oophaga sylvatica. The sequence goes on from JARQOD010000002.1 coordinate 588,676,084, forward strand.
GGTTCCCATGAGTTGTCCTCCACTGGGTAGCCCTGCCATTTAATCAAATATTGCAACTGATTTCTGTACAACCTGGAATCTAGAATCCTTTCCACCATAAATTCTTCCTGACCATCGACCAGCACTGGGTCAGGGCAAGGAGAAGAACGTCCAGGAAACGTATTGGGTGTTGCAGCCTTTAGTAGGGATACATGAAAGACAGGGTGGATTCTCATAGTTCTGGGCAGTTGAAGACGACAAGCAACAGCACTTATAATCTTATTGATCTTATAAGGTCCAATGTACTTATGTCCCAATTTAGACGATGGAATCTTTAATTTAAGATTTCTGGTTGACAGCCAGACCAAATCTCCTACCTTGAAAGCTGGTGCAGGTTTACGAAATTTATCTGCTGCTTTCTTGTACCTTTCCTGAGCCAATTCTAGATTTTCCTTTAGAAGATCCATATTCTTTTGTAAAGAAGTGATTCTTTCAGCCACTGCCGGCAAGGGCATATCTATGGGAAATCGAGGAAGAATGTTAGGATGATAACCTAGATTGGAGTAAAAAGGAGACTGCTTAGTGGAGGCGCTCTGAGAGTTGTTAAAAGAGAACTCAGCCAGTGGAAGTAGATCCACCCAATCATCCTGTGGGTGGCAGATAAAACAGCGGAGATACTGCTCCAGGGTCTGATTGGTTCGTTCTGTCTGTCCATTAGTCTGGGGATGAAAAGCAGAAGAAAGGTTTACTTTAATGTCCAATGCTGCACAGAAATTTTGCCAAAACCTTGAAGTGAATTGCACCCCTCGATCCGAAATGACCTCATCCGGTACTCCATGTAAGCGAAACACATTCTTAATCATCAAGTCTGATGTCTGTTTTGCAGTGGGTAAGCCGACACAAGGGATAAAATGAGCTGCCTTTGTTAGACGGTCAACCACCACTAGAATGGTGTTCTTCCCTTGAGAGGTTGGTAACTCCACAATGAAGTCCATAGAAATGGATCCCCACGGGCGGGACGGGGTGGGAAGAGGTTGCAACAGACCAGTTGGTGAGGAGCGAGGTGTTTTGCATCTTGCACAGACTTCACATGAAGTGACATAGTGTCAAGTATAGTGTACAGTTCCTATAGCGTCTTGTGCTTGGGTGCGAGGAAAACACAGGAGACATAGGTTGAAATGAAATGACTTGTATTACTTCATACAAGCATGCTGAAAAGTTCACACAGTTTGCAGGAACAGCGACAGGAGACACAGCAGGCCAGAGTAACTTCAAGCACTACAATAACTCTCCAAAGCAGGTTCAGGATCTCTTCTCTGTACCGTAATTCCTCTGCAAACATGGATTCACCAAACAGCAGGTTTCCAGAGTCCAAAAGTGTTCCAAGGTTCCTCAGTAGGGAATAGCTGGAGTACAAGTCCAAGGCTTCCAGGAGTCAGGTCACAGACTGACTGAGGCTTGATTCAGGAGCACTGATTGTTCAGCTGAGGCTGCTTAAGAAGCAAGAGGGAAGAATCAGGGCGGGAACATGAAAACTGGAAACTCCATATTAACTGAGGGCAAGAGCTGCAGAAAGACAGAAAGCAAAATGGCCGACGGAAAACTGAGTTTCAAGGAACATGTCAACAGAGACAAAGAACCTTACATTACTCCCCCCCTTAGGGACAACCTCCGGATGACCTCAGACCAGGCTTGTCAGGGTACCTCTGATGAAACTGGCGGAGCAGGCGAGGAGCATTTACATTATTGACTGGTTCCCATGAGTTGTCCTCCACTGGGTAGCCCTGCCATTTAATCAAATATTGCAACTGATTTCTGTACAACCTGGAATCTAGAATCCTTTCCACCATAAATTCTTTCTGACCATCGACCAGCACTGGGTCAGGGCAAGGAGAAGAACGTCCAGGAAACGTATTGGGTGTTGCAGCCTTTAGTAGGGATACATGAAAGACAGGGTGGATTCTCATAGTTCTGGGCAGTTGAAGACGACAAGCAACAGCACTTATAATCTTACTGATCTTATAAGGTCCAATGTACTTATGTCCCAATTTAGACGATGGAATCTTTAATTTAAGATTTCTGGTTGACAGCCAGACCAAATCTCCTACCTTGAAAGCTGGTGCAGGTTTACGAAATTTATCTGCTGCTTTCTTGTACCTTTCCTGAGCCAATTCTAGATTTTCCTTTAGAAGATCCATATTCTTTTGTAAAGAAGTGATTCTTTCAGCCACTGCCGGCAAGGGCGTATCTATGGGAAATCGAGGAAGAATGTTAGGATGATAACCTAGATTGGAGTAAAAAGGAGACTGCTTAGTGGAGGCGCTCTGAGAGTTGTTATAAGAGAACTCAGCCAGTGGAAGTAGATCCACCCAATCATCCTGTAGGTGGCAGATAAAACAGCGGAGATACTGCTCCAGGGTCTGATTGGTTCGTTCTGTCTGTCCATTAGTCTGGGGATGAAAAGCAGAAGAAAGGTTTACTTTAATGTCCAATGCTGCACAGAAATTTTGCCAAAACCTTGAAGTGAATTGCACCCCTCGATCCGAAATGACCTCATCCGGTACTCCATGTAAGCGAAACACATTCTTAATCATCAAGTCTGATGTCTGTTTTGCAGTGGGTAAGCCGACACAAGGGATAAAATGAGCTGCCTTTGTTAGACGGTCAACCACCACTAGAATGGTGTTCTTCCCTTGAGAGGTTGGTAACTCCACAATGAAGTCCATAGAAATGGATCCCCACGGGCGGGACGGGGTGGGAAGAGGTTGCAACAGACCAGTTGGTGAGGAGCGAGGTGTTTTGCATCTTGCACAGACTTCACATGAAGTGACATAGTTTAAGACATCTTTCCTGTAAGTGGGCCACCAAAAGAAACGAGAAAGAAATTCTTGTGTCTTTAGAATTCCCCTATGCCCGGCTATCTTGGAATCGTGGATGAGTTGCAATACTCTCAATCTGACTGTTTCAGGTATATACAGACGTTGTCCTTGAATCCACACACCATTCTTAAAGACAAGACTTACGTCCCTTGGGGGTTGAGCCAACAAAGAATCCGCATGGTATGCTTCCTTGATGTCCTTAAGTAGGTCTTGATTATGAATCACTCGCTGGAATCTAGAGTCAGGAAGAATAGTCTTAGGAGGAGTAAGTGGACGTGTCTCTGCTGAATGAATCCTAGAGAGTGCATCAGCCTTTCCATTGCGCGATCCTGGTCTATAAGAAATGACAAAATTAAATTGGTTTAGGAAAAGATTCCAGCGAGCCTGGCGAGGAGTCAGGCACTTAGCCGACCTGATAAATTCAAGGTTACGATGGTCTGTCAGGACGACTATTTGCTGTGCAGCTCCCTGAAGAAGGTGTCTCCATTCCTTGAAGGCGGCAATAATGGCCAACAATTCTCTATTGCCCACATCGTAGTTCCTCTCAGCCGAAGACAACTGCTGGGAAAAGAAGGCACAGGGATGCAAGACATTCTTCTCACCTGTTCTCTGAGAGAGTATAGCTCCAACGGCACAGTCTGAAGCATCCACCTCTATTATGAAGGCAAGCTCGGGGTTGGGATGTACTAAGATAGGTGCGGTGGTAAATTTATCCTTTAAACAGGAAAATGCTTCCTGAGCTTGCGGGGTCCAGGAGAACCTAGACTGTTTCCGGGTAAGTTGGGTGATAGGTGACACTACCTCAGAAAAATTCTTAATGAAACGTCTATAGAAGTTGGCAAACCCGATGAAACGCTGCACCTCCTTCACATTTCTAGGAATTGGCCAATCCTTGATGGCTTGGGTCTTGCTTCCATCCATACTAATCCCTTGCGTAGATAGTACATACCCCAGAAATTGAATTTCGGTCCTATGGAATTCACATTTTTCAAGTTTGATGTAGAGATGGTTTTGTCTTAGGCGTTCTAAGACCATTCTCACATGTCCATGATGTTCCTCTGTGGAGTTAGAAAAAATTAGAATATCATCCAGATAAATCACCACAAATGTATCTAGGAGATCCCTGAAGATATCATTCACGAAGTGTTGGAAAGTGGCTGGGGCGGTACTCAGACCAAAAGGCATAACTAGATATTCAAAGTGTCCATAGCGTGACCTGAAAGCAGTCTTCCATTCATCCCCAGGTCTAATACGGACCAAGTTATAGGCCCCACGGAGATCCAATTTAGAGAAAATTTTGGCATGCCGCACTCTCTCCAACAACTCAGGGATTAAAGGCAATGGATAACGGTTTCTAATAGTAACCTTATTGAGTTCCCTATAGTCTATGCAGGGCCTCAGAGATCCATCTTTCTTCTTCACAAAGAAGATGGGTGCACCTGCGGGAGATGAAGAGGGGCGTATGAAGCCCTTGGCTAAATTTTCGTCTATATAATCCTTCAAAGCTTTTAGCTCGGGCCCCGCTAGGGGGTAGATCTTACCAAAAGGTATCTCGGCTCCAAGCAATAATTCAATTGGACAATCATATGGACGGTGAGGAGGAAGCTGATCAGCGTTCTTCTTGTCACATAAATCCACATAGTCCTGGTATACAGCTGTTAGTTCAGGGACTGACATGGTTCCTTTAGGAACAGAGCAAGCTGAAACTCCTTGACTCATCTGTTTCTCCGGAAAGTGTAATTCCTTGGTCTCCCAGTTAATCGTAGGATTCTGCGCCTGCAGCCATGGTAGCCCTAGAATAATGGGAAAGTGGGGAGAAGAGATAAGCAAAAAAGACATTTTCTCCTGATGATCTTTACCCATAAGGACCCTCAAAGGCTCTGTTTCTTGATCCACTGGTCCAGAAGTCAGTAGAGAGCCATCCACAGTCTCCATCTGTACTGGAGTAGCCTTCTTCACTGAACGTATCCCCTGTTTCAGAGCAAAGGAGATATCCATGAAATTTCCACTTGCTCCTGAGTCGATCATAGCAGAGCTAGACACCCAGACTGAGTCAACCCAGAGTTTGATGGAAAGGAAGCAATGAGAATTGTTTCTTTTACAACTCAGCTGGGACACCGCTGAGGAAACTTGAAAAATTGCAGCGTTTATACCGTCATCGTCCCCAGAACTAACAGAGTTTAAGTCTGAGAAATCAATATCTGTTGCTGCAGATCTCTCTGGAGTCTGAGGCTCGGACATGACAGAGCTCCTCTTGCAACACTCACAGTGAATGACTGCTGCAGTAGTCTTACGAGAACGGCTGGGGCAGTTTATAATGAAGTGCCCTGACTTACCACAGTAGAAACATAGATTTTCCTTTATACGATGTTCTTTGCGTGCATCACTAACCCGTCTTTGTAAAGAGTCCACCTGCATGGGTTCAGGTTCTGGTTCCCTTGTGATCCTACTCAAAGGTTCCTTAGCTGAGGAGGGAGGTAGTAAAAGGTTAGTGCGATTATTTTCGAACCATCTCTCTTGTCTGCGTTCAGTCAGACGAGCATCAATACGGATACAATAGTTAATAAAGTCACCTAACGCAGTGGGAGGGTCGGCACGAGCAAGTTCATCCTTAATCAGTGGAGACAACCCTTTCCGAAAAATAGATTTTTTAGCGGAAGTGTCCCAAGTGGTATCAAGAGCCCATCTCCTGAAATCCAGGGCATATTCGGCTACTGAACGCTTACCTTGGCGCAAAGTTAACATGGCTGCTTCAGCTGTTGCACCTCGATTGGGGTCATCAAACACCTGCCCCATGGCTGAAATAAAAGCATCAAGGTGATTCAAACAATCATCCTCAGTCTCAATCAGAGGGTTTGCCCACATCAAAGCCTTATTGGTAAGCAACATGATTATAGTAAGCACTTTGGATCGTTCAGTGGGAAATTGTGAAGCATGTGCAGAGAAAAATAAATTGCATTGATTAATAAATCCCCTGAATTTCTCACGTTCACCGCCAAAACAAAAAGGAGGTAATTTGGGGATCCCAGAACTCGGGGTTATGGCAGGAGCCTGGGCTCGTTCCTCTAGAGCCTCAATCCTGGCTCGCAATTCCTGGGTAGTCTGTCCAAACACTTGCAAATTATGATTAGTGAGGTCCTGTAGGCTTGCAAAACGGGTTTTTAAAGTCTGTACATCTGAAAGGATTGTATCAGTCACTCCGCAAAGTTCCTTTATGCGGGCCTCCATCTTCCAGATCTTTAAAGGGAGAAGTGCTGGAAGAGGAAAGGAAAAAAAAAAAAAAAAAACAATAGTGTTTACCTGTGGTAACACTCCAGAGTAAAATTTTAAGGGAATGCGCTCACCTGGAATGGTTGTGAGAAGTCACAACCACTGTCATCACATAAGGTATTAAACGGACATCTGATATCCACAGTCACAGCAGACACGGCTTTCCCAGACCCAGCAGACACTAAACATTGGCTCCTGAATCTTGTCATGTATAGTGTACAGTTCCTATAGCGTCTTGTGCTTGGGTGCGAGGAAAACACAGGAGACATAGGTTGAAATGAAATGACTTGTATTACTTCATACAAGCATGCTGAAAAGTTCACATAGTTTGCAGGAACAGCGACAGGAGACACAGCAGGCCAGAGTAACTTCAAGCACTACAATAAATCTCCAAAGCAGGTTCAGGATCTCTTCTCTGTACCGTAATTCCTCTGCAAACATGGATTCACCAAACAGCAGGTTTCCAGAGTCCAAAAGTGTTCCAAGGTTCCTCAGTAGGGAATAGCTGGAGTACAAGTCCAAGGCTTCCAGGAGTCAGGTCACAGACTGACTGAGGCTTGATTCAGGAGCACTGATTGTTCAGCTGAGGCTGCTTAAGAAGCAAGAGGGAAGAATCAGGGCGGGAACATGAAAACTGGAAACTCCATATTAACTGAGGGCAAGAGCTGCAGAAAGACAGAAAGCAAAATGGCCGACGAAAAACTGAGTTTCAAGGAACATGTCAACAGAGACAAAGAACCTTACAGCGTAACAACACGCAGGCGGCAGACCTGCGTAAACGGACATGCGGGCACGTCTTTTCAGACCGCAGCATGTCCTAGCGTATTGCGGCGACGCTGCGTCGCCGCAACGGAATTTCACACAGGGCTATGTAGCCCTGCGTTCTTTCCGGATGTGTTCCGGAGGTGTCCTGAACACATCCGGAAAGAACGCGCGTCAGAAAGGGGGTGGGGCTTTGGGCGGAGCGGAATTTCCGCTCCGTCCAAAGCGCTGTGGTTCCGGACCGTGAAACCACAGCCTAAATGTCACCTCAAAAAACATGCATACATAAATGGAGCAACAAGCGTATAGCTTCCAAGGATAAATAAATTATTGTACATAGCAAGTATATTCAGAAACAGATAATAAACAATACCCCATTCAGTAAAAGTCCAGCTACAATTCACTTTCTAATGGCAAAATTTCCTAAGCAAAGCTATGAAGGTGCTTAGTGCAAAGACATAGCATGACATGCTAGCAGATAGGTGCAAGTGCAGAAAAATGCCAAAGGAAAGGGTAAAAATATATGCAGCTGTAAATAAATAAATTTATAGTGCTGCTGGCGAAGATATACTGTACCTCAGAGTGGCTATAGCACCCCTGACGAGCGTTTCGCGTTAAGCTTTTTCATAAGGGAGCATGCACGCATTTCTTTCTTTATAGCCTCATATATTTTTGCCCTTTCCTTTGGCATTTTTATGCACTTGCACCTATCTGCTAGCATGTCATGCTATGTCTTTGCACTATGCACCTTCATAGCTTTGCTTAGGACATTTTGCCATTAGAAAGTGAATTGTAGCTGGACTTTTACTGAATGGGGTATTGTTTAGGATCTGTTTCTGAATATACTTGCTATGTACAATAATTTATTTATCCTGGAAGCTATACACTTGTTGCTCCATTTATGTATGCATGTTTTATGAGGTGACATTAATAGTCCATACTAGATCCTTTGCATGTCACTCGCTTAGAACCCCAGTACGCTCTGTCTCTAGGCTTTTCTTTTTTGCATGTTGCTGTCCCCATGTACATATATACATATATAATCTTTTATCATATTGTTATGTGATTTTTTAATTATCTCTGAATAAAATTTGATGATTTTATGGTAGTAAACTTCCTATCTTTCTATTTGGATTTGTTCACATTTGGAAGTACAACTGGACTAGGCAATATACCTTTATGTGATTTCTATAGGTTTTTTGTAAAAAGACCAAGATTCTAGTTCCTTTTTGTTAAAATAAATAGCAAATGTGGTAAATGTCTTAGCAGAATGTGGAACAGTATTTACAAGAACAGAATGAATGCATTGCAAGCGAGACACACCACAAGTCTACAACGGCTTGTGTTAACTCATTCTTGCCTGTCTCTTATCACTCATCATTTCTCTGTGGACTACAAACAGCAGGGCAGCATGTTGGGATTATCATCGCACGCCCGTCCTTTTCCCAGGATCCGGATAGGAACCCTTCTTCTATTGTCATGTAAGATATTTTATAGCAATTTTCTTTGTATGTAGATTTTCGACTTTGAAGTTTAATGCAACTCTGTACCTCTAACTCAATGGAGTCGGAAAGTTTTAGCCGACTTTGCTGAAGCAGGTGTGTTACCCTTGAAAACATCTTAATTTTCATGTTTTGCTATCAGTGCCATTTTCGTTATGAAGTTTTTCGACGGTTAGTGTTAGGTGGATGTTACATCTTACGAAACCTATTGTAGCATCTGTAAACGTGTGTCCCCTGCCTACGTATTATAACCTGTATGATAATGGTACAATAACCATTATAATTGTAATAATGATGTTGGTTTTTAGAACTATATATCAATACTTTTTTTAGTCGGTGATACGCTTGTAAAGGGTTAACTACGCACACAACTACCCTGTACATCTGCTATGTGACACAGTAGAATTTGAGGCTGAAGTGGCTATGAGGGGGTACAAATATTTCATTTTATTATGTAAAAGATACAGGGGTGTAACTTATCAAGTCTGAGGTTTCACGCGCCAATTTTGGTTTAAATGTCACTGGAGTATACCCGAAAATTTATCAGAAGGTGTAAGCCTTTTATTAATTTGGCGCAACGTTGGGCTGTCTGTGTATGGCAAACTAGAATTTAAACCAGTGCTCAAAGCTTTAACATTTTTGCCAATTGTCTATTGTCTGGGACACAATTCTTACTATTTACACCAGAATTTTAAAGGGGTATTTCGAATAGCAAGTCATGCCCAGTTTTTACTCCTGTGCAAGGTGCAAATAACTGAAAGTGGTATTCCCATCTCCAAGATTCTATCCCAATATGTAGTAGGTTTGATAATAATATTAGCAAATACCCCCAATTAGAAATGTAGTATAGTTCTTCTGATTCGCTATGTCTCTTTCCTCATGTGTAGGAATTGCAGGACCTTAGGTATCAATGGTTTTATGATCTAGCATATTTCCTTTTGCATTTTTTTACATTGTTTTATCATTGTATTCATAAAGTATTACTTTTTAATTATGAAGTACCTTGTTTTACCATTGTATTAATATACTTTTGGTGACAAATCTTGTGATTAATTATTGTTCAATGGTGGGCAGTACCTGGGCCATTAGATCAGCACAGCACAGTTTATTTGGCAGAGTTGTTTCTCTTTCAAAGTCACAGGGTAAGTCTGTCTCCTGTAGAGTGTAAGCTCTTATGATCAGTTAGGACCTCTCTCTCCTGTAGAGTCTAAGCTCTTATAGTCAGCGGAGTCCTCTCTCTCTTATAGAGTCTAAGCTCTTATAGTCAGCGGAGTCCTCTCTCTCTTATATAGTCTAAGCTCTTAGGCTAAGTGCACACGTTCAGGAATTTTTGCGTTTTTTTCGCATTTTTTCCGCGATTTTCCGCGGTAAAAACGCGATAAAAACGCAAGCATTAAGCATCCTATACATGTTAATTGATTCCGCATGTTTTGGCCACATGTTGCGTTTTTTTCCGCGAAAAAAACGCTTCGCGGAAAAAATAGCAACATGTTCATTAATTTTGCGGAATGTAAGCGGTTCATGTGCGGTGGTACCCAGGGTCTGGAGGAGAGGAGACTCTCCTCCAGGCCCTGGGTACCATATCCCTGGTAAAACAATAATTAAAATAAAAAATAATGATATTCTCACCTACCGGCGGCCCCCGCAGCCTTCCCGCGGCCCCCGCAGCCTTCCCGCCTTCAGCGATGCTCCCGGCAACTCCCGGTCCCAGGAGTGCTTTGCGAGAATCACCCAGATGGCATAGCGGTCTCGCGAGATGCTACGTCATCGGTGTGATTTGTCGCAAAGCACTCCTGGGACCGGAGTTGCCGGGAGCGTCGCTGAAGGCGGGAAAGCTGCGGGGGCCGCCGGAAGGTGAGAATATCATTATTTATTTATTTTTTTATTATTTTTACATTAGATCTTTTTACTATTGATGCGGCATAGGCGGCATCAATAGTAAAAAGATGGTCACACGTGTCAAACACTATGTTTGACTCGTGTGACCAACCTGTTAATCAGTTTTCCAAGCGATGCTACAGATGGCTAGGAAAACGCTAGCATTCTGCAAGCTAATTACGCTTGCAAAACGCTATTATTCTGGCGGGAATACGCTTATAAATAAGTGCGTATTTCCCGCGGGAGAAGTGAGGGATTGCCGCGGAAATTTCCGCGGCAATTCCGCAACGTGTGAACTTAGCCTTATAGTCAGCGGAGTCCTCTCTCTCCTATAGAGAGTCAGCTCTTATGGTCAGTGGGATTTTCTCTCTCTCTCCCCCATGTGAAAGTTCAATCTTTCAAATATTGAGTTTTGATTGAATGTATTCAAATTTTGGGATAAAATTCAGTTAAAGCTGTCTAATTTGAATTTCAAAAGATTGGCTCATCTCTGCTCTTAAGATCTATGGGCAGGACAGAGATCTTCCCCAAAGTCTGCCTCTAGGGGCAAGTACTTCATCACTTTGTATGCCATTGTCCAATCATATAGCAAGGTGCAACATGCAGGGGAAAGAAAGAAAAAACATACCCCTACAATAGCTTAGAACATGTTTCTCAGTGTGAGACATGTAATGACAGACAGTCTTTTCTCCTTGCTGATCTCACTGCTGAACTATGTGGCATTATTTAGTGCCTGTAGCAGAGCAGAGAAGAGTGTGATTACTAATACTTTTTTAACTTTCATCACAACAGTAAGTGTGGGGGAGGAGCAATAAATCAGAGCTGAGCTTTATCTCGTTACAAACACTTCTAGCAACTCTCCTGTTATAGTGCTGTTAGCTCTGCTGTGCTCACACTACAATAGCTGATATGTTGAAAGTTGAATAAGTGTTAGCAACCCCACTCATCTCTGCTGTACTCCGAGCCCTTTTAATCACACACAGCACTACAGCAAGATCAGTGAGGAGTCTGTCATTACATGTCTCGCACTGAGAAACCTGTTCTAAGTTTTATTGCGGCGTGTTAGTCTTTCTCCTGCATGTTGCTGACTACTTATGAATGATCAATGTCACACAGGAGGAACAATTATATACCCTCCCAGAAGCAGACTCTCGGGAAGATATTAGTCCCACCCAAACATCCTAACAGCTCATACACATATTATGAAAAATGTTGATTTCTCTGGAATACGTCATCGAATTGCATACATCTATGTATCGTTATATTCAACTTTCTATTACCTGCATATATAGATGTATTAGGAATGCTGATCTTTCTGACAGGTTTCCTTGTAATGACAGGATACTTGTAAATGACAAATGTCGAAATTGAATGAGAGGAACAATAAAGAGCAGCAAACATGAAAAATGTACAGTAACAAAATTGATAATTTATCTGATGCAGCAATGTCTTATTTTTCACATAATTCAACATTAATATCAAATAGTTATAGATCATTCAGTTAAAAGTAATAGAAGGAAAATCAGGTTATAATCTTTTATCTTTTTTATTTTATACAGTGCTGGTTCCTTCAGAAAGTTTTAATATTGACACAGGAAAGGTATGGAGCTACAGAGGGAAAGAAAAATCACTGTTTGGACAAAATGTCATGCAATATAAACACCATTCAGACAAAGGGTAAGTTGCTCCCAAAATCAAAGGCTTATGATTTTTATATATCATAATCATAGTTCTGGGAAAAATATCCCTCCCCCAAGTATCTTCCAAAATTCATTTTGCACAAAAAATATATTTTTATCTTTAAAAAAAAAGGTGTTACATTATGTAAGGGAAGGTGTATAAATGCACAGGCTTTTTTTATGCGTTATTTTGTTATGGTTTAATTAGGGGAAAGTTATCAAACACCTATCTAATAAATGGGAAAAAGTGGCTGGTCTTTAAATATCAACAAATATCCACCGATGAAAAATAAATGATTGCTGGGGGTCTGAGCATCAGGCGGACCTCTATTGATCATGAGGATTAAAGGGGTTGACCACTATTAGGAAAAACCCCTTCTTAAGTAGAGATGGGCGAACCCGAACAGTAAAGTTCGGCGTCCGAACTGAACACCTACTGTTCGGGCACAGACACCGAACACGGACGTCACCAGGAAGCTTGTGTTACTGTTCGGGTTTGGCTGCCCGAACACCGGGTTTTTGTCGTGCCGTCATGTGCATGGCAGCGCAGCAAACACCGCTTCTGATCGGCGGTGAAAGCATCCCTGCCGATCAGAGACCCACGGTTTCCACGCTGTCAAAAGACAGCGTGAGCACTCAGCTGTGATCGGAGGTATAAAGTTTACCTACGGTCACTGGTCTCAGCGGATGGGACTACAGCTCCCATCATCCGACACCTGCTGCCACTAATAATAGCGAGCTCAGGAACGGCTGGTGGGTGTATTAATTTGCTGGCTCCTGCGCTGTAAGTAAATAATTAAAACAAAAACAGCGTGGATTTCCCTGTATTTTTAATAACCAGCCAGGCAAATCTCACAGCTGGGGGCTGCAACCCTCAGCTGTCAGCATCAACAAGGCAGGTTATAAAGAATAGAGGGGTCCCCATGCTTTTTTAAAAATTATTTAAATAAATAATTATAAAAACAGTGTGAGGTCCCCCATTTTTGACAACCAGCCTTGCTAAAGCAAACAGCTGGGGGCTTGTATTCTCAGGCTGGTAAGGGGCCATGGATATTGGCCCCCCAGCCTAAAAATAACAGCCCCCAGCTAGCCAGAAAAGGCACATCTATTAGATGTGCCAATTCTGGTGCTTTGCCCGGCTCTTCCCACTTGCCCTGTAGTGGTGGCAAGTGGAGTTCATATTTGTGGGGTTGATGTCACCTTTGTATTGTCAGGTGACATCAAGCCCACAAATTAGTAATGGAGAGGCGTCTGTAAGACACAAATCCATTACTAAACCTATAGTGGTATGGTAAATAAAGACACAGCCAGAATAAAGTCCTTTATTAGAAATAAAACAAAACACACTTTTACTTTTTTATTTAAAAATAACAAACTCAGTTATACTCACCTAACACCTAATTCCAATTATTAAAAATGTGGAAAAGTTAACAGTGTATGAATACTTTTTCAAGGCACTTTACTCCCAAACAAACATGATGTGCATCCATCGTGTTGTGCTTCCCTATGATAATAGGCAGACACAGTGACCATCGTACGGGCATGTTGCCATTTACAAAAGTCTTCTTCCTACAGTGTTTTGTATGTTTTTTCAGGTGTTTGTTCTCTAGCATCCAGCTGTCATTTGATAATCTTTCTGAAATTTAGGATATGTTCACATAAAGTTTTTTTGACAAGGATTTCTTAACTGATTCTGCTCAAAAATGTGCATAAAAAGCAATTTAAATTCTCTGAACCACCATCTTATTTATTTCAATGGGATAACACATTTATAGTGCACATGGTGCTTTTCAGCATAATAACAGAAACCTGTCGATTCTTGAGACCTTTTTGCTGAAAAAAGCTCCAGATTTGGCAACTGAATCAAGAGGCAGAAAATAAGCACAAAGAAGTGTAAAGAAATGTTTTCTTTGGGCTTTTTTATATGACCTTTAAGCCAGAAAAATCTACATTGAAAAACTCTCTGTGGACCTATCCCAGCCCTAATTCACAGACACATGGGTCCACATAAAACAGGTTGCTTCTCCTCTTTGTGATGGTCCATTTTTCTTCTGTTTGCTTTCTGTGCTTCTTTTTTTTTACTATCCTTGAGTCATCTGTATTTCTGTATGCTAAAAAATCAGGAGACTCATTTTGTGTTAACCCAGTAACACTTCCCCAGGAAAGTCACATTACTACACAGATGGAATTTTCGATTGCTTTCAGCATATAAAGTTTGTTGTTTTGTAATTTTTTTCAATAGTCTATTTCACCGGTAGACAATGAGAACAAAGGGCCTGTGTGCGAGAAATGTGTATTGGCCTCTGTATAATACTGGAGGGAGATTCTGTCTTGTCCTGGGTTGACAGTGATATGTTACCCTGTATTGTGGGTTCTTCTCTACTGTTCATGGGTGTGCACAGGTGAGGTGCCATGGAATGGCCCAAAAGAAAGTGTGATCGACAGATGAATGGGAGGTGCAGGTTGGATGTAGACATGCTGGATATTTATGGGAAGGCAGACAGATGGAGAGTGTGAAAAAGTAGAGAAGGAAACACAACACTGAGGCAGGAACTAGACAGCTAGAAAAGAGAAGTCATACAGAGAATATTTGGGACCTTGTCGTCCCCTGAGACTAAAAAGGAAACCTAGATAGAGTTGACTTGGGACCAGTTTTGTGAACTGGTCATCTTCCAAAACATAGAATCATAGAATAGTTGAGTTGGAAGGGACCTCCTGGGCCATCTGGTCCAACCCCCTGCTCAAAGCAGGATTCTCTAAATCATCCCAGACAGATGTCTGTCCAGCCTCTGTTTGAAGACTTCCATTGAAGGAGAACTCACCACCTCTCGTGGCAGCCTGTTCCACTCATTGATCACCCTAACTGTCAAAAAGTTTTTTCTAATATCTAATCTGTGTCTCCTCCCATTCAGTTTCATCCCATTGCTTCTAGTCTTTCCTTGTGCAAATGAGAATAAAGATGATCCTTCTACAATGTGACAGCCCTTGAGATATTTGTAGACAGCTATTAAGTCTCCTCTCAGTCTTCTTTTTTGCAAGCTAAACATTCCCAAATCCTGCAACCGTTCCTCATAGGACATGGTTTGCAGACCAGTCACCATTCTGGTGGCTCTTCTCTGAACTTGCTCCAGTTTGTTGATGTCTTTTTTAAAATGTGGTGCCCAAAACTGGACACAGTATTCCAGATGAGGTCTGACCAAAGAGGAGTAGAGGGCAATAATGACCTCACGTGATCTAGACTGTATGCTTCTGTTGATACATCCTAGAATTGTATTTGCCTTTTTTGCTGCTGCATCACACTGTTGACTCATGTTCAGTCTGTGATCAATTAGTATACCCAAGTCTTTTTCACATGTGCTGTTACTTAGCCCTATTCCTCCCCTTTTGTATATGCTTTTTTCATTTTTATTGCCCAGTGAGCTGATTCACTGATCAGTGGTTATTGTGCTAGAAGTTCATCCATTGCTGACCTCCAGCAAGCTCAATTTTGAGGATAGAAAGACCCTTTCAGATGGTTACCCCTTACCCATCTACAACGCTAATATCCACCCCAGTCAAGCGAAGTAATAAACTTCCCAAGACTATACAGCAACTCAGTACATTTGTTATGGTGCAGTTACTAAAAATCTATTAGTCCTAGAAATGTGGCCTCTTTGTAGCTGCACTGGATATAAGTCCCACGTCCCTTCTCCATTGACATATGATATCAGCAATAATAGAAAGCTCTGCGCGTGTCCTGCTCTGCAGATTATATGAAAGTGATAGCAAAGAGAGGAGGGAAAAGGCAAAAATGATTCTACAACCACTCGCTGAAATTCTGATGTCAGTGGTCATTAGATGATGAGCTTCCATCCTGATGTCTCTGCAGCAAACCTGAGTATCCATAGGATCCCAAAGGACTATATAATGATCACTCATTGGATCCTGGTCAGACACCTCTGACCCAGCCAAACCAGATCTCACACTTTGCACTGACAAGGGGCAGTAACCTCAAACACGTCTGCAAATTGAGATTCTGGTTTGGCTTTTATCCTAAGTCATGTGGCAAGGCTCATTAAAGGATCTATATTGACCTTTAGAATTGCTACTTCCAATAGGTAGAATAAGAATTTAAGTTCTCATCTTCTATGAAGAGGCAATTTGCATATTTAATTTCTCAGAATGGCATATAAGTCTCCGTACACTGGCATGTCAGTCAGGCATGTCACTCTCCACAAGGAGAAAAGTTGCCCTTAGATCCCAGACAGAAACCTGTCATACAGCCCAATTAGATCTCATGTGTTGCACTGATGAAGGGCAACACCCTGAAACACTGTGTCTGCAAATTGAGATTCTGGTTAGGCTTTGATCATAATTCATATGTCAAGGCTCGTTAAAGGGGCGATATTGACTTTTGGGATTGCTACTTCCAATAGGTGGCGCTAGAGTTCTAGTCTTCATCCTCTGTGAATAGACAATCTGCTGCAACAGAGAAATCAGGACCGATCCTCATCCTTTACTGACCAGTCTGCAGCTGTCTGGACTGTTGTGCCTAGTGAATGGGAGTAGCTTGCAATCTGCGTGGCTGTACAGCCATGCAGATGAACAGGAGCACAGCATATAAGTAGAATGTATAAATTTATTTTTTTGGAGTTGCATCTCCATCTTTTATTTGGTCCCAAACATTGTCAATTTGTCATGCACTTCTTACAGAAATTGACTGCTTTCAATATAGCATGAAGGTCATGAAGCTGGCATTTTGATAATATGCCCCAATGATTACTTTCAGAAAGGATGTGGGTATAAGTTTTAATTCTAGAATTTAAATTATATTTTTAGAAAAAAAAAAAAAACCCTTGTAGGGACTGGAATGAGGCCAAGCTTTCAGTGAATATGTCAGCCTTCTCGTCTGGCAGTGTGTGACTGTAAAAGCTGTGGTTTGTATTTTCGCGTCCTGTTATGATTCAAAAGTCACCAGAATGTGGCATTGTCTCAGGTATCAATATAATAAGAAATTGTGTTTTATATTGAGAACATGAAAGATCTTACAGAATTTCTGGGTCCTAAAGTATTTACACCAGTTTTCAGGCGTATAAGTTTGTACAAAAATGTTATACAAAAATGTTGTAACTTTTTGGAATTTACGCTAGCCTCCTCACTCTTCTAAACAGTGATTCAGGCTCATCATGGTAGAAGCATGGTCAACCCTGGGACAAAAAATCTTTACAATTTACACCAGAAATTGGAGTGAATTATTGCAGAAATCTACTTGAGCTCATAGATGTCTTAGGTTTATGTTTGTAGTTCATGAACAACCCAAAGATGTGCCAAATTTCTTATTAGACGTGCGCCTGTTAAAGATTTGGTAAATTTTACTCCAGCAAGATATTAACCAAGAAAGAAAATGCCAGTCTTTATTAATTTCCATCCATTTTACAAAAACAAACAAGCAGTCATCTTTACCTGGTGTTCAAAGGAGCAGCTCATCCTGGCACAGGTAAAGAGCAGTACTGGACTTGTAGTGCTGGACTGTAATGTAGAGAGGTAACTATTAGACAATCAGTGCATACACTTCACTACTATACGGGGTGCTGAATAAGTTATCTACCCCAACATGTGCTATCCATGTTAGAGAGCTGAGCTTTTCTCTGCATGTTGAGACATGTCTAGACATACATCAGACACAGTAGAAGGTTAGTTTGATGGTAGCACTGGAAGTAACAGGATGGCAAGTGCAGTACAGTGCAGATCTACACAGGAAGTGAGGGTTTTTGAGGTTTGTTTCATGATTAAATGCCTTATAAAGGAATAAAAGAAGCGTAAAGAAATACATGAAGGATGATTGCTGTATATGGTGATGATGCACCTTCCTGCTACCAAGTAAAGTTTTGGGCCAAGCAGTTTCAAATGGTATAGGGAATCAATTGAAAATTCAGGTCGACTTATTGAAGCTTCTTTAGAGGAAATGTACTATAAAATGGAGACCTTGATTTTGGAAGATCATCGGGTCAAAGTCGGTGTTTTAGCTCATGAATTAGGCATTTGAATTGTCACGGTTTCCAGTATCGTTCATGATGTATTGATGATGTCAGAGGTCAGTTTCCAATAGTTGCCAAAAATGTTGACTTTTGAGGAAAAAAACGTCGCCAGCAATTTAACCATGAGAATTTTAATATGTCAGTGATAAAACATGGGTCCACCACCAAGTTCCTGGGACCAAACAACAGCCCATACAATGAAAGTACAAGGGGTCACCAACTCCAGAGGAATTTTGTGTCCAGCAGTTAGCTAGAAAGATGATGGCAGCAGTATTTTGGAAAACAGAAGGCATTTTATTACTACAATTCATACCACACAAGACAACAATTACTGGAGACACCTATGCTTCAACAATCCTTCTACTCCGAGGACATGCAATTACTGGAGGCGAAGTGAAATAAGTGTGTTGACGTCAATGGAAATTTTCTCCGAAAATTTTGTTTTCATACTCAGGCATATAAACTGAACAAACCTCATACATTTACAAGTGAAATTAATATGCTGAGTTTTCCAGCTAATTACAACTGTAGATCTGCCGTGTATGTGACATTGTCTGTTGAATGCATCAACACCAGTGTTTGTTGGCAATGTTGTATCCTTAAGCCATTGTGTCTTTAGGAATCATTGTATTACGGTATTTAGTTTTAGAAATGTTGACTCCTTAGCTGTTTTTTTCAAGTTAAAAGGAATCTGTCAGTAGCATCAACCCCCCTAAGTGGTCTAAATGGGCATGTACGTCATAGGAAGCTGGGCAATATGATATCCTGATATCTGCAATGTAATTTCTTATTCCGCAGAAAACCACATTTTTCTTCTATGTAAAGTATCTCTTCCAGGCTATGGGGAGTCTGTTGCCTGGAAGATAACTCTGCATCCATAGGTTCTTTTAAATAAAAGGTGGGAGTTACCAGTGAGACAAGTAACTAACACAGATCAGGAGAAATGAAATTTGTCTTCTTGCAAACACATTTTTTGCAGCTCTCTGAGCTCTGCTGTATTGCAACAATATTGCAACCCTGCCTGCCTGTGAGATGGAAGCTGAAGCTGAGGCCGGTGTCACACTTGCGTGTGTGATGCGAGAAACTCGCATGGGTCTCTCGCATCAACACCCGGCACTGCCGCCGGCTCTCGGTCCTGAGCGTGCGGCTACATGTAAGTGTGACACAGGCCTGAGAGGAACCTGCAGTTGTGTCGAATATAATCACACACAGCTCTGCAGTGAGATCAGGATAGCAGAGAGCCGCCATTACACATCACAGTGGTAACGCCGTTTTCTATTAAAATAAGCTCTGGAGTCATCTTCTAGGCAACATCCTTCACCTGGAAGAGGTAATTTACATAAATTTTTTCAACAGTCTATAGCCTGTATGCCACATATTAATAGTCAAAATTAGTCAAATGTAGTGTATGGTGAAAGATTAACTTTAAGGTCCCAACATACATTAGACTAATGCCAGATGAACCCGATGAAGACAGTCTAATATGTATGTGCATGTCCGATTTCAGATTGCATTGCTCTCCCAGAGATAAGGTGAACTTTTTGTCCGATCCCTACTCTATTCTAACCTATTAAACATTTCTTAAAATGCCCAATACTCTTTTTAGGTATATTTTTCTTTAAGGGAATGTGTCACATACATTTTTTAAAATTACCAATAATACCACATACAAGAGACAAATACAGTCACACCATGGCCAGACTACATATTTTCACCACATAGTGACCCAATAATACCACATACAAGGGAGAAATACCACCACACCATGGCCAAACCACATATTAACACCACATAGTGACCAAATAATACCACATACAAGGGACAAATACCGCCACACCATGGCCAGACCACATATTTCCACCATATAGTGGCCGAATAATACAACATACAAGGCACAAATACCGCCACACCATGATTAGACCACATATTATCACCACATAGTGACCGAATAATACCACATAAAGACACAAATACAGCCACACCATGACAAGGCCACATTTTACCCACACATAGTGACTGAATACTACAATACTGATTATTAATAAAAAATATGATACTAATATTATCATAAGTGCCATTATACACAGGAGCTCTGTACATAGTATAAAGTGTATATTGTCAGTGTACAGGTAATACAGTGATCACCAGTGACATTATACACAGGAGCTCTGTATATAGTGTCAGTGAAAAAGGTAATACAGGGATCACCAGTGACATTATACACAGGAGCTCTGTATATAATATACATTGCATAGTGTCAGTGTACAGGTAACACACTGAATCACTGTTGACATCTCTATTTGAAGTCCTTCATCTTCACTTTTCTTCTTCATCCAGCGCAGGCCGTCATCACTTCTTCCAGCCAGGACTCATCTCTGCATAAAATAACAGTTTTCTAGACCGCTTCAAGAGCGCAGTTCCCAACTTCTACACTAAGCAGATGAATATAGACGTGCACCCACCATTAATATATAATTAGTTATTATACAACCCACCATTTCAAATATAAATTGTAATCCACCACTGTGCCACAACTAACTGCAAATAACCACTTTCCTTACCCAGTAAATAAATTAATTAGCACCTGTCCTTTTTCCCAATTCATTACCAGTAACACCAGATTATCCTCAACGTCCCACACTGTACGTACTGCTTCTCTGATTAATTTTACTTACATGCCCACCTCTTTCCTAATTCATTATGTGATGTCCTCTCTCTTTCCCACCGTAACCCTCAATTCATCAACATTCGCTCTCCCCCACACTCAATTCATTATTTACTCTACCCACCCACAGTTCATTATCATTTGCTGACCCCCATCCCCAGTCTCAATTCATCATCATTTGCTCTCACCCCACCCTCAATTCATTATCATTTGCTGCACCCCACCCTCAATTGATCATATTTTGCTCTCTCCCCAGCCCACCCTCAAGTCATCATTTTCTCTCCCCATCTTCCCACCCTCAAATCATCATCATTTGCTCTCCCCACCCCATCTTCAGTTCATCATATTCCGTCCCCATCCCCTACCCTCAATTCATCATTTGCTGTCCCCGTCCCTCACCCTCAATTCATCATTTGCTGTCACCTACTCCTAATTCATCACTATTTGCGCTCACCCACCCCACCACTATCCTCCATCCCACACCCTCAATTCATGAATCATTTGCTCCCCTTAAGCGCATTTAGTTCATTTCAGAAAAAAAAAAGTTTTTCATACCTAACTCTCATATGATCCCCTGCAGCTCCACTTCTGGACTGGTGTCCTGGCGAGTGGTGCGTGTACATGCTGGTGTGTACACGATGACGTAATCATGTACACATCATCACCAACGTGGACTGACTGACTCGGAGCTACAAGATAGCTCCCTATGCCGGCGCACAATACTTTATTATATTCTGAGGCCCGGTGAGCAGAAGCACATGAGGGGGTCTGGACTGGGTCCAGGCCCCCCTTCTTTCCTTCTGCTCACCGTGCCCCATACAGCAGTAAAGGCAGTAATCCCCTGATTGCAGCCCTGCTGCAGAGCAAAAAGTGATGGTTGCACAGGAACTACAGAGATGTATAGGCAATCTGGTATAGTGTTGCAGAGTGAGGTTACATATCGGAGTTGTACAGTCAATCTTATAACCTGCTACAGTAGTAAATGAACCCTATTAACTTGCTGTATTTTCTATCAACACTTGATTCTGGCATGCCAATAATATGTCGTTATTGCTCTGAATTTACTACTGACACTGTACCATTTATTAAAATGTTTTTTTCTTGTTTACGCAGAGTATATGTTTTCTCACCGTTGAAGGATTTTGAGAGCAGAACTTTTGACGGACTGTATAAATGTGAGCTGAAAGATGATGAGCTACATCTGCATTGTAAAATGGAGAACATTAAACTTGAAACAGGTATTCTATCTCCCAGACATAAGATGTTCTATGGCTTTCTTTGTTTTTCAAACATTTATGCAAAATGTTTATACTGTATTTATGTAGTTGTAGTTGTTAGTAAAGCCATGTTCACACATTTAGTATTGGATCAGTATTTTACATCAGTATTTCGAGGTAAAAATCCGGAGTGGTACTTTTTTTTTCAGAGGAAAAGTATAATAAAAACACGTCACCACTTCTGTATTTATCACCCTCTCATGTTTTGGCTTACAAATACTGATGTAAAATACTGACCAAATAGTGAACGTGTGAACGAGGCCTAATGATGGGGCTACACAGTGACTTTCGTTCTGTGCTATCACGGTATGATCAGAATGAGATGCTTCCACCTATAACATATACAGCAAAAAAAAAATCCAAGGGCTCATGCACACGTCAGTGAGTTTCTCATATGAGTTACCCAGGCCAAGTTTCATCAGTGTTTTTAATCAGAGTTTTATCAGAGTGTGATCATATTTTGGGCAGAGTTCCAAATGTTTTTGTCAGATGACAAAAAAAAATTGTTTCTCTCCCTTATCCTACTTATCAGCATCCTTGTACTGTCCGATTTTTTTCACAAACTCATATAATTCATTGCCGAGTTTGATTCAACACTTTGATCCACATCGGACAAAATCTCACAGCACTCGGGTGCATTAGCCATTTGCTATTTGCTAACAGATGGGAAAATAAAAAGAATCACTGGAGTGCTCCCCACATACACACATATCCAACGACAAATCATCCACTGCAATAAGCAGTTCCTTCTTTGAGCGGTGATCATCTTTATTCTTATTTGCACAAGGAAAGACCAGAAGCAATGGGATGAAACTGATTGGGAGGAGACACAGATTAGATATTAGAAAAAACTTTTTGACGGTTAGGGTGATCAATGAATGGAACAGGCTGCCACGAGAGGTGGTGAGTTCTCCTTCAATGGAAGTCTTCAAACAGAGGCTGGACAGACATCTGGGATGATTTAGTGAATCCTGCTTTGAGCAGGGGGTTGGACCAGATGGCCCAGGAGGTCCCTTCCAACTCTACCATTCTATGATTCAATGATTGGGTACAGTGAGAGTCAGCCCGATGACTGGCAAGATGACAAAGCTCTCTTGCTGTCCATCTACGATAGGCATATACGGCCAAATATGATCATATGATCCATGACAGAGCACACTGTGACGCATCGTCATTATAGTCAAAGACTTCAAATCCCTTTTTTCGGGGGTCAGGGTTGGACATAAGCCCTGACACAGCCACTGAATGTAGAAGAAAACTTTTATTTGAACCTAGCCTAAAAATAAGTTATGATTACGGTAGTAGAATAAATTACAAGACATTGTTGACCTGAAAATTAATAAGCTTCAGTTAAAGAATTTTCTCCAAAAAGAGATGTGTATGAGGTGGGACTTTAACAATTTCTAAACTATACACAAAAGATATGATCCCATGTGGTCTGAGAACAAAAAAGTTACCCACCACAATATATCGTACTCGGATGAGTTCATCCATTGCTGGGACATTTGCTTATCGAAATGTTCTCAACCTCTGCAAGTGGAAGTTGCAATTCATAAAGCTCATACACCAGCAACTTCATGGAATTAGATAAAAGAACTATTGGGAGGCTGTCATGTGGTCTCTGCACCTGGTGAAGGCGTTGAAAAAGGGAGTGTGCCATGCAGGAAAACACTGGTCAATGGAGGTTTCCCCATTAGCGGGAATTGGCCAGTGTTCCATCATCCTACATGGCACACCACAGAAGAGAGAGCTGAAGACACTTCAGGCCGGGGCGGCACCTAACAAATTAAGTTGATAGATAAACAGTGTGCGCTGCTCAAGAAATAATATAAGTGGCTCCTGACCTTACTGTCTCAGCATCCTCCTTCTCTTGTCGGCAAATCCAGCAGAGAAACAGATGGGGATCTGTCTGCTGGGACAGCGCCTTTGTGAACAAGAAAACCTGAGGAGGCTGCTGCTCAATTTTTATATAATTTCAGCTTCCCCCAGTTATCCTGCATTAATCAGTGTGTGTATATAAGGCCCTGTTCACACTGTGTTTTTGAAGTGTAGCTGTGGTTTTTGTCTGATTCCCCTTGAATACGTAATTCAGATGAACCACCAATGGGTCCATAGACTGCAATGACACGAACGGAGTTCAAATGAACTCCGTTAACATCTTTTTCTCTGAACATGTCTGTTTGTTCAAACAAGCACAGAAGTGTAGCAGTGTGTCCCTGGCAATATCGCGACATTGTATTTCACTAGAGTGCTGCAGCGTATCAGTATAAGACAGAGCTATAAAGGTTTCAGACCCCCAGCAGTCTCTGATGTGCTCACTTGGTATAAACAACGTCATGAGATCGCCGGGTGACATAGTGCTTTTGAATTGATAGGAAAATGAGGCTGAAGAACTGGATTTAGATCTGAAGCCTCTGTAATTCCAGTTCTATTTCACGCTTAACACCACCTCCTCATACCTGACTGACAGCCTCTATCCTGTGTGACTTCAGGCAAAGAAGCCATCAGTAATGCAGAAGATCGTGGCACTGGGCAGGGAATAGAGCTGGAGTGGCCGAGGCTTCAGATCTACCATATTCATTTGCATATCAATTCAAACTCTGGTTTGTCAGCAACAGAGGATCAGACTGGCCATGTAAAGGTACTGCTGGACTTGCTTTTGAAAGAGCTACAGGCACTTGCATTTTCATAAGAACAATTTTTGTACCATAGTTATTTTGTTCTAGTACAGTCATTATATAGATTTGTGTGTGGAGGTGGGGAGACGCCTGGGGCTATGCCAAACTTCTTGTAATTTCTCGATTCCAACAATATAGTTCTCAATTTTACCTACATTTATAATTCCACTTCAGTTACTTCTCTTGATGAAACATTTGTTGATTCCAGATTTATGGACTTTAAAATGTGCTAGACACATAGTCTCTGCATGAGTCATCCTCCTCTTCAACTCTTGACCAAGCTGCTCCGCTCCTCCCCTCTGTCAGGAACCATGTAGAGAATAGAAGTGTAGTTCTAATGATGATTCATGCAAGGAAAAGAGACTTCCTGCTTCTTGATAGAGCATAGAATGCTTCGGCTAGTCAGTTTTTAATCACGTGATGCAATAGACCTAATAGAAAATAGAAGAATTAACTGGGTAGGAAGGCAAAATGAGCAATTGTAAGTACACAGTCCTATATAATATGATGACTGCCATATATCAAGAGAATAAATACTTTGAAGGGAGTGCTTCCTTAATATAAACCCAGTCTTTGCAAATTCAAGTAAAGAGCTCAGTGACACTATGGTAACTCGCATGCCTCCTCAGTGCCGCCCTACTCACCATGGTCACAGCATTGCTTCTCTCGGTCATCAGGTCAGCTCGCTGAGTTCTGCCTATTGCAGTACTCCTCTGCACTGCTGCAACAGCATGTTACTTCCATTTGGCCTTACTGAAGCATGGCCGGTTTCTGAAGGAATTTAATTCTGATGGGTCCTGCAGAGATTAGGTTCCCCGGCCTATCCCATGCCAACAGGTTCTATATTAGGAAGCTCCCCCCACCACTTCTTGCCTGAATGTTGGTTCCTAGCTAGCTAATATCTAGTTTATGCATTCCACCACATTTTGTTTCATGTTAATGACTTGGCTTTTTCACCCATCCTGTCTGATCTCTCTGCTAGTGACCTCGGGTTCGTGTATTGAACCTGTGCTGACTGCCCTGACTTTGGATTATCTAGCCACGTCTTTGCCTTCCTGTATCAAATACCCGCGCCTCTGACCCTACTATAGTCCCAGGGACTACACTGGAGTGGTACCTGGTGTCTACGGCAGCCCAGCGTATCCTCACCATCAGTGGCCCAGTGGAAGCCTGGTAGACACCCAATCATGCCCCTCCAGGGTAAGACCGGCCCGTGCTGCGGTGGGGTTACATTCAGAATTGTAGCTAGAAGCGCATAAGATTGTATGCCACTCATGTTTCTTCTTCATGCCACATTGTAAAGTTTTTATGAAGAATTTGACAAATCTGAACTATTAAAGAAAATCTGGATCTATGGATATTCACTTATATTCTAAAATGTTGAAAAACGTCATAAAAAATATATGTTAAAACAATGTACTGTATATCTTCTTATTTTTAAAACGTTATACTGTATTTCAAAAGAAAAAATACAAAAGCTAAATAGTCAAAGGGCCAGCATACCTTGGATTTATTAAAATATTATAACTCTTTGCCAAATGTGATACACTGTAGGCTGCCTACTGTAAACCAGAGGAGCGATGTGCATCATGTGCTGATGTATAAAGCAACTTCTATGCCTATTGCCAAATCTGTGCTGAATCTTGTCACAACAAGTATTGAAGAGGATAGATATCATCTGCATCATGTGACTTACATACTGTATACTTCTTACTGGTTTTAGGACAAGACCAAGTTCGTAGAGTCATCCCATATCCAATTGTTTCCCAAGCCAGAAATTCAGACAGTTCGTTGGTAAGTGTTAACAATCACTGCTCTATTATTTAAGATCAGCCTGGAAGGTTCAAACATTCGGTATTTGGTCAGTATTTTACATCATAATTTGGAAGCCAAAATCAGGAGAGGAAAAAATAAGTGGAAAAATATAATAGAAACACGTCACCACTTCTGTATTTATCACCCACTCCTGGTTTTGGTAATGTTCTAATAGCTGCCTCATTCTCCATCCAGAAATTGAAGTTTAAAATAAAACTTTTCTCATTGGGGTGTCTGGTGCACCCTTGGTGTGGCCAAAAGGCTCACTGAACTATTCGATCCACTGGTTTTCCATGCGCACACCTCTCTCACTGATGATTGCTAGCCCTGGTTTGCCTAAGCTTTCTCTGCAGACAATATTTTCTCCAGCCAAGGTAGATCTGTAAATCACTACTGAAGGATACGGGGGAATGCAAAACCAGTGGGTTAAACAGTGTGCTGAGCCTCTTGGCCACACCAAGGGTGCACCAAGCATCCTAAATAGTAATAAAACTTAAGTGTCTGCAAAGCAGGGGCAGCGATTAGAGAATTCTTTTTATAGGGAGTATATCCCCTACAAGGCTGTGAGCTTAGTTTATACTCTCAGTTTGGGCTGACAGACTCCCTTTAAACTTTACAGCAGAACGCTATCAGTTGCAATGTACATGCTTAGGCCTCATTCACAGCCAGTATTTAAACGCATACATGAAAAAAATAGAACCAGTGTCATCAATGTTTTGGATCAGTGTGTCATCAGTGTTTTTCATGGATGGACAAAGAAATAAATTACAAATCTTCTCCTAAACTCCGTAATGTTAAATACGGACAGCACACGGGCTGTACACTGACGCCATCCGTGTGCTGTACGTGTTTTTCATGGACCCACAGATTGTATTGGCTCTTTTCATTCATGCTGCAATAAGAAAACGGACATGTGTCCTTTAGTTTTGCGCTGACTCAGGTTTGTGACAAAACATGGACATGTGACGATCACCATAGATTATAATTGGTACGTGAAAAAAAAAATGATGTGACACATATGTGCGGAATGGATGTCTGAATGAGGCCTTATATAGGTATTTCTTGGCCAAAAAAAATAAAAGCAGTATTTTCCATAAGCATGGTATGAAAGAACTCTTAGTATGGCGATACTGAAGCGGTATTAAACTGAAAAGGACTCCTTTACATATGGTATAGGAAAGATGTGTATCTTCGTACCGTGTTAGCCAGTAGATAGAAAAATATTTAGACTTGAGAGTCCTCAGTGGTTGATACCTTTTAATGGCTAACTGAAAAGATGGTAACAAATTGCAAGCTTTTGAGACTACTCAGGTCTCTTCATCAGGCAGCCCCCAAATCTAAGAAGCATCATTGTCAGAAGCTCCCTGTCCTCCCCAACAGCTGCAGGAACCTTTCCTTGCAACCAGAAGAAATGCAAAACCTGCCCATTTATAATGACCACAGACAAGATAAAGATCCCCAACTCACATCAGGACTACAAGATGCCAGGTACTTTCAGCTGCATCACATCTAATGTGGTATACCTCATTATATGTACTAAATGTCCAACTGGGGGTCTGTATGTGGGAGAGACCGGGCAAAAACTGAGAACAAGGATGAATTCTCATCGCCACACAATAAGAGAAAAAAGAATGGATTTACCTGTGGCAAAACACTTTTGTATGCCCGGTCATAGCATGATGGATATGGAATTACTTGTATTAAAATCTAACTTCAAATCTGAGAAAGATAGAAAGGTTTGGGAATATAAACTTATGATGACCTTTGACACTCTTAGTGCTGGAATGAATATATCACACGGATTCATGTCTTTCTACATCAATTAAGGAATCTGCTTCTCTGACCTGGGGGCATCAAAACACAATAGCAGACTCCAATCAGAGGGCAATAAAACTTTCACTCCTTATCTATGAACTGTTCCAATATTTATGTTCATCCCTCTGCCATAATGACAGTTCTGCTTCACGTCACTTGTCTTACCTATTGCATTATTCCTGTGTCCTGTTGTGTATAAATATGTGATTCTTCAGATTTTGTATTAGTCTTCGCCTGATGAAGAGACCTGAGTAGTCTCGAAAGCTTGCAATTTGTTACCATCTTTTCAGTTAGCCATTAAAAGGTATCAACCATTGAGGACTCTCAAGTCTAAATATTTTCCTTTACATATGGGAATCCTGAGGATAGGAAACTTAGAAGAAAGAGTTGCCTGTTGAGCACATACGTGTCAAATCTGTTTTTTTCATGGATACCACAAGTACCCATTATAATCTATAGAAAAAGGAAGTTTTCTCCAGCAATGGACTTTATAAATGTGGCCAATTTCCGTTTTAACATTTTTGTTTTTTCCTCTCCCTCTTCCCAGAGCCATAACTTTTTTATTTTTCTGCCCACATAGACATATGAGGACTTTTTTTTTTTGAAAGACGTGTTGTACTTTTGAATCACACCATTCACTTTACCACATATTGTACTGGAAAATGGGAAAAAATATCCTAATGGGATGAAATTGTGAAAAAAACGCAAAAAAAAACCCCACAATTCTAACATTTTTTTTTTCAGAATTGTTTTTACCATGTACGTTTTTTGGTAAAAATGACCTTGCAATATGATTCTTCTCATCAGTACGATAAAGCCGATACCAAACATGTCCAGTTTTTTTTATTATTTGAGTGATGAAAAAAAATGTAAAGTTTTCAAAAAAAAATTTTTTACATTGTGTTACCATTTTCCGAGACCCATAGTGTTTTTATTTTTCGGTCAATTGAGCAGTGAGACGACTTATTTTTGCGGGAGGAGGCATTTTTATTGATACCATTTTGGGATAGTTGTTATATTTTGATTGCTTGTTACAGCATGTTTTGTAGAATTGCAGCAACAAAAAAAAACCACAATTTTGGCGTTCTTGATTTTTTTTTGTTTACCGATCAGGTTAGTTATTTTTATATTTTGATAGGTCTAACTTTTCCTATACACTTGACAAATTCTTGCTACTAGGTGTTGGTATGTAAGGGACTCTTAGTGGGAGGTTTGCTTTGTGGTCCCAAAACATCCTGCTGAGGTACCCCTCAGTGTGTGTGCAATCGGGGGTTTGCTGCTTATCCCTTTTTCAGACCACAAGTGGTTTGATGGTATGCGGACCTTGTAATTGTTCAATGAATCAGTGAGACCAGAATCCGTTTTTAAAAGATTAAACCTTCTTTACTGGAATTTTTCAAACAGGATTTTAACAGTTGATACAGGTACAATACTTTATATACAGTCAGGGCCAGAAATATTTGGACAGTGACACAATTTTCGCGAGTTGGGCTCTGCATGCCACCACATTGGATTTGAAATGAAACCTCTACAACAGAATTCAAGTGCAGATTGTAACGTTTAATTTGAAGGGTTGAACAAAAATATGTGTTAGAAAATGTAGGAATTGTACACATTTCTTTACAAACACTCCACATTTTAGGAGGTCAAAAGTAATTGGACAAATAAACATAACCCAAACAAAATATTTTTATTTTCAAAATTTTGTGGCGAATCCTTTGGAGGCAATCACTGCCTTAAGTCTGGAACCCATGGACATCACCAAACGCTGGGTTTCCTCCTTCTTAATGCTTTGCCAGGCCTTTACAGCCGCAGCCTTCAGGTCTTGCTTGTTTGTGGGTCTTTCCCTCTTAAGTCTGGATTTGAGCAAGTGAAATGCATGCTCAATTGGGTTAAGATCTGGTGATTGACTTGGCCATTGAAGAATGTTCCACTTTTTTGCACTAATGAACTCCTGTGTAGCTTTGGCTGTATGCTTGGGGTCATTATCCATCTGTACTATGAAGCGCCGTCCAATCAAGTTTGCAGCATTTGGCTGAATCTGGGCTGAAAGTATATCCCGGTACACTTCAGAATTCATCCGGCTAATCTTGTCTGCTGTTATATCATCAATAAACACAAGTGACCCAGTGCCATTGAAAGCCATGCATGGCCATGCCATCACGTTGCCTCCACCATGTTTTACAGAGGATGTGGTGTGCCTTGGATCATGTGCCGTTCCCTTTCTTCTCCAAACTTTTGGCTTCCCATCATTCTGGTACAGGTTGATCTTTGTCTCATCTGTCCATAGAATACTTTTCCAGAACTGAGCTGGCTTCTGGAGGTGTTTTTCAGCAAATTTAACTCTGGCCTGTCTATTTTTGGAATTGATGAATGGTTTGCATCTAGATGTGAACCCTTTGTATTTACTTTCATGGAGTCTTCTCTTTACTGTTGACTTAGAGACAGATACACCTACTTCACTGAGAGTGTTCTGGACTTCAGTTGATGTTGTGAACGGGTTCTTCTTCACCAAAGAAAGTATGCAGCGATCATCCACCACTGTTGTCTTCCGTGGGCTCCCAGGTCTTTTTGGATTGATGAGTTCACCAGTGCTTTCTTTCTTTCTCAGGATGTACCAAATTGTAGATTTTGCCACTTCTAATGTTGTAGCAATTTCTTAGATGGGTTTTTTTCTGTTCTTGCAGCTTAAGGATGGCTTGTTTCACCTGCATGGAGAGCTCCTGTGACCGCATGTTTCCTTCACAGCAAAACCTTCCAAATGCAAACACCACACCTCAAATCAACTCCGGCCCTTTCATCTGCTTAATTGAGAATGACATAACAAAGGGATTGCCCACACCTGTCCATGAAATAGCCTTGGAGTCATTTGTCCAATTACTTTTGGTCCCTTTAAAAACAGGGTGGCACATGTTAAGGAGCTGAAACTCCTAAACCCTTCATCCAATTTTAATGTGGATACCCTCAAATGAAAGCTGAAAGTCTGGACTTCAACTGCATCTGATTTGTTTTGTTTCAAATTCATTGTGGTAATGTCTAGAACCAAAATTAGATAAATGTTGTCTCTGTCCAAATATTTATGGACCTAACTGTACATGTCTTCTGCATCAAGCAGAAGCTCATTCATTGACAGAACTAAATACGGCATTTTGATGGTATAGGTGTGAATACTTTTCCGTCCAATTATGACAAGAGTTTTCTTAGAGTGATACCTTTATTTGCTAACCAGAAAATTACATGTTTGCAAGCTTTCTGAGCACAGGGGCTCCTTCTTCAGGCAAGATTACAAATAGATAAAAATCTGCCTGAAGAAGGAGCCCCTGTGCTCTGACAGCTTGCAAACATATAATTTTCTGGTTAACCAATAAAGGTATCACTCTAAGAATACTCTTGTCATAATTGGACGGAAAAGTATTCACATCGATTTTTCTGGCTAACACGGTACCACAATATAATTTATTATTGTACACCATGATGGTATAGGTACAACTCAAGAGTAACAGAGGACTTCTCAAGCTTTCTAGCTCTGCTTCTAACTTCTTTATGATCCACTGCAATGGGACCTCGTGTTCCTTCCTCATTGGAATAGTACTTTTCTAAACCTCTAAAACTAGTTCACACAATGCCTTTATGTAGTCCACTCCATCTAGCTCCCTAGGAAAATTCTGTGTCCCTCATCTCTGTTTATTGCTATGGCTGGTACTCACTGAGTGAAAGGAACCTTCTGAATACTCCTCCAATTTCTGCACTCCGGCCTTGTCAGAGATCAGTTGCTGTAGTGTAGAATATTTAGGTCTAGGACTTGCTATTCTTAGATCTTTTCTTGCTGAACACACTTCTCACTTGTCACTTATAATCTAGGCAACAGAATATAATATTTCCATCTGTTTCTGTGGCTTTTCCCCAACTAAGGTCTGAGGGGTAATATTTTTCCTTGTGGAGAGTGACATGTCAAGCCTGGCATGTCAGAGTGTGGAGACTTAAAAGCGATGCATGCTTCTCTGGGAAATTAAATATGCAAATTGTCTCTTCAGAGTGGAAGAGGACTTGAACTATAGCCCCTCACCTAGCTAAATCAGATCTCAAACTTTGCACTGATGAGGGGCAATACCCCAAAACACTGACTGCAAATTCAGTTTCTGGTTTGGCTTTTATCTTCAGTCATATGGCAAGGCTCTTTGAAAGGTTGAGTTCAAGTTATCTTCCTCTCTGAAGAGGCAATTTTCATCTCCAACAACTCAGGCTGTGGTTCCACGGTCCGGAACCACAGCGCTTTGGACGGAGCGGAAATTCCGCTCCGTCTAAGCCCCGCCCCCTTTCTGACGCGCAATCTTTCCGGAGGTGTTCAGGACACCTCCGGAAAGAACGCAGG
This sequence comes from Oophaga sylvatica, assembly GCA_033576555.1. Taxonomy (NCBI): domain Eukaryota; kingdom Metazoa; phylum Chordata; class Amphibia; order Anura; family Dendrobatidae; genus Oophaga; species Oophaga sylvatica. Next base: position 588,708,672 of record JARQOD010000002.1, read on the forward strand.
GCTACATAGCCCTGTGTTAAATTCTGTTGCGGCGACGCACCGTCGCCGCAACACGCGAGGACATGCTGCGGTCTGAAAAGACACGCCGCATGTCCGTTTACGCAGGTCTGCCACCTGCGTGTTGTTACGCATAGTGGAGACGGGATTTCTTGAAATCCCCTCCACTATGCTGTAACATCTGGACGCTGCGTGTTTGACGCTGCGCCAGCGCACAGCGCCAAACACGCAGCGTTTACTGATCGTGGAAACTCACCCTAACAGACAGAAACTAGCATCCTTTGTGTCTGTGCAACTCCACCCAACCTGGCATGGCACCTTTAACTAACCATGAAATTTGCAGCACATAAGAATAAATAACATAAAACTGCAGTCAATAACATAATATTGTCATGATTCTGTTGTCGGGTGTCTCGCGACCAGAGGCTCCTTCCTTGTCCCTACCGCAAGGTGGGCTTTAACTCGCCCTGTTCCCCGGATTACTTCTGATGGTGAAGACATCGGGGCCATGTACCTTGTCTTGGCTCGTGAATCTGCACTCAGTCTGTAGCCTTCCTCCACCCAGGGAAGAGGGGAGGTAGTAGTAGTGTACTGTAATAGACCAACCGGACTAACAAAGTAATACAAAGTAATGAAAAATACCAAACATACAAATATACTCACACATATAACAAAGAAATGCACCGGGGAGTGGAGGATAGGGTTAAACCAAAGTAGGAGAAGAAAGGTAATTATCACACACTCAAAACCAAGCACAGTCACAGATAAATCCACCAAACACCTTCTCCAATAATAACCACCAACACCTTTCAACCATGCAGCATAAGCTACACAATGAGTGCTAGCCAGGACCCAGATTATAAAGGAGCTGGGAGTGGCTAAACTGCACAGTTGAGAGCCTTAGCTCCAGGAGCTCTCAGCAGAGCAGATTAACTCCTGCACTACTAAAAGAAATTTACATAATTTAATATGAAAGTGAAGTGATTCTAATCTGTGCAGGAGTAGGAGAAATCAGATCCTGCGGTATTCTGGGTCCTCTTTGTCGCAGTAAACCCATGACAAATATATGAGAAGTCTTCAGAGAGGGTGTTTAGACAATGTCTCCACCTTTCCAGGCATATCACATAGAATCCAAATAAAAAAACATTTAAATGTGTGGGTGTAACATGAAAAATATAGCAAAGTTCATGGTGTTTGAATACTTTTTCAAGACACTATATTTTCTGGTATTGTATATGTCTTAAGGTATAAATCTTTGAGTAAAACTACAGGTGCATCTCACAAAATTAGAATATCATCAAAAAGTTCATTTATTTCAGTTCTTCAATACAAAAAGTGAAATCATATCTATTTATATAATTGCCTTGTAATGTTTTCATTTCCTGTTCTGTTCAGATGTCACCGTATCCCAGAATTCCAAGTGGAGGAAGTTCACCGACTGCCATATTGGGACACCCAAGTGATGGGTGTCTCAATATGGAAACTGCTGCTGGTACCAACCTATTGCGCGGTACTACCAGCGGAACACTGTCGCACCACACACAGACACTCTATATGCCGTACGCACCACACACACTCACAAACACACACACCCACTCACACACTCACACTTACATTCACACTCAAACACTCACTCTCACACACAGTCACACTCACACAATCACGCAGCCTCCTGCACGGTACCACCAACGGAACATCGTCTCACTGCACCTGCGCGAATTCCGTGCAGGCACAGTGAATCATTCAGCTGATCCCAGCGGTAGATGCGTGACATGTCTACAGGCAGAGGAAGCCTGTCACATTTTCCCACGAACGAAAGTTCATTTTAAAAATTGTCTGTGTCTGACCGTGCACAGAGCATACCACATCTTCTGGGCGAGGGGAGGAAGCAAAAGACAATACTATCATTACAGCAGGGGATCACAGAGGATTCATTTTGTGAGGTAAAATATTTCACTGACTGTTTTTAAACAATATTTTACCTCACAAAATGTATCCTCTGCGATCTCCTGCTGAAATGTCAGTATTGTCTTTTGCTTCCTCCCCAGCCCAGGAGCTGTGGTATGTTCTGTACACGGTCAGACACAGGGGTGAGAGAGACAGAGCACAGGGGGAAACAGCTCAAACGGGACAGCACATGAGGGGAGAACACAGCACAGGAAGGAGAGAGACAGCAGACAAGGGGGATAGCACATGGGGTAGACAGGTCAAAGAAGAGAGCACAGACGGGAGAAGTCAGCACATGGGGAAAGAGAGAGTGGATAGGTGGGTGAGCACATGGGGGAGAGATTCTCAATGCTGCAAAGCCTGCCCCATCGTGATATTACCGCCCTCCCGATGCGATAGCATCGGGCCTCCATCTAGTCATTACAAACAGAGTGATCTAGTTCACGTATTTATTTCTGTTAATGTTGATGATTATGTCTTACAGCCAATGAAAACCCAAAAGTCATTATCTCAGTGAATTAGAAGACTTTATAACACCAGCTTGAAAAATGATTTTAAAATCCGAAATGTTGGCCTACTGAAGTGTACAGTGCCTTGCGAAAGTATTCGGCCCCCTGGAACTTTTCAACCTTTTCCCAAATATCATGCTTCAAACATAAAGATACCAAATATAAATTTTTGGTGAAGAACCAACAACAAGTGGGACACAATTGTGAAGTTGAACAAAATTTATTGGTTATTTAAAATTTTTGTGGAAATACAAAAACTGAAAAGTGGGGCGTGCAATATTATTCGGCCCCTTTAACTTAATACTTTGTTGCGCCACCTTTTGCTACGATTACAGCTGCAAGTCGCTTGGGGTATGTCTCTATCAGTTTTGTACATTGAGAGACTGAAATTCTTGCCCATTCTTCCTTGGCAAACAGCTCGAGCTCAGTGAGGTTGGATGGAGATCGTTTGAGAACAGCAGTTTTCAGCTCTTTCCACAGATTCTCAATTGGATTCAGGTCTGGACTTTGACTTGGCCATTCTAACACCTGGATACGTTTATTTGTGAACCATTCCACTGTAGATTTTGCTTTATGTTTGGGATCATTGTCTTGTTGGACGACAAATCTCTGTCCCAGTCTCAGGTCTTTTGCAGACTCCAACAAGTTTTCTTCAAGAATGGTCCTGTATTTGGCTCCATCCATCTTCCCATCAATTTTAACCATCTTCCCTGTCCCTGCTGAAGAAAAGCAGGCCCAAACCATGATGCTGCCACCACCATGTTTGACAGTGGGGATGGTGTGTTCAGGGTGATGAGCTGTGTTGCCTTTACGCCAAACATATCGTTTGGCATTGTTGCCAAAAAGTTCGATTTTGGTTTCATCTGACCAGAGCACCTTCTTCCACATGTTTGGTGTGTCTCCCAGGTGGCTTGTTGCAAACTTTAAACTACACTTTTCATGGATATCTTTGAGAAATGGCTTTCTTCTTGCCACACTTCCATAAAGGCCAGATTTGTACAGTGTACGACTGATTGTTGTCCTATGGACAGACTGTCCCACCTCAGCTGTAGATCTCTGCAGTTTATCCAGAGTGATCATGGGCTTCTTGGCAGCATCTCTGATTAGTCTTCTCCTTGTTTGAGATGAAAGTTTAGAGGGACGGCCGGGTCTTGGTAGATTTACAGTGGTATGATACTCCTTCCGTTTCAATATGATCGCTTGCACAGTGCTCCTTGGGACGTTTAAAGTTTTGGAAATCATTTTGTATCCAAATCCGGCTTTAATCTTCTCCACAACAGTATCACGGACCTGCCTGTTGTGTTCCTTGGTCTTCATGATGCTCTCTGTGCTTCAAACAGAACCCTGAGACTATCACAGAGCAGGTGCATTTATACTTGATTACACACAGGTGGATTTTATCATCAGTAGTCATTTAGGACAACATTGGATCATTCAGAGATCCACAATGAACTTCTGGAGTGAGTTTTCTGCACTGAAAGTAAAGGGGCTGAATAATATTGTACGCCCCACTTTTCAGTTTTTGAATTTCCACAAAAATTTTAAATAACCAATTAATTCCATTCAACTTCACAATTGTGTCCCACTTATTGTTGATTCTTCACCAAAAATTTACGTTTGATATCTTTATTTTTGAAGCATGATATGTGGGAAAAGGTTGAAAAGTTCCAGGGGGCGAATACTTTCTCAAGGCACTGTATGTTTAGCAAATGCACTCAATACTTGGTCGGGGCTCCTTTTTCATCAATTACTGCATCAATGCGGCGTGGCATGGAGGCGATCAGCCTATGGCACTGCTGAGTTGTTATGGAAGCCCAGGTTGCTTTGATAACAGCCTTCAGCTCGTCTACATTGTTGGGTCTGGTGTCGCTCATCTTCCTCTTGACAATACCACATAGATTCTCTATGGGATAAGGTCAGGCGAGTTTTCTGGCCAATCAAGCACAGTGATACTGTTGTGTGTAAACCAGGTATTGGTACTTTTGGCAGTGTGGACAGGTGCCACGTCCTGCTGGAGAATGAAATTTCCATCTCCAAAAAGCTTTTCGGCAGGGGGAAGCATGAAGTGCTCTAAAATTTCATGGTAGATGGCTGCGATGATTTTGGTCTTGATAAAACACAGTGGACCTACACCAGCAGATGACATGGCTCACCAAACCATCACTGATTATGGAGACTTCACACTAGACCTCAAGCAGCTTGGATTGTGGCCTCTCCACTCTTCCTCCAGACTCTGGTACCTTGATTTCCATATGAAATGCAAAATTTACTTTCATCTGAAAACAACACCTGGACCACTGAGCAACAGTCCAGTTCTTTTTCTCCTTGACCCAGGTAAGACGCTTCTGGCGTTGTCTATTGGTCATGAGTGGCTTGACACAAGGAATGTGACACTTGTAGCCCATGTCCTGGATACGTCTGTGTGTGTGGTGGCTCTTGAAGCAATGACTCCAGCAGCAGTCCACTCCTTGTGAATCTCCTCCAAATTTTTTAATGTCCTTTTCTTAAGAATCCTTTCAAGGCTGCGGTTATCCTAGTTACTTGTGCACCTTTTTCTACCACACTTTTTTCTTCCACTCAACTTTCCATTATTGTGCTTGGATACAGCACGCTGTGAACAGCCAGACTCTTTAGCAATGACCTTTTGTGCCTTACCCTCCTTGTGGAGTGTGTCAATGACTGCCTTCTGGATATCTGTCAAGTCAGCAATCTTCCCCATGATTGTGGAGCCTACTGAAACAGACTAAGGGACCTTTTTAAATGCTAAAGAAGACTTTGAAGGTATTTTTTTGTTAATTATTCTATTTTACTGAGATAATGACTTGTGCGTTTTTATTGGCTATAATAAGCCATAATCATTAACAGAAATAAACACTTGAAATAGCTCACTCTGTTTGTAATGAATCTATATAATATATGAGTTTCACTTTTTGTATTGAAGAACTGAAATAAATTGCAGTAACTTTTTTATGATATTCTAATTTTGTGAGAAACACCTGTATGTATGTATTTGAGTTTTAAATATATATTGTTTTTCATAGATCCCTTTTCCTCTTGACATATTACCCAGACATTTCAATATATCTGTCATTGACTTCCACTTTTTTGTGGTTCCATGACAATTGTGTGGCCAAACTTAGTGTGAGTTGCTAGGAAGTTTTGCAATTTTACAATATGGGATACCCTAGGGTCAGGAACACTTCATGTGCAAGTTTGCATGTACTTTTGAAGATTCTGTTGCAATACTACATCTGTCATCCACATTATCACAGAAAAAAATCTACAAACTGAAGTGATGTAGTTAAGAACCTGACACTTATCAATTATGTGAAAAGAACACATGATGTGTAAATCTTTTCCTCTATATCAGCTCCCATAGATTAGTTTTATTAAAATGGAATCGGTCACCAGGTTTTAGCTATGTAATCTGACAGCAGAATGACATAGGGCTGGGAGACCCTGAGTCCGGCGATTTAACACTTAGCTTACAGGGTGATTTTTCAGGTATCCTTTTCTGGACTACTTCAGATTCGCACATCAGCATGGGATTTTTTTTAAAAAAAATTCAATAAATTGGTGAACGCGGGATAGTGCGAGAGTCTTTGTTCAAATTAAGGTTTTTTTCTGTGTGTGGTTTTATATTTGATTACTGCATTAATAATGGGGGGAGTCTGAAAGACACCTCTCCATTACTAACCCCAGAGCTTTATTGCAGCTATGATTTTTGACCAATCACAGCTGTCATGAACCCCAACTACCATTACCCTGATTACCACTGCATCAAGGCAATTCCGAAAAGCCGAGCAAAGCACCAGAAATGGCGCACCCAATGTGATGTGCCAATTCTAAGGCTGCGGGCTGGTATTTTTAGGCTGGGGAAGGCTCAATAATCAGGGACCTTCCCAGCCTGATAATATAAGTTTGCAGCTGTCTGCTTTATCTTTGCTGGTTATCATAAATAAGGGGAACCCCGCACATTTTTTTATTATTTATTTAATAGGTTAAATAAGACGAAACCCCTTTTAGTGCCACATGAAAGACACTAAAGGGTGCAAGTTTATTATATGTATGGGGCTTGTGACATTATATATTTACAGGACATCTATTCTATCTATCAATCTATTATCTATCTATTATTTCTTTCTTTCTTTATATAATATTGCTTTATTAGTTTTGTAAACTAGCTTTAAATTATATACAGAGAATTACAGTATGTAAAACATTATGATAAAAACCCATTGCATACGGGTTGCATACTAATGTCATATGGATGTCATACGAATGCTAGATGAGAAAAATCATATTGTACTTGCATGACACTCGTGCTACTTTTCTGGATCAACATTGGAGCTATTTTTTTTGTGCGATCATGTGACTCCAGCCTTAGGTGAGAGAATCGGGCCAAGTATGCAAATACTCTCGGATTAAACTCTGTCAGAGTTTGATGCGAGCGTCAGTGTACTGTGCTTTGATTTTTTTTTGTATGTGAGAATGGCAGCATGCGGTGGAGACGAAGAATGTAATTTCTCCATCAAAATTACCTGTGTCCACGGTAATCACACTGCACTCAGATGACATCCGAGTGCAGTCCGATGCTTCACACTCTTATGTGTGCGTGTGAGCTGAATCTTGCAGCCACTTTCAGCACGCTGCAATTGTTTTCTCATACCAAATTGGCATAAGAAAATATTCGCAGATCTGCACTGCCCCATAGTATAACATTGGTCTGAGTTCTATGCGATAAAACATCAGATAGCACTCGGCTGTGTTATACGCTCGTGTGAGTCCTTACCATCACAGTTACATTAGTTTTTTTGTATATATAAAAAAAACTATGGAGATTTCTCAAACTTCTCCAATGAAACAAACATGAAAATCAAGACCCACATGGAGTTGAACCTATAGACTTCAATGGGTGAGTTTCTGGCTGGGATCAAAAAGCATAAGTCTCTGTTTTCATTTAAAGACGCTTAGTCCACAACATGGTTATGTGAACAGGCCTATAGACGATAGTGGGTAATTATTCTATCCGTGAAAAACAAAGATAGAACTAGTATATGAAGTACAATCATCTGAATGAGACCTCATTCTGAGCTAGTTTGAAACCCAGTTTTTATTAACGCTGCCATTTCTTATGGGTTGATTCTCAAGTTACTGGAATAATTAGAATTTACTCATTATGATCTGTGTACATAATGATGAATACATACAGTAATTAAAGTGGACATGCTCATTCACGGTTTAGATTGGTAGCAGGTCCTCTCTATCTTTGTGGGATCATTCGGGTCCAAGGCTGTTCTCCTGAAAATTTATATTTTAGCGTTTCAGTTTGCTTATTTTATTCCTTTGGTTTGCCCACTGTAAAAATAAAAGACACCGCAGGGCCCTAGTCTTTGTTGATGGACTGCAATGGTAGATAAGCTACAGGAACTCATTTGGGCTCAGAAATGATCGTGTAACCAGTACAAGACAGCTGAGCTCAGTGATTGGTTGCAGCAGTCACATACTGTAGTCGTGATGTCACAGCTGCAGCCAATCAACAAAGACTGGGAAGAAGGGCAGAGAGGCAGCGCTGGACTTGCAGTGGATTAATAAAGCTCATTTTAAGTATTTTTTTGGTGTGCAATAATAAAATAAAATTTGGAAAACCCCTTTAAGTGAAGGCATTTGCCTGTTTCAGTGTTCAATGTGCAGTCCGTTCAAAATCAGTTGAAAGTTGATTGGCCTATACAGAATCCCAACTTAAAGGGAACCTGTCAGAGCCAGGCTGAGCGTCAATCATCTGAGAAATTGACATGATTGGAGAACAGCCATAACTGCTCAGTGCTGCACCCGCCCCAATGACTGGAAAGGAGCAAGGCTCAGTGCAATTATAACATTGTTTTCTCATTTCACTGATGACTGCTAGCTGTGACAAACCTTTATTTCAGATGCCAATTATCAGCTCCAGTGTGCTTTGCTTTTACTTAAATATGGCTTACCTGTGATATACCTGACCGGTTCCCTTTAAAACTGATTCTATTTTTTTATTCAAACTTGATGCTTTGGATTCTTCAATCTATTATATTTTATATTTTCCAATGATATACAACTATTCCCTACTCTTCCCTACAGATTTGCCAGCAGATCAGAGGGAGGACACAAAAAACCACAACAGGGGAACTCAATGGAGTCTGCTCACTTTGTACTGATTCAAACAGTACTTTTAAGGAACGGGTTTATCCTGACCTTGCAACAGCTGGTATGTACGATTTATTTTATATGAAGCAGTCTTATTGGACAGATTTTTTATATTTAAAAACAAAAGGCTATAATCTATAGAATCCACGGTTGTTAGAGTTGGAAGGGACCTCAAGGGTCATTGTGTCCAACCCCCTGCTCAATGCAGGATTCACTGAACCATCTCAGACAGATGTCTGTCCAGCCTCTGTTTGAAGACTTCCATTGAAGGAGAACTCACCACCTCTCGTGGCAGCCTGTTCCACTCATTGATCACCCTCACTGTCAAAAA
>JARQOD010000002.1:588717735-588736134 GCA_033576555.1 Oophaga sylvatica
CCCATGATTTGAACAGAGCTTGTCCCACCACTACATTGAACACAGTTTGTCCCACCCATGAATTGGATTACGTTTGGGTTAGATTGTGAGCTTCAGGCCATGGACTCACTATACTCTATGGACTAACTGCTTTGTAGTTTCCATCTGAAGTTAAACTAGGACACAGGAAAAAAAACTGATGGAGGATCTGATTCCACTGTTTTCAATGGTAATGTTCTTACCTGTCTAGGGCATCAGTTGTACTGAACAGGTCTAGGTGCCAACTCCAGGGCTGGATCACAACTCTTTGTATCCATTTTGTCATCAGTTATGAACAGCTAAGGCTCAAAAATGGAGCCTGATGTAGCTGATATACAGTATGAGAAGCCAGCCTTACTAGGCGGTAACTTACCTTGTTAGCCTGGCCTTTCAGGTTTTCATTTTTTTAGGGATATGTTCTGTCTATTATCTTATTGTGACTATCAATAGTAATGGAAGCCTAATTCATGAAGAGGCATTGAAAGATATTAATTGATAACGTAACTTTAAAAGAGAACCTGTCAACAACTTTTACACACCCAAACCATTTATATGAGTGTAGCCCTTTAAAAGATAAGCCATTTGGTCCCCTTCTGACTCCAAATTCATGATTCAGCAACCAGAAATCGTATTTTGAAGTTCAGACTGGAAATGCACTGGGACGTGACGATGCACTTACAGCTCCTCAGCCTGGAAATGCACTGGGACGTGACGGTGTACTTACAGCTCCTCAGCCTGGAAATGCACTGGGACGTGACGGTGTACTTACAGCTCCTCAGCCTGGAAATGCACTGGGACGTGACGGTTGTACTTACAGCTCCTCAGCCTGGAAATGCACTGGGACGTGACGGTGTACTTACAGCTCCTCAGCCTCCGCTGCATTCCCCAACTAGTAGCATTTTCCCCAGACTTATTGACAGGTTAGTGGCCATTTACCAGAACAAATGACCTGTCAATCACCCAAGGGAGCATGCTGCTAGTTCGGGAATGCAGCGGAAGCTGAGAAGCTGTAATGTATTTCCAGACACCAATTAAAAATGCCATTTTTCATAGCTAGTACTGCACCTTGTGATTATATAGGGATCAACTAGCTGACTTTTAAAGGACGACAGTCGCATAAATTATTTGGGGGGTGGGTGTGGAAAAAGTTGTTGACAGTCTCCCTATAAATTTCTTAATGAAATGTGAAGAAAACTTTTCACTGGATTTTAGTTTGCATAACTTGTTACTGAAAACAGGATACAGCGTGAGCACAGCAAGTGGGAAATTCTCCCTGTACATAGCTGGAGCGCCGAGGCATTCCAGTGTTGGGAAAGTCCTTGTCTTTGAAGAGGATTATAAAAGCTATCACCTCTGGCAGACCTTGACAGGGGAACAGGTAAACTTGGTTATCTACCTTATTTTTTTTTTAAGGTGGGGGTGTGGCAAATGATAGACCAAAGCTATGTGCATTTCTAATGTTCCCAATCATAAATTGCAATAAATGAGGAATATGGTGGTTCTGCGCTGCCCAAAGTTCAAAGGTACAATCACACACGAAGGTGAAGCATGAATGCAGTTTATTATGACCACGCGTTTCAAGGTTTTCAAACCTCTTCATCAGGACCAAACCACACCATAAGTTAGCATTCCCACATTCCATGTATAATCGATTCTCTTAATACATTTATTATTATGATATTACATCTATGCAATAAACACATATTTGTTAACATTTGCTTAAAGGGACAGCTGTTTAGCTTATCAATAGCTTACTGTTATCCCCGGTGGCCCTATTATCCTGTAGAAAGCTCATTCTGGATCCTCCTTGCTCAATGTGACTGCAGACTCACTATTAACTGGGCGGTAACTGAAGCCACGCCGGCCGCACCTTTATGACTGAAAGCTGGAGGCTATTGGGAGGAATAAAGTTTATTTCCTCCAGGCAGTCATACAACTTTAGAACACTGTTAACCTGAAGACTAACCCCACATCTGCAGGTTAATAGAGTTTTTTGACATGACAGGCTCCCTTTGAGTAATGTAAAGAAGAGTCGGCCAAATTTCCTCCGGAACGATGTGAGAGACTAATAAAGTTATAGAGAAAACAATTACTGCAAGTTATTACTGCTAAAGGCAGTTCTATAAGCAATTGATTTGTGGGGTGAACTTAATTGTTCACACACTGTTTCTGCATTTTGGCCTACTTTTTGTTAACTAACTACTTAGTGTAATTTATCATGTGTTGTTGTTGATCTGAAGTTGTATTTTCCTAATTTTCAGACCTTCTAAGGACAAGATATTTTTTATTATGTCCTTATAACCTTGGCACTCAAAGAGTGTGTACTTAAGGTGTTCAAGTGACTGTGTACATGCGCTGCACACCAAATCCTTTCCCATGAGGCACACCCTTACCGAATGGCCAGCATACACCTATGCCTGCCAACTGTCTCGGATTAAGCAGGACAGTCTGAGGTTTGGTAGTCTGCCCCTCTGAAGGTGGACGGCATGTCTCATTTTCAGCTGTATGAGCATCTTTATTTCACAGAAACAGTCAAACACAATGGTGGAGCACGGAGCGTCAGCTCCTGACTCCACCATTCACCAGTGTGGTTAGAGACCCACTGCTGGAGGTGTATTGGTGTCAATACATTGTGCCTGCTGTGTCAGAACAGACAGCACAGAGAAGAGACCTGCTGAACTCATTGTGAGAATGGAATTAGGCGAGTATTTTTTTTAATATGCAGTGTTTGCTGGTGGAGTGAAGGGACACCATAATGGTGAGACATGAGCACTGTGAGGACAACATACTGCGTGTGGAAACACTTTGGGGGCATCTTTACATGGAGAGGACTGTGGGGAAAACATACTATATGGGTGGCTCTGGGGGCATCACAGTGTGTGCTGGGGCCACTATGGGGGCATTGCACTACATGTGGTGAAGTGTGGAAGCATCACACTGTGTGGGGGGATCCGTGTGGCATCATTATCTGTAGGGAAACTATCTTACTTTGTGAGGGGAACAGTAGCGGCATTATTTTGTGCATGTGTAAGATGGCAGTTTGTGGACATTAATGTCTGAGGGGCATCTTTGGGGAATCAAACTGCGTGGAGGCCATAAAAGGGGTATTAAACTGTGTGGGAACACTAAGGGGCTTTATTAGAGGCACTATTTTTCTGTGGACACACAAAAGGACTAAGTAGGGTTAGTGTGTTTGGCTTAGCTGACATATTTTGCAGGTGTCCCTTTTTCCTGTCCTTCAGAATTGGGAGGTATAACCGCACATGCCAAAGAGGTACATTTCTCATTCCACTTCCACATAGGGACATGCTTATAGTTAACATATTTTCAAAGATTTCTCTAGTTACAGTGAACCTTGTAAAAAAAAGCTATAAACCTGCAGATATGGGGTTAATCTACAGGCTAATAGAGTTCTGACACTGAGAGCCCTGCTGCCAGGAGGAAATTATCTTTATCTACACCCCCGCGGAAGAATCGCTCTTTCAGTCATAGGGGTGTGGCCGGCACAGTATCAGTCACCGCTCAGTGCATAGTGATCACTTGTGTACTCTGCCCCTAGGTCTAATAAGGCAGTTCAAGTTTTTCTTTTTCTTCTTTTCCTTCTGCTCACATAGCTTGGATCCTACTTTGGTCATCAGCTTTGCACCATCGACATCAATAAAGATGGAAATACAGATTTTCTTCTGGTTGGGGCGCCATTTTACCACATCAAGGGAGAAGAAGGACGAGTTTATCTTTATGAGATCAGTATTAAGGTAAAGAATTCAGTGTTAGTACTATGTAAATTGTAAGTGGAAAAAGGATCGTTTACTGATGCATTTTACTTTATGTTTACTCAGTATCTTATTTTTTTTATAGGGGACATTCATACTTGTTTCAATACTAGAACAGACATACTATTCATTTGCAAGGTTTGGTTACTCCATAGCTCAGATTGGGGACATCAATCACGATGGATTTCAAGATATTGCCATTGGGGCACCACTCGAGGGACATTTTGAGGATCCAGATGCGTTTGGAAGTGTTTATATTTATAACAGTATTAAAGATGGCATCCGCAGTACACCTTCTCAGGTACAAATGCTATGCTATATAAACTTGAATCATCAACATTTTCCCTCATTAAAAATAAAGACATTTTTAAAAACAAACACGTGTGGTATCGCTGCTTCTGTAAAAGACCGTTCTATCAAAGTCTAAAATTAATTAACCCAATTGGTAAACATCATAAAGAAAATGAAAAATTAAAGGAAATCTGTGAGCAGGTTTTCGCTATGTAATCTGAGGACAGCATGAGGTAGGAGCTAAGACACTGAACTCAAAGATGTGTCACATATCTGGCTATGTGCTGTTGTTTACTTAGACTGAAGGTTTTATCACCTGGTGATTATCATTGCATGTGGGCAATCGTTCAAATCCACCCCCTTCTGTGATAAGCTGCTCACTGTCTATAGCTATGTACACACAAAGTCTTGTGTGGGCGTGGTTAGCTTTCTCAGCTCTGCTTCATTTCTCTGATTGTGCCAGAACGGCTGCACCCAGTAAACTAAGTGATACATCACTGGAATCAGGGTCTCTTTGATGGCATCATGCTGCTCTCAAATGAAGTGTAGCAAAAACCTGCTGACAGATTCCTTTTAAAACAATAGAATTTTGGCTTTTCAGGCTTGGCAAGATAGCCAAAAATTACAATAAGAAGCGGTTTTAAACAGTTGTAAGTACCCCAAAATGGTGTCAATAAAAAGTGAGCTCTCTACAAAACATTTATTTTTCATGAATTTCCAATTTTTTTTCATCACGTCAATAAAAGAACACAGTTACCAGTCATTTTTACTGCACAGTTCATGCTGTAAAAACAAAACCTCACAAAAATTACAGAATTGCATTTTTTTGCACAATTGTATCACACTTGGAATTTTTTCAATGTTGTTGTTAAAATGAATGATGTTATTGAAAATTACTCCTGCAAAAAAACAAGTCTTCATAAGATTATGGAAAATTAAAAAAATTATAGTTCTTGGGAGAAAGGAAGAAAAAACGGAAAATTGCCAGGTCGGAAATATAAAATGCAGTATGTCACTTCTTTCAGCTTTTTTTCAGTGTTTTTGCAGTGTTTTTCACCCACTGAAAGCAATGGGTAGTGCAAAAAATGCAGGTATGAGGTTTTTCTGCCAAAACCTGATGAAGTTGAATCAGATTTTTTTAGGCACTAAACTTTATTAGCATGCACAAGAGACAAATGTACCCTGACAAAAAACACAGTAAAAAAAAAAAAACAGAACAAAAGCAGCAAGAACTACAGTCATGGCCAAAAGTTTTGAGAATGACACAAATATTAATTTTTACAAAGTCTACTGCTTCACTTTTTCTAATGGCAATTTGCATATACTCCAGAATGTTATAAAGAGTGATCAGCTTAACAGCAATTACTTGCAAAGTCAATATTTGGCTAGAAAATGAACTTTATCCCCCAAAACACATTTCAACATCATTGCAGCCCTGCCTTAAAAGGACCAGCTAACCTCTTTTCAGTGATTGCTCCATTAACACAGGTGTGGGTGTTGATGAGGACATGGCTGGAGATCAATCTGTCATGATTAAGTAAGAATGACACCACTGGACACTTTAAAAGGAGGCTGGTGCTTGGCATCATTGTTTCTCTTCTGTTAACCATGGTTATCTCTAAAGAAACACGTGCAGTCATCATTGCAATGCACAAAAATGGCCTAACAGCTAGAAAGATTGCACCTCAGTCAACAATCTATCGCATCATCAAGAACTTCAAGGAGAGAGGTTCCATTGTTGCCAAAAAGGCTTCAGGGCGCCCAAGAAAGACCAGCAAGCGCCAGGACCGTCTCTTAAAAGTGTTTCAGCTGCGGGATTGGGCTACCAGCAGTGCAGAGCTTGCTCAGGAATGGCAGCAGGCAGGTGTGAGTGCATCTGCACGCACTGTGAGGTGGAGACTCTTGGAGCAAGGCCTGGTCTCAATGAGGGCAGCAAAGAAGCCACTTCTCTCCAGAAAAAACATCATGGACAGACTGATATTCTGCAAAAGGTATAAGCAGTGGACTGCTGAGGACTGGGGTAAAGTTATTTTCTCTGATGAATCCCCTTTTCGATTGTTTGGGACATCAGGAAAACGCCTCATTCGGAGAAGACAAGGTGAGCGCTACCACCAGTCTTGTCTCATGCCAACTGTTAAGCATCCTGAAAACATTCATATGTGGGGTTGCTTCTCAGCCAAGCGAATTGGCTCTCTCACAGTCTTGCCTAAAAACACAGCCATGAATAAAGAATGGTACCAGAATGTCCTCCAAGAGCAACTTCTCCCAACCCTCCAAGAGCAGTTTGGCGATCAACAATGCCTTTTCCAGCATGATGGAGCACCTTGCCATAAAGCAAAGGTGATAACTAAATGGCTCAGGGAACAAAACATAGAGATTTTGGGTCCATGGCCTGGAAACTCCCCAGATCTTAATCCCATTGAGAACTTGTGGTCAATCATCAAGAGACGGGTGAACCAACAAAAACCTAAAATTCTGACAAAATGAAAGCATTGATTGTGCAAGAATGGACTGCTATCAGTCAGGATTTGGTCCAGAAGTTGATTGAGAGCATGCCAGGGAGAATTGCAGAGGTCCTGAAGAAGAAGGGTCAACACTGTAAATATTGACTTGCTGCATTAACTCATTCTAACTGTCAATATAAGCTTTTGTTACTCATATGTTTGCAATTATTATATTTCTGTCTGTGATAAAAACATCTGTCAAACACACATAAAAACTAGAGGGCAGCAGATCATGTGAAAATATAATATTTGTGTCATTCTCAAAACTTTTGGCCATGACTGTAATCAAAACCTGACTTTTGTATGCAGCTTACAATTTGCAAAAAAACCCCTACAAAAACGCAATGTGTGAACATAGCCTTAGAGTGTAGCTGCAATACCAGATACAAGCCATGGACAGGTGTGGCGCTGTATAGAAAAAATGAGCCCTATTTTTCTAAGGCCACGTTCACATGTTCAGTATTTGGTCAGTATTTTACATCAGTATTTGTAAGCCAAAACCAGGAGTGGGTGATAAATACAGAAGTGGTGACGTGTTTCTATTATACTTTTCATCTGATTGTTCGTCTCCTGGTTTTGGCTTAGAAATACTGATGTAAAATACTGACCAAATACTGAGCGTGTGACCGTGGCCTAATCTTGTGTAACTCTTTTATGCTACGTGCATGCTCAATATATGTTATAATCTCATTACAGAGAATTAGAGCCACAGATTTCAGACAGAAGCTGCAGTTCTTTGGTCAGTCTATAGACGGTGGCCTGGATATTACCGAGGATGGATATTCTGACATTGCGGTCGGAGCATTACGAAGTGTAGTGGTTCTTCAGTAAGTTATTGGAATATTGAAATAGCATGTAAAATGTCGCACCCCTATTCTTGTTGCATGTATTTCACATAGAGTCCCATAGAGTGATAAATAGAGAAACCAAAAGGGTGTAAATGAAGGCAAAATTCTACTGCTATATTCCAAGTCATCTCTCAGTCACTAAAATATTCCATTATTTCTCTACAGGTCTTGCCCGGTGGTTAAAATAAGGGCCACTCTAAAATTTGAGCCTAATAAAATCTCTGTGATTCATAAAACTGTAAATGCTGATCTGTGCTTTACCGTTACACCTTTCAACCAGGCAGGTATGCAACCATGTAAGGTCACACTTATTAAGAATGGTGTCTTATACCACAATCTTAAAGGGAATTTGTCAGTAGGATCAAGTCTCCTAAGTCGTCTATATGGGCATGTATGGTAACTAAAATGATACCTTGATATTTATGATCCAATGTCTTATTCCAGAGAAATCCATGTTTTTCTTAATATGCAAATGAGCTGTTAAGATCTACAGGCCAGACATAGATCTCCCTGAGAATCTGCCTCCAGAGCTTATTTTAAGTCAAAGGGGGCAGAGTTATTGTACACCAACCAACTGGAAAATATTAGTATAGTACTGTAATTATGCAGTATACAATGTATATCAGTAGGAAAATAGTAGATAAATTACTGTCATCTGCTCACACTTTCAATTCTACTTCCAGAACTGAAAAAATCCTTTCTTGATTACAAAATGGAGCTGGATGTAAATATGGAGCAGAAACGAATTAAACTCCACGATAAAACCTCCATCAGAAAAAGCATCTCCCTTACGTCTGATAACTGCACTTCATTTTCGCTGACAGTACTGGTAATTGTTGGCAGTCATAAAATGTATCCACTCCTCAACATTGAAATTGCAACGCCAAGAAAGTAAAGACGTAGAATTATGAAAATCACATGATGGATTGGCACGTTACTGATTCACAAATTATAACATTTTCAAAACATCTTGATTTATTCAGTATCGAGAATGAGCGCCGTAGAGAGAAATGCACACACTTACTCGTCTCGGCTACTAGGAATGGGGATATTTATGGTTGAGGATGTTCTGCCACGCTGAATGCACTTGGTCAAACCCAGGGCCGGAAATATCATTGGTGCAACCTATGAAGTGCACAGGAACCCAAGAGGTAAGGAGGCCCATTTTCACTTCTGAAGCAGTTGGAATTGTCTATTGTGCTGACCTATTGAACTGTAGAGGGGCCATATACTGTTCTTGCACAAGGGACCGATTCTAATTAGATGATTAGATGCCTTAGTTGTGGTATGTGACGTCCATACCAAGAATGGATGAATCATAGAACCGGTGGTACAGCCATTTATCTAAAGTGCCCCAGGAACTGATTTTCAAAGCAACAATGTAGGTCGCCTATTGCTTGTGTTACTGTAAGCAACCTACTTGGTCTAAACTTTCTACCATGGCCTGGAGCATCTTCAGACTTGTCTCCTATTGAGCACATCTGTGACATCATTGGTAGTCAATTGGAAAGGGAGCTGCCAGATGCAGATCTTGATGATTTACCCGACTGCATTCACCATGGCAGAATATTCCTCAGACAACCATTAATAATCTCACTGATAGCAGCCAAGTTGTGTAAATGCAGGTATTTCTGTATGTGGCTCTCGTACTGGATGCTGAATAAATTGAGATGTTTTGAACATTTTGTTTCCTTTTTTTTAATCATTTGAGTATCATTAACATGTTTATCGATCCTGTGCTTTCCACAATTCTATGACTTTTCCTTTATGATGCAATTTCAATGTCAAGGAGTATGTACAGTATGTATATATATATATATATATTATATATATATATATTTGTATGAATTGAAACAGTGTTGGAATATACAGTATTGTGCATACATGCATATTGTCTATTATTAAAGCATTATAAAAGCATAGTATAAAGACAGAATAATATAAATAGCAATATTGATTGTGGTCGCTGCGTCAATCAGGCATACTGAACCAATCATATCAGTGATAATGGCACCTGCATTACTGCTGCCAGCTTGGCTGCCTTCATTGACTATGGACGACTGACACCCTTTTATTTAAGGATGGTGATAATATTGTCTAATGTTCTTTTTATAGGCGGCTTACAGACAGCTCTGGTGCCTTTCCCATGTGTCTGATATGTACAGTGTCATGTATTTTGTACACAGTCGAGCAGATAACCTTCACGACCTTATACAAATGTGAAATTCTCTTTTCCACTCTCCAGCCTTGTACCTATGACTGTTTCAGTGATATAGTATTCAAGATATCGTATTCTCTGAATTCTGACTTACGAAGTGATCTCCCGCCACCCGTGCTGGACTTCTATGATCAAAATTATACTTATATTCAGGTAAAAACATTGTAATAAAAATTAGTAATTTGCTGCGTTAGCAAGAGAAGACTGATAATCCTAGGAATAACCAAGGTCATTATTACTAGATGGAATAATGAATTATCTTGATGTCTTCTCTATAAATTGAAAATGGTAATTATGGCACTCCATTGCAAGTTGCCCAAGTAGTATCCTATCCCATGTAAATTTTGTAGAAAAATTTTTCACTCGGGTAAATGTTGTAAGAAGATAATTTTATTATGTGCAGGCAATCCAAAAATAAAGACGTTTCAGCCATACAATGACCTTCATCGGTCAGATTACAGTGTGCACAGCGTTACAGACAATAACGAACACTTAAGATCAGCAGCACATGGTGCAGAAGTGTGCTGCTGATCCTAAGTGTTTGTTATTGTCTGGAACCCTGTGCACACTGCAATCTGTCTGACTGATGAAGGTCATTGTATGACCGAAGCGTCTTTATTTTTGGATTGCCTGCACATAATAACAGTATCTTCTTACAATATTTACCGGAGGGCCAAGTTTTCTACAAGGTTCTCAATAAATTGGGCATACATGTATCATTGCGGTACTGCTGCGCTATTTGGCTTATTTCACATTTGAGTTTTTTTTTTAAATGTTTACTCTCTGTTATTTTTATGGATAAATCACAGACTCATAACAATTAATCTGTCTTTTCATATAACCTTTTTTTTTCCAGTCCCATTGTCTGAAAAAATAAAATGGAGACATATCCTACTTTGATCCATCTGGAGGGTCAATTTTACCATCGCAAATCAATCGCCCCATGATAATTAACAAATAGCACATGATTGTCGTTTACGGTTTAAGCACTGTCTTTATTTTACTGTGTAAATGGTGGGAGAAGCTAAAAATATGTTTTCAATCAAGAAAAACAGATGCAACATGCCTTGGTGTGTAAAATAGTGATGTTGGAGCGGGATCTCCTCTTCTTTGTGTATGCTGTGTATGGGAGACATCATGGCCGCTAATCCTACACCTTTTCAGGGACAAATAAACAGAGATGGAACTTGCAGAGGGGAAAACTAGTGAAAAATGTAGGATAGAAGTTATTATATGACCAGAAACAGCGCCAATCGCCTTGTATGCACATAAAAAGTTACCTGAAATGACAGGTACACTTTAAAGAAACCTCTCATGTGAAATAATGCTATTACCCCTCAGACATGGGGTTAATCTGCATGTTAATATTGATCTGAATCTGCCCAGTGTTAACATTGAAAGCTTAGCTACCTGTAGGAAATTAACTTTAACCCTCTCGGCAGCCTTGGGGTTTCATTCATAAGGCCGCATTCCGGCGTGGCTTCAACCACCACTCAGTGCACAGTGAGCGGCGACTGAAATCATGCCCCAGCACTGACTGAGAGCCAGCTCAGCACTAATTCACTGTAGAGCTGGCTATCAGTCAGTGCCGGGATGAGCAGGGACCAGCACTTCCCCTTAAGTGACATAACTTGTGGAAGCGGGGCTGGTCTCTGCTTGCTCTGTTCTCTCCTTACAATGTGCACTGACAGTGCACTCTCTTGCCGGCTTGTCACTTTTCATCAGAGCCGGCAAGGGAGCGCACTGTCACTATGCATTGAAAAGAATATCGCACAGTGACAAGATCCTACTGCGCATATGTCACAATTGACAATTGACGAATGCTCAGTAGAGCAGACATTAGCCCAGCCCTTGACATGGAGGTCACTGATGACGCTTTTTTTCACTGATGACAAATCATTTGACTATGCCAGCATGCACTGGGGATTCTCAAACGAAATGTCATCAAACCGGAAGTGCATTAAAAGAAAAAATAAAACAGAGCGAGTAGAGAGGTAACGGTAGAGCCTTTTAATTACAAGTATATTAGACAAAAGATTAGATTATTACATTAAAGAGATGGATATTTAGAAAGAAATAACTGTTAGTTTTGGACCACCCATTTAAATTATTGCAACAAAAGTGTATTTGTTCCATGCCTTTATAAGACAGCTATGACCTGTCTACAATATGCAACTTTTGTGTAAAATATGTTGTACTTTATGCTGATATCAGATCAGATTATTGTAACCTCTGTTGTATTTATGTAGTTGCCATATGAAAAGAACTGCAATAACAAGGAAATATGTGTCCCGAGCTTGTCTCTGACCACCCTAGTGTCGCGGTAAGAATGGAGACAAATATGAAGATAAAATCTCGAAAACTATCATTGTTGTTGACTAAATTCACCATCTTTTGATTTCAGGAATGACTTAATTATTGGATATACCAAAGATGTGACTGCAACACTAACTCTTACAAACTCTGGGGATCAATCTTACATGACAAATGTGACACTCATTTACCCAGAAAATCTGCTCTTCACCCTGATCAAGCCGGTAAATGAGAAATCAAAACACTACATTATGATCCAGCGCTATAGAAGTTTAGACTGTTGTCTATGGCTTCTGTGTTATATACAGTAATTCACAACCAGTATAGATTACATTGTAAAGACAAGTTGTCCGCTGTTTGTTAAAAAACGGGCTACTTACTATCAAAAACAGCACCACACCTGTCCAGAGGTTATGTGTGGTATTGCAGCTCTATGTAACTGAAGTGAATAGAACAGAGCTCCAATACCATATTTTCCAGCCCTATACATTCTCTTTAACTCTTAAAGAATTTTTTCGTCTTTGAGCTTTCATTTTTTCGTCTCTTGTTCCAAAAGCCATAACTTTTTTTAATTTTCCATGACATAACAACATGAAGGCTTGTTTTTTTTTTTGGGGTGGGGCAGGTCAATGGAAAACCAGTCGTTTACATACAATGAACTGGAAAATGGAAAAAAAAATCCAAGTTCATTTAAAGTAAAAAAAACCCACAGTTCCACAATCAATTTTTTTTTTAGTTTTGTTTTTGCTGAGTTCACTATGTGGTTGCAGTGACCAGGGCTGCCACTAGGAATTTCGGGGCCCTATACTGGCAACATTTTCGGGCCCCCTTGAAACTCCATCCAGGCTCCACCCTAACCCCGCCTTCACCCCTCGAGCCTTCCACAGTTCCACCACCCACTCTTGGAAAAACTCCACTTCTGCACCACATCCTCACCAATCACACATTTACAGTTCCCATCACCACATATATAGCCAGCAGCTTTTGTTTTGGCCGAAAGATTTTTTAATCTACCACCACGACAAGGTAGACTCTTTTGGCCGAGCCCTACTCCACTGTAACTTACTAACCATTTGTTAAAACATCCAATACAATTTAGGTATATTGTTATTTATTTTTCAGTTTTTAAAATGACCAATAATACCACAAGGGACAAATACAACCGCACCATGACCAGACCACATATTACCACCACATGGTGAACAATAATACCACATACAATGAAAAAATACCATCACGCCATGACCAGATCACATATTACCACCATATAGTGACCAAATAATGCCACATACAAGGAAAAAATACTGCCAAACCATGGCCAGACCACATATTACCACCACAGTGACCGAATAATAGCAAATACAAGGAAAAAATACTGCCACACCATGGCCAGACCACATATTTCCACAATGACCAAATAATAGCACATACAAGAAACAAATACCGCCACACCATGACCAGATCACATATTACCACCACATAGTGACGGAATACTACAATACTGATCATTAATAAAAAACATAATACTAATATCATCATAAGTGCCATTATAAACAGGAGATCTGTACTTAGTATACAGTGTCCGTGTACAGGTAATACAGTGATCACCAGTGACATTATACACAGGAGCTCTGTAAACAGTATATAGTGTCAGTGTACAGGTAACACACTGACTCACCGGTGACATCTCTAGTTGAAGTCCTTCATCTTTGCTTTTCTTCTTCATCTAGTTCAGACTGCTATCACTTCTTCCAGCCAGGACTCCTCTCTGCAGAAAATAACACAGTTACCGTATATACTCATGTATAAGCCGACCCGTGTATAAGCCGACCCCCCTAATTTTGCCACAAAAAACTGGGAAAACTTATTGACTCTCATATAAGCCTAGGGTGAAAAATGATTATGCCCCCATATGCTCCATAGATTAGGCCCCCATAAACTGCACAGATTATGCCCCTGTATGATCCACAGATTATGCCCCCATATGCTGCACAGATTATGCCCCCATATGCTGCACAGATTGTGCCCCCATATGCTCCACAGATTATGCCCCCATATGCTGCACAGATTGTGCCCCCATATGCTGCACAGATTATGCCCCATATGCTCCACAGATTATGCCCCATATGCTGCACAGATTATGCCCATATGCTGCACAGATTATGCCCCCATATGCTGCACAGATTATGCCCATATGCTGCACAGATTATGCCCCCATATGCTCCACAGATTATGCCCCCATATGCTCCAGATTATGCCCCCATATGCTCCAGATTATGCCCCCATATGCTCCACAGATTATGCCCCATAGTATACGTCCCTTATCCTGCCGCGCTGCTGCAAAAAAAAATGACATACTCACTTCTGGTCGCTGGGGGCCAGGTGCCGGTGTCCTGAGCAGGCGGTGACACTGGCGTGCTATGGGGGACAGGTGCCGGTGTCACCGCTCGCTCAGGACCCCGGCACCTGAGATATTTACCTGTCCTCTCTCCACTGCTGCGCACTGCTCCCTCTTCCGGGTCCTCGGCAGTGAATGATCAGGCAGAGGGCGCGGCGC
The DNA here is from genome assembly GCA_033576555.1 of Oophaga sylvatica. Lineage (NCBI taxonomy): Eukaryota > Metazoa > Chordata > Amphibia > Anura > Dendrobatidae > Oophaga > Oophaga sylvatica. The sequence continues at coordinate 588,732,258 of JARQOD010000002.1, forward strand.
TCACTAACGACGTCATCGCGCCCTCTGCCTGAACATTCACAGCCAGAGGAGTCGGACGAGGAGGTCGGAGCAGCTCGCAGCGGTGGACCGGGGACAGGTAAATATCGGTCTCCGCAGCGCTTCCATCCTACAGCGGTCATGTGGTACCGCTCATTAAAGTCATGAATATGTGCATATTCATGACTTTAATGAGCGTTGCCAAGTGACCGCTGCAGGAAGGAGACGGAGATCGTGGGAGAAGCAGGGGGGCTACAGAGACGCGCCGGCGGAGGGGTGAGTATGATCCGACACCCCCGCTCCCCCTCCCCACCGACCCCGTATATGACCCGCGTATAAGCCGATAGGGGGACTTTCAGCCCTAAAAAATGGGCTGAAAATCTCGGCTTATACACGAGTATATACGGTATCTATAGCCAGGGCCGGCTCCAGGTTTTTATGGGCCCCGGGCGAAAGAGTCTCAGTGGGCCCCCTTAACACAGACCACGATTCATGATGCACAGATACTGCAGAGAAATATGGGTATAGCACAACGCCAAACACTTCTCTTCTTCCATTACATGACTGATATCTATTGTAAATTGTACAATAGCTCAAAAACCGCCAAATCCTCACAGCGCACAGTACAGACTGGACAGTACAGTCCTCCATACAATATTATGGGCACCACAGTCTCCCCCTCATCACCCATATAATACCCCATGCAGGATGTCACCCCCCATCCCCCATATAATGCTCCATACAGAATACTGGACCCAATATAATGCTCCTTACAGAATACTGGACCACATATAATGCTCCATACAAAATATGGAGCTCTCCTCTATACTGTGCTGCGTTCTGCACTGTTACGGCTCAGGAAAGGGCGCTGTGGAAAGACTCCCCATTATCATCATCATTGCCTGCCCATCATCATCATCATTGCCTCCCCAATATCATCATTGCCTCCCCATTAATATCATCATCATCATTGCCTTCCCATTATCATTACTTCCCCATCATCATCATTATCATTGCCTCCTATTAATATCATCATCATCATTGCCTTCCCATTATCATTGCCTCCCCATCATCATCATTATCATTGCCTCCCCATTAATATCATCATCATCATTGCCTTCCCATTATCATTGCCTCCCCATCATCATCATTATCATTGCCTCCCCATTAATATCATCATCATCATTGCCTTCCCATTATCATTGCCTCCCCATCATCATCATCATTATCATTGCCTCCCCATTAATATCATCATCATCATTGCCTTCCCATTATCATTGCCTCCCCATCATCATCATCATTATCATTGCCTCCCCATTAATATAATCATCATTGCCTTCCCATTATCATTGCTTCCCCATCATCATTATCATTGCCTCCCCATTAATATCATCATCATCGCCTTCCCATTATCATTGCCTCCCCATCATCATCATCACCTCCTCACCACCATCACTGCCTGCCCCCCCCACCACCATCACACATACAGCACCGAAGGCAGCACTCTCTCACATACACACAGGCACACACACACACACACATCGATCTCACCTGTCCGGCGTCCGCGCGCTCTCTGCCACAGCCGGCTGCTGAATGATGACGTCATTCAGCGGCGCTGCTGTGAAAGAGGAAGCGCCGGCGCAGGCGCCCCCTGGAGCTTGGAGCTGCGGCAACGGAGGCACGGGGAGAGGTGAGTATTGCGCCGGCTCCTGCCGGGGCCCTGAGCAAGCGGGGGGGCCCAGTGGCGGTGCTGACACTGCTAATGGGCGCCGGGGTGCCCGACGGCGAGTGGGCCCCCCCGCCTGCTCAGGGCCCCGGCACTTGCCCGGGTGTGCCGGGTGCTGACGCCGGCCCTGTCTATAGCACATTCCCCAATTTTTCCCCAACCTCTATACTACGCCAGAAGAAAATAAAAAGCGACCATGTCGCCCTGCACCACAGCAGGACCTTTCCTCCCCACACTTAAAACAGTATCCTCAAAAATAATATCCTTTATTTAGCCCCTACAGTAATAATATCCCACATTCTGAACCCCACGTGTCCACCCATTCTGCTTCATGTCTCTCTATATTGCCCCAATTCATTCATAATAATATAATGCAGCCCCATAGCGGTATACTGCAGCCGCATAGCAGTATAATGCAGCCCCATAGTATAGTGCACTCCCATAGTATAATGCAGCCCCATAGTATTATAATGCACCCCATAATATAATGCACCCCAATAGCAGTGTAATGCATCCCCATAGCAGTAAAATGCACCCCATAATATAATGTACCCCATAGTATAATGCAGCCCATAGTAGTATAATGCACCCCATAGTAGTATAGTGCACCAACATAGTATAATGCACCCCCATATTGTAATGCACCCCCATAGTATTATAATGCACCCCATAATATAATTCACCCCCATAGCAGTAAAATGCACCCCATAGTATAATGCACCCCCATAGTAAAATGCACCCCTGTAGCAGTATAATGTAGTCCCATAGTAGAATAATTCACACCATAGTAGTATAATGCACCCCATATTATAGTGAACCCACATAGTATAAAGCAACCACATAGTATAATGCACCCCCATGCCAGTATAACGCACCTCCATACCAGTATAACGCACCCCCTACCAGTGTAATGCACTCCATACCGCAGCTTTATAGCAAAAAAAAGTTTCTCCTCACCTGGCCGAGCTCCAGCGGTGTCCTCCCGTCTATGCATCTGAGGTGCGCAGTGTTGTTCCAGCGTATGACAGGGACGCACGGGCAGTTACTGAGTTGGCAGAATCCTGCCGCTGGGACCCGTTTCGGGCCCCCTCTGCTCATTGGGTCCCATACGCCAGTAAGGGCAGTAATGCCCTGATGGCGACCCTGGCAGTGACCATGCAACATGATTCTCTAAGTCCGTATGATTATGAGGATACAAAGCCTGTTCAGTTTTTTTTTATTATTTTAGTGGCGAAAATAACTGAAATTAGTAAAATTAAAAACTAACACATTTTGTTAATCTCTTAAATACCGCTGTCAATTGCTGACAGAAGCATTTAAGCTCCCGTTTGTTTGTGCGGCCATTGGCTTCCATTGACAATGAATCGCTATGACAGCCAAGGACAAGCTGAACGCCCGTGGATCTTTTCTTGTGATCACTTCTTGTGACATCAAGCCTGTGAGTGATTTTTACTAATATACAGCAATACTGTGGGATTGCTCTTTGTAGTAGAAGCGATCAACGATTGCAGTTCAAGTTCCTTAAGGGGAATAAAAAAAAAGTAAAAAGTAAAAAAAAAAAATGTTTTTAAAAAAGTAAAAAAATAAAATATATAGTAAACAATAAAGAAATGTAATAACTAAAAAGATACACACATTTGGGATTCAGTATGTATTTTGAAAAGTCCAATTTATCAAATAAAAAAATAATTAACCCAATCAGTATAATCGTAAGGAGAAAAAAAGTCAAAATGTCAGAATTGTGGGTTTTTTGTTGCCGCAACTCCACAAAAAATGCATTAAGAGTGATCGAACTATTGTATCCACTCCAAAAAAAGCTTCAATAGAGACATCAGGTCACCATGCAAATACAGCCTTCATGAAGCTCCATCGACAAAAAAAAAGAATGTTACGGTTTTGGAAAATGACAACCAAGCTAAATTTTTTCCTTTTTTTTTTAACAAATTTCTGAATTTTTTTCCACTGCTTAAATAAAAAAACAATATTCAAGTATTGTATTGCCTCGATTGTACTGACCTGGAAAATCAAACTTCCAAGTCATTTTAACTGCAGAAAAAAAACAAAAAAAACAAAACCCAAGAAACAATTGGGAAATTTTCTTTTTTTTTTCAGTTTTTTTCCCTTTACTTGAATTTGTTTCCCATTTTCAGACAC
>JARQOD010000002.1:588736234-588771907 GCA_033576555.1 Oophaga sylvatica
TTATCATCAGAGGCAGGATTACAATCACAGAATCTACCAATCACAATAGGCGATATTGCAGTTTGTCCTACATTCACAATGATCTGTGTACACGCTCATTAGATGCTTTAATATAAAAATATAGGGTCATTGTCTGTTCATTGCAGGTAATGTACATGTATTGTTTCCTGAAACAAGACTGCTTCAACGTGATGCATTATTATTAGTTCTTTGATGAATTATGGTACATTTTTTAAAAGTTTTTTGTCTTTCATTTTTAGGCTAATAATCCCGGGATTAAATGTTCTGCTCCCAAAATCACTCCATCATCTAATTCTACAATGTCCTGTGGTATATCACATCCTGTGTTTGAAGCTTCCACTGTAAGTTTCTCAGTCACATTCAGTCTACTTATTTTTTCTCCAGGGTCATAAATTGAATAATCAGGAACTCAAAGTGTAACTGTGGTTTCAGGAGAACTAGGAGCAGAATGTCTGTGTGTCCTTTACCTCCTCCCTCCCCCTCCTCCTCTTCTCTAAACTCTCCATAGAACCTTATAAGTGCCAACTGTCAGCTACTGTACTGTAAGGGCTCATTAACATGTCAGATTTTCACTATATGTGTTTTTTTTAGCTTGCACTCGCACTTATGATAAATAAATGGGCCTGTTCACATGTCCGTGATTTTTTGCTGATCGAGCAGTCTGTGCAAAATCGGATGCTGATTTGAGTGTCGGATCAAACTAGCAATGAAAGTTTATGCGTCTGTTAGAAATTCAGTCAGCACAAGGATGCCATCCAAATGATGTCCGTTTTTCACAGTCTGATAGGAGAAGGTGGAGAAACATTTTTTGTTTCTTCTCAGAAAAAAATTGTTGAACCTCTGACCAAACTCTAAGGCCGGCGTCACACTAAGGAGGAATACGGACGAGTGAGAGGCATGAAAACCACGCATTACACTCGGACCAATATTTGTCTATGGGCAGCTCTGATCATGCGTATTTTTCTCGCCCGTATGTTACGGTGCGAGACACCCGCAGCATGCTGCGATTGTCAGCGTATTACGCCCGTTGGTCGCCAATGAAAGTCTATGGGTGCGAGAAAAACAACGGATTACACACGGACCACACGTGTGACTTGCGAGAAATACGCACCGGTGTCCTTTAGAAAAGCCGGCAATTCATCCCCGGCTATACTGTAAAATCACACTGAGAGGTTTAATAAAGAATAGAAAGAATAGATATATACACATAGAATACACATATATATATATATATATATATATATATACATGTCATTGTGATATATATATATATATATATATATATATAATATTTATAGTTCAAACACTTCTACATAGTATAATAGCCGCTAATTCAATTGCCGGCTTTTGTGAAATTACATAACACGACATAAAATGACACATGGTTTACATACAGTTAACCATGTCATTTCATGTAGTTTGATATATGGTTTTCACTAACAATTACAGGGTGTATGTGTGCAAAATTTCACACATGTAGGGGTTAATTAAATGTGTAAATTCGTTGAAAAAAAATGCTGGGCTCCCGCTGTATTTTCTCCACCAGACAGGCAAAGCCAGCAAGTGGGGGCAGATAATAATAGCCTAGGGAGGGTGCATTTATTTTGTGCCCCCCCTGGCTACTAACATCTGCCCTCAGCCACCCCAGAAAAGGCAAATCTATAAATAGCTGCGCCCTTTCTGGCACTTAGCCCGTCTATTCCCATTGCACTGTAGCGGTGGCTAATGGGTTAATAATGGGTTAAAGCCACCTTGCTATTGGAAGGTGACTTTAAGCCAGGTTAATAATTGAGAGTTGTCAATTAGACAACTATCAATTATTAATCCTATTGTATGAAATAAATAAAAAAAACACGCACACATTAATTAAAAATCATTTTAATGAAATAAACACACAGTTTTTGACCATCTTTTATTGTACTGGTATTCCTTCGATTCCCTTGTTCTCCTGTAATTAAAAAAAAAAATAAAACAACATTATTCTTACCTATCCGGCGCTCAGTCAGGTCCAACGATGTAATCCTTCACAAAGGGTTAACAGGTTTACTGCGGGGACCGGAGCTAATGCTGACAGCCTCGCAGTAAACCCCCGAATGAATGAGTTCTTCTCCCGGCTGACAGGAGAGGAAGTGTGTGGCCCAGCTGCGCTTGGTACACATGTTCCCAGGAGAGTGCACAAAAAGGTAATTACAAAAACCTGATATTTATTCACACTTCACATTTCCCACCTATTCAGGTATTTAGGGGTGTGGAGAAATGCAGCAGTAGGCATTCTAGCCAGACAGTCGTCCTAGTTGTTGGTTTTACCTCAGAGAAGAGATCAGAACGGCAGTTACCTCAGACAAGCTGTGAGAGACAGATCAGATCTCCTCAGGACACCAGAGTGAGAGGATTCCTGTCAGAGCTCAGTCTGAGCTAGAGAGAGGAAAGACAGAGGAAAGATTGCAAGCTGTTATCTCAGAACATCTTGACTGTTAGTACCCTATGAATGTGGAAAGTGACTCTCGGAGCAAGCGTGTATTCAGTCTGACGAAAGGTCCTGAGAGCTGCTCTGGACAGAGTCTTTGAAGGAACAGAAGGAAGGGGACTACAGTTGGCAGAACATCGAGTTAACTGAGAATCAGTCAGCAAGCTTTGGAAAGAAGGAAGGAAGCTGATGACTACTACACCTACTGCTACCCCGTGCTTATGTTAAGGGTGAGAGTAGGGGACGGCGAGTGGTGACCCAAGGAAGGAGTGACTTCGGTGACAGAGCACTTTCACTCGACTTAACCGGACACCGGGTCCGAAGTATTGCTAGAACCTTTACGGCTAGTGAGAGAAACACCGGAATCCCTGCTGGACTTCAAGTCACAGAGGGTAGCCCTAAGTGCCGATACGTAACTGGGGTCAGGGAGAACAGGAGTCGGGCGTGCGCAGCCATAAAGACTTAGTTCTTGCCACAAGAAGACTTCCACCACAATGTTGGCCGGGCGAAGCTGTCTTGCTTAGAGTTAAACTTGACTTCACGCAGGTTAGGACTCATACACTTTAAAGGGAAAGGAGGCCTTAAACCTACTTGGCGATTACCTGGATGTGCATACTCCACCCTGAACAGCTTCCCGGGACATACCTGCAACCTTCATCAGTAAAGGTATGGAAAGAGACTGGCTTGTGTGTGACTGACTTATTACCTGCACCCTGCATCACCATAGACTTTGAGGGAACCGTCTCACCTGTGGGAGACGTAACATCTTGCTGCCCTGTAACATCCCCTCAGAGGTTCCATTTGCAGCGCTGGTCAATGCGATCAGAAACCACAGGTGGCGTCACGAACAATTACTATTATCCCCTGTAAATATTCCCTTTGTATGAGTGCCCAGGGCAACGGACCGAGCTGTGCTACTTGTGACATTCCCCATAGACTTCAACGGGCTCGGTGCCGAGTACCCCATAACCCTGGTGTTGTGCGACTCATCTTTGGCGTCACAAACAGGATCCGAAGCTTACTATTTGTGAGTCCTGTGTGCCTAGAATTGAACAAGAAAAGGGGGGAAGCCAGCGCCGCACATGGTCAGAATGAAATACATTAAGTGCATCTGCACATATTAGTTTCTAACTGTTTTTTTAAAAATGAGACATTTGGCAAATAATTGATCAATTCTTTGAGCCACCCCGCCACGACAAGGCATTCTCATATGGGGCAGTCCTACTCTTTTTTATTTTCGCTGTGCCATTACGGCCTCCTGAATATATTAAAAGCAAGACTGCAAAAAAAAAAAAAAACTGCAAAAATACTGCAAAAGTGCGTGCCTTCGTGGGCGTACCCCCCCCTGTGGCGCGAAAGCTATGGGCGCCCTGTCTAAATGCTATTACACTACGAAAGCCTGCCCCACTGCAAGGGAGATACGCCTCCTCTTCATCCTCTATGCCAAGAAGAGGAAGCGAAAGTCCCGCCTCCACGGAAAGGACCAGATTGTTCCAGATGGAAAATACAGTCTGGCCTGGAGTGAGATGGCGGAAGGACAGGAGACGCTGTGTGGAGGAGCGGCGGTGCGCAGATCCCGTTTCCCTGAAGAGCTGTTACCTGTACCTGAACCGTCCCCAGGTCGGGAGACCGACCCAACAATGCAGAAAGTGGAGGAGGTGGATGCGGTGTTAAGGGACATAGCCCGACACCGTGAAGAAATGGAGGAGATGGAGAAAAGCTGCCGTGCCCTGAAACAGCGGCTGCTGTGGGACGCAACGCTCTCCCCTCCAGAAGCGCAACCGTTACCTGTGCCACCATTGCCAGCGGCTGATGAGGAACCGGAGGCCGGCCCCAAAAGTGCTGATCCTGACTCCGCCGGGGATGCGGCGGGAGAGAAGGAGGCTGAGGAGGCCCTGCCCGTTCCGGAGTGCCAGCCCGGCCTGGAGGCTGCAGCGGAATGCAGTCCCCGGTAGGGACACCGGAGGAGACCCAGCCGTCCGTGATGGAGGTCGACTGGGAGGAGATGGAGTATCTGGACGACATAGAATACGCCGCCAGCTGGAGAATGAGTGGCGACGCCGTGAACATGAGCAGCGACAGCAGCAGGTTAGTGCGTCTCCAACTGAGCCACTGCGTGCACCTGCGTCTTATTCTGCAACGCTGCAGAGCACAGCGACTTCTTTTGAGCCAAATCTATATTTAGAAGAGGCACCTGTTAGGCCTCAAGGAAGTCGCAAAACCAATCGAAAAGTGAAACAAGGACTGTGGCTACCCAGACACAGGTAGCAGGACATGATCTATTTGTGATGCGTTCCAGAGCGCACCTGTGTACTTCCAGCACCAGGTGTGGAAGAAGTCACTGCTATTTACAAAGAAGAACAGTAGGACCCAGACAGGGTTTACTGCATCTGTACAAAGTTAAAGAAGAATTTGCACTTTATTAATAATATGTGATGATGTTTGCATAGTTTGCATAATTTTAGGTAGAATACCCCAGTTGGGTAATGAGTAACATAGTATTATGATAGAAATGTGATTTCTCTAAAAATGTTTTATGCAAGGACTGCGTGCTGAGGACTCTTGCAGCACAGAACTTTAGATGTAAATAGTTCGCACTTCGGTGCCCCATCTTGGTTTTACATAAAGCCATATCTACCTCTGAAGAAAAACCCGTATGGTGTGGCCTTGAGTGAGGTCTGCAGCAATGAAGTCCTGCAGCCCACCCAGGACCCACGTGGGAGGTTTGGTGCGGGTCCTCACAAGAATCTTGTCTTGTATTTATTGATGTGAAAAATATTTTGATATTTTTCTATTTTGCAATTTGTACACAATGTAACTTAAAGTGTCCTTACCTCCCGCAAGGGATGAGTTATATTGTTGATGTTATTATAAAAATTGTTTTTCTATTTCAGCCCGGGAGTGCTGATGATAACTAGGGAGGGTTTTGTGGCCCAGCTGCGCTTGGTACACATGTTCCCAGGAGGGTGCACAAAAAGGTAATTACAAAAACCTGATATTCATTCACACTTCACATTTCCCAGGAGCTACCAGAGGGAGCCCCTTAGATTCAGGTATTTAGGGGTGTGGAGAAATGCAGCAGTAGGCATTCTAGCCAGACAGTCGTCCTAGTTGTTGGTTTTACCTCAGAGAAGAGATCAGAACGGCAGTTACCTCAGACAAGCTGTGAGAGACAGATCAGATCTCCTCAGGACACCAGAGTGAGAGGATTCCTGTCAGAGCTCAGTCTGAGCTAGAGAGAGGAAAGACAGAGGAAAGATTGCAAGCTGTTATCTCAGAACATCTTGACTGTTAGTACCCTATGAATGTGGAAAGTGACTCTCGGAGCAAGCGTGTATTCAGTCTGACGAAAGGTCCTGAGAGCTGCTCTGGACAGAGTCTTTGAAGGAACAGAAGGAAGGGGACTACAGTTGGCAGAACATCGAGTTAACTGAGAATCAGTCAGCGAGCTTTGGAAAGAAGGAAGGAAGCTGATGACTACTACACCTACTGCTACCCCGTGCTTATGTTAAGGGTGAGAGTAGGGCGACGGCGAGTGGTGACCCAAGGAAGGAGTGACTTCGGTGACAGAGCACCTTCACTCGACTTAACCGGACACCGGGTCCGAAGTATTGCTAGAACCTTTACGGCTAGTGAGAGAAACACCGGAATCCCTGCTGGACTTCAAGTCACAGAAGGTAGCCCTAAGTGCCTATACGTAACTGGGATCAGGGAGAACAGGAGTCGGGCGTGCGCAGCCATAAAGACTTAGTTCTTGCCACAAGAAGACTTCCACCACAATGTTGGCCGGGCGAAGCTGTCTTGTTAGAGTTAAACTTGACTTCACGCAGGTTAGGACTCATACACTTTAAAGGGAAAGGAGGCCTTAAACCTACTTGGCGATTACCTGGATGTGCATACTCCACCCTGAACAGCTTCCCGGGACATACCTGCAACCTTCATCAGTAAAGGTATGGAAAGAGACTGGCTTGTGTGTGACTGACTTATTACCTGCACCCTGCATCACCATAGACTTTGAGGGAACCGTCTCACCTGTGGGAGACGTAACATCTTGCTGCCCTGTAACATCCCCTCAGAGGTTCCATTTGCAGCGCTGGTCAATGCGATCAGAAACCACAGGTGGCGTCACGAACAATTACTATTATCCCCTGTAAATATTCCCCTTTGTATGAGTGCCCAGGGCAACGGACCGAGCTGTGCTACTTGTGACATTCCCCATAGACTTCAACTGGCTCGGTGCCGAGTACCCCATAACCCTGGTGTTGTGCGACTCAGAAGTGATTAGCTGGGAAGGTTAATTGATTGTTTCCCAGGCTAATCAGTTCAGTTCAGGTCAGCCGGGGACTCCCTCTGACGTCACTGATGCTGTGCGGTGTCCCCGCTGACCTGAACTGATTAGCCTGGGAAACAATCAATTAACCTTCCCAGCTAATCACTTCCTCTTCTGTCAACCGGGGAGATCAGCGGTAGATTTTGCCGGATCCGGTTTTTCAAAAAATAGCCGGATCATGCCTGCCAGAAAAAAACTGATGTGTGAAAGTAGCCTTAGTGGGAAAGTCAGTATTTAATAAAGGTAGACTCATCCATGAATTGAGAATATGGGAAATTAAGCCACGTTCAGTATCGATCAGTATTTTAACCTAAGTATTTATAAGCCAAAATCAGGAGTGGGACAATCAGAGGAAAAGTATAATAGAAACACCTCATCACTTCTGTATTTCTCACCCACTCCTGGTTTTGGCTTGATGTAAAATACTGACCAAATACTGAGCGTGTGAACGTTTGCCTCAATTTCAGTCCAGGAGGAGAAAGAAGCAGATTTCTCTGATAAGATGTATGACAGCGTTTCTTATTTTCATTCTATTGATTTGTGAAAAAAATGAAACCAATAGTTACTCTTGAAAACCAAAACTTTATCCTTGCCTTCCACCTAACTGCACATGATACTACGATTTAAGGTCGATTAGCTTAGCCGAAAGGAGGAGTAGCCAAGAGTTGCGATGGGCGAACCCGAACTGTAAAGTTCGGGACTGTACCGAACACATAGTGTTTGATCACACGGTACCGAACACGGATTTCCATGGTAAACCCATGTTACAGTTCAGGTCCGGTTCGGGTTCTGGTCCAGGGCCATTAATTATACTTACCTATCCAGCGACGCGTCCTCCTGTCCAGCGACGCGTCCTCCTCCCGTCCCGCAGCCGCATCTGCTTCTGGGGCCGCTCATTAACTGCCGGCAGTATTCACTGCACTCGTCAGTCTTCGGCTTTTTCCTGGGAGTTTACGTGAACACTGCCGGAAAAAGCCGAAGACTGCCGAGTGCAGTGAATACTGCCGGCAGTTAATGAGCGGCCCCGGAAGCAGATGCGGCAGCAGGACAGTAGGACGCGTTGCTGGACGGGAGGATGCGTCACTGGATAGGTAAGAATAATTATAATGGCCATATCTGTAAAGTTCAAGTTCGGGGTTCAGACGCAAGTTCGTGTCATCTCCAGCCCCGAACTCGAACTTTACAAAAAACTTGGACGAACCCGCCGATCCCAAACATCGGGGGGTTCGCCTATCACTAGCCAAGAGCAGACAATTAATTCATCATAATTTAAATAAAGTGCTGTAATTTAGAATTATACTCCTGAAATGCATCTCTCTCATTGGGGACGGTAGCTGACAGATGCACTAAATTTATTATGAGGTTCAACCTTTTCATAAACCTGGTGTATCTTACTCCAGTGCACTGTTCATCAGGACAAGAGGGCAAAACACCAGTCTTGATGGATCGATGTCTATATCTTTGGTGTCGGTCCTTCTAAGCTGAGAAATCTGGAAAAGAAAGAGTAAAACCAGCCTAAAAATTATCCCAGTTACAGAAATACCACTTTGCAGAGTCTGTTATTCTTTGACTTTATAATTTCCAGGCTCACAGTATTTTGATGTACTCTCAACAGGTTTGGATTTGTTTAATCTTTTTATATTAGGTTTCGAATACAAATGTATACATCAGTGGTATCAATTTGAAGGGGTTTTCCATTTTCAGAAAACCCCTGTCCCCAGTCACAGTTTGTTTTAAAAAAACAAACTCAAACTTTGCTTTATTTGCTCTTCCTAGGACCACTCTGCTGCTGCCCTCTGTTATTGTCTACAATGCTGATGTCCATTGACTGCACTGCAGCCAATCCTTGAGTTCTTCAGCTCCAAGTGGCTTATGCTACTGCTGTGCACACTGATTAGCTGCAGCGCTTTCAACATTAGTGCTGCAGACAATACCAAACACCTGGAGCAGTAGCGAGACTCAGCGCTGGATCTGGGGAGGTGATTAAAGCATGGGGGTTTTTTTTAAAGAAAAAAAGCTATGCTTAGGGACTTTTTTTCTGAAAATCGAAAACCTCTTTAACTCTACTGTAAATATACATGGACAAACATCAAGTAAAAAACAAAATGAGCATATACCCTGCAGTAAGTAAATAAGTAATAGTACAAGTAAATAATACTAACGCTATTTTGTCCAAAAAGTACAAAGACCATCCAACCATGTCAAGGTGTACCTTCATCAATATCACTATGTCCTGCCTATGGAAGTGCCAAGTATTGCCCCTTCTGAACTGGGGAAGTTAAAGGAAACCAGGCGTAACTTGTAATTAAAACTTTACTGGGAAAGGTGGACAGATAATGGTGGTGAGCCTGGAAGGGGGCAACCCCCTCATCCACAATATATACCACTGAAAATAAAAAAATATAGGGCCGGCACACCTATAGTATCAGATTCATGTACGAGTGCACAGATACGCTTTGAGGCTAATATACAAACAGATATATACACTACACGGCAGTATACAGTATTTTTAACTTTTTTGTGGTACATTTTAATGCGGAGGCACTCTCCGGTCCTCGGCATCATTATTAGCCCATCTTTCCTAAGCAAGGTTTTAATTCTAAGGTATGCCTGGTTTCCTTTCATTTCCCCAGTTCTGATGAGGCCTCGCTTGGCAAATAGACAGGTGAGACATTAGTGATAGGGACCATATTAGGTACACCTTGACGTAGTTGGACTTTTTTTTGCTTTTTTATAGTTTATTTTCTAGTCCCTGTGAAATGACATGAATTTACTTTGCTCAGCAGTAATAATATATATCTATCTGTTCATATAGGAGACATTTTCTATCATTTGGCAACTAACTGAAAAGACATTTTCTGCTCCGGAGGCCACCATTTATTATGTGGTTGACAAGTAAGAATATCTTTATATTTAGTCATTTTAGTATTGTTTAACCTATGTATCCTATCTAATCAGGAAATTGGCTCTTCTGCTGCCTTGAGAATTTTGCAGAAAAAATATTTTAGAGATCATGTACCTAGAACGGCATCAGCTGTGAAACCAACTGTGGTCACAGCATCGCCAATTTCTGTATAAAAGAATTGCATTAATTCTGTCCATGTGGCACTATAGTTGCCTTTATATGTTCAGTCTTTAGTTTTTGCAAAAGGTATCATTAAGATGCCAATATGATGTTAGTTTTGACAATCCCTCCTCTTGAACCCACAATCTCAGGTCACATGACTCTTACTTAAAGGGGTTGTCCAGTCGCACATGTGAAAATGAGGAAGGGGTTAATGTCCTCAGGCCTGCCAAATCTCATTGTGAGTGGTAATTCTTACAAGACACTGAAATAAGCACTAAGCTGGGTAGATACAGAGAATGTAATAAATGCCTACATTTATGCACGGTATACCTATATTCATGAACTATATAAATAAATGAACACTTCAGAACTTTTTGGAGATTGTTGGAACTCACAAGCTGTAGATTTGTTATTCTTACTGACCGTGAACTGAATCCTAGAAACTTTTAAGTTTGAGTTATATACTAGTTTAACACATCATATAGATGAGCAATCCATGGGATAGGTCATCAATATCAGGTTGGTAGGAGTTGGACACCTGTCCCCAGGTTGCAAGCTCTGGCGGTCGCTATGAACAGGGCTACGAAGCTGGACTCCATTCTATGTGTAGCAGCTACTGCCAGGTACTGCAGAACAGCTCCAATTCAAAAGAATAAGAGCTGTTTTGTAATATCCAACATGGAATAAAACTATGCTTTGCATTTGTGTTCAAATTATTTACTTCTGGCGACCACCAGACCAAATAACAGCTTAATCAGGCACCCCCTTTAAGAAAGATGCCATTTGCCGGACAGTAAGTAAAAACCCAGAAATTAATTTGCATATTAGTAAGTGTGTTTTATGTTTGGAACGCTGGAAGGTCTTGTGTTGGGTTAGATTAGAGGTAATTATATAATCGATATACAGTCACCGTTTGCAACCTCTGTACGATGGCAGTCAAGTATTTAAAGGAGTATTCTCAAATTATTAAATTGTTTTAATTAGTTAGACAGCATGAAAATTTAAGCATGTTTGCAAATGACTTGCTTTTTCTATTTGCCGTCATTCTCCTACCATTCCAGCTTTTATGATTCATAGGGTACAGCTGATTTTCATGAAACTCACCAACTAGTGCCTACCCAGATCCTGGCCAAGTGTGTGAGGAGTTAACTCCTAACATGCCACGTCACCTCTCTCCGACACATTGATTTCTATACAGCAGTTTGCGGCTCACCTCCCTCCCCTCCAGCAAAATCAATGAGATTCCTGATGTCTCATGCACACGATACCTATTTTTTTCCTTGCATGTCAATTCTTTCAGCCTTTTTTTTTACTGCAGATTTCACCTTTACTAATGATTGGGATAAAATGAGTGAAAAAAAGGCGTCAGTATTTTCAGCAGATTTTTCTGGTGCAAATACTAGGGGAGTGCACATACCCTAAAACGACTTTCATTTACATGACCATATCATCCAGTTATATTAACCATTTACAATGCACTAGTATCGTGAATGATGTGTTCTTCCCATCCAAACTTACAATTATCTTCTCGTCTAACCTCAGCACTGAGTCAGCAGTACTAGTCTGATAGCCATAGATAGATGTATGTTGTGAGGCTCCATACGTATAGCACACAGATACACAGGAGCCTGTACAGAGGGACACAGAGTTCATGTAATGGAATCAGGTGCGTGCCAAATGGCATCATATCATGAAATTGTTCAACAAATGCTTCAAGAGCAGATCAGCTCTACAGTCCGCAATACTATGGAATATGTCAGAAGTAATTATTGCTATTAGACTATTTATCTAGCATGCTTTTTATTTATGGATAAACCTAAAAAAAAGTAAAAGTACGTAAAACAATTATTGAAAATGAAATTTGAATTACAAAGCGCCACTCCAGCAGGGTTTTTTTATTGCAGCGCTGGAGTGGTGTTTTAATCTAAGGTTCCTGACCTAAGTGTTATTCTCACCAGCCGCCGTCTTCATCTTCTACTGCTCCCGTCGGTCTCCAGTGGTTTATAACCTGCCGGATTGCTCCAGTGTTTGATGGGCGAACCAGAGATCACTTTTTAATGCAAGTCTTAAGGACTTTGTTCTGGCCTCATTCTGGCTCTTAGACTTGTGACGTAACTTCTGAGTTCCAGCCAATCAAAAGTTGTGATCACAAGATGGCGATGCAGGACCTGAGTGGTGCCAAAAAAAAGGTGAAGATGCCAAAGTATGAGTATAAGGCCGGGGTCACACTAGCGATGAATACAGACGAGTGCTATGCGATGAAACATCGCATAGCAGTCAGACGAGTATTCATCTATGGGGCAGCTCCCATCAGAGTTTTTTTTCTCAGCCACTCGGCCGAGTCTCGGCTCACTCGCACCCATATAAGCCTATGGGTGCGAGTGAGGCAACTCACATCACTCAGATATCATCCGAGTGCTGTGCAATATATGCCGACGCCGGCAATGGAGGAGATAGAGAAATTAGTTTCTCCGCCTACTCCGCAGCTGTGCTCTGATCCGCTCTGTGCGAGAGGCTCGGAGCATAGTGGCATGACGCTCGGCTCTCGCACGCAGCAGAGCAGGAGGCGAGGGTCATTAGCATATCACATCCGATGCTCTCACATCGGATGCCATACACTAGTGTGACCCCGGCCTAAGACAGATGGCAGCGACCTTAGGGTAGAAGCACCACTACAATGCTGAAAAAAAATCTGGAGTGGCATATTCTGATATTTTTCTTGATGACCTTTTCAGGACTTCCATGTATGTCAGAATTGTAGGTAGTTGAGAAAAAACGAAACAGGTGGTTATACTGAATACCATATGTCATGACTGTACAATATATGATATCATTTTTTAAATATATAATTTCACTGGTTTCAGCTTTAACAAAGTCTCATCACCTCTGGTACAGAAAACCGTGTTCCCTGTAAGACATTCCTTCAGCGCTGTCCTCTCAGTGTAAGTCCTGGAAATGTTTCTTGCATCAGGGCTTTTAAATGATATCGGCATAAGATCTTTTCTTTAATAAACAGGAATTGTTTGGCTGATATGTTATGACATATGTTATGATATGTTTTCTCATTCAGTGCCTGTGTGTGGAGGTGTGCAGACCTCCTGTATTGCTTGTGTTTGCTAGGGACTCAGGAGCTGGACACTAATTCGAGCGGGCGAACCTGCACTACTGTATGGATGGTTTACTTTGTGTTTCATTTTGTGTTGTAAAAGGCTGCTTTGTTTGGTTCTCCTTAGCGGTTTATGAAGGTTTTTATTAATCCAGCCTGGACATTTTACTGAAAATTGCTTCCTGTGCTAACCTCAAGCACAAGCAAGCAAGTAGAAATCCTACAGTACTTAACATTTATCTATTGTTTTAGCCACCAGCCAGAACTTTTTCTGACAATGCCATCTGCTCCAGCATTTTCTGAAGAGGTCCATATACATTTAATGTAAGTGCAAATCATGAAAAACAATCATTTAATGTAAGTGTGCAATAGTCCTAAAGTTGGTAATGAAAGCAGCTTATTCACCACTGATTTTATCCATAAAATTGTATCCTCAGGTGAATGCAGAAAATCCATTCTCAGCTGAACTGAGTCTAGAGTTGCAGGTCCCCATTAAACTGAGAAGTGATACTATTTCGGAAATACAATTTATCCAGAATATCCAGGTGTGTTCCCTGCCAATGATCTGATGTTAATTTAAAATCACTGTTATTTACGGGTTATAACCCCTACATAACTCTAGCACACAACCAGAAATAATAATTTAGAAAAAGTTGCGACCAGGAATAGCAGAAAATAATACATTATCAGCAGGGGTGGAGACTGTCAGCTTGGGGCCACTGTGCAAGAAATGTCTGGGTCCCCCTCTCTGCCGCTTATGATGAGGACAATCTGGCCATTAGACCCCTGGAACCTTGGCTCTGAGCAACAGACCAGATTGCCCTCATTCTCACCGCCCTGCAAGCAGGGGCGTACATTGAGTTCACAGGGAACCATACAAAAGTCCTATTTGGGACCCCACACCTCTAAAAATATTTATATTTTTTTTACTGAGATGGAGAGATACTGTATATCTCCATTAGGATTCGGTTCTACTGAGCTGAAACATGCATATATTATATTAAATAATATGTCTGGTATCTATACCATCTGGTGTCTGATAAAGGGTTACTCCCCAAATAAATCAGGTTATCCCCAATTCCAATGATAAGGGATAACTTACTTTACTAAGGGATTGTTGGGGGACTGACCACTGGGACCCCAGCAATCCTGAGAACAGTACTCTGCATGCTTGACTTCTGCTCTATTCACTGTCTATGGAACTGATGGAAAGAGCTGAGCGCAGCGCTCACAAGCTCTATAGATAATGAAAAGAGCAGAGACCGAGTATGCACAACTCTCCTCCATTCAGGATAAGACTGCAGACCCCTATTCTCAGAATCTCTGGAGGGGGTCAGTGGTTGGATGACGCCGGCACTGCTTGCAATGGCCCCACTCCACCTCCGGGGCCCCGTTGTCGCTGCACCGGAAGTTTGTCCTCCCCTGATTATCAGGTATCTTGATTCAGCAAAGTTGTGAACAGCATCAGTAATAGTAGAGACGAGCTGCGGTGAGGGAGTGAATGGCACCAGAATAGCAGGACCGAGCTTGTTGGTAGTAGCTTGTTACTGTATGACAGTCTGGAACAGCTGAACCCATAATCAGACACCAGGCTTCAGCAGAACCAAGATGGAAGTCAGATTTAACTCCACTACATGTACTTGTAAAGTGCTATACTCAATAATAAATAAGAATATTAAACCTGATCAAAATCAATGTCCCAAAGGCACCAAACAAATGCAAAACTAACAGAAAAGAAAGTGCAAAGTCTGAAGTAAATGGATAAAAAGTAATAAAAAAAATCTTTATTAAATTATCAAAAGAAAAATAATAACCAACATAAACACTGAAAAGAGGGGATGGCTGAGCCCTTATACGTCCCCTATCCTCATTACATTATTCTTTGAATGGGACTTTAACATTGTTGGCACCTCTATTTATTATTTCCTTTATTCCTTTTTTATCCTTTCATATATTTGAATGAGCCATGTTTTATGTCATGTTTGCACCTTGTTATATTTATGTCACTTTATTTTTGGGACAATCCATGACTTGTTACCTATTTACTCTGTGACAACTATCAAGGTGTCACTTTCGATTACTTTGTTCTCTTGGGGGTAATTTATCCTCATTGGCTCACCCACCGCCTTCTTTTCTGTGTTTTTTGTGCTGGTTATTTATTTAATAAAAATGTTTGATTATTTTTATCCATTTACTTCAATCATTACACTTTTTTTTTCTTGGTTTGAAAGTGCAATACTACCTCAATAATCAAACTAGGCCTTAACATCAGAGGTTCGTGCCAGGTTGCCATTGGTAAGTGGCACTAGCTAGAACAGGGTGAGTCAGCCATAGGGGAAGGAATCAAAACCCAGCACTGGAGCCATAACAGATGAGTAAAATTCAGTGGCTCTCCCATAGAGAATGCAGGAACTCACAGCCAAGCATTCCTGCTTGCGAGCGTGTTGGGAGACATGGCTGTCAGCTAAACGATAGTTCATCCGACAGCTAGCTAAAGTGAATGTCCAGCTTTAAGAGATTCCCTTACACTTCAGTTCCAATACTGTTCGGTCTCCTGCTAGTGTTAACTTCCTGCTGCAGTGATGATGTCCTAGCACAGGGACATGTGACCGCTATAGCCAATCACTCGCCACAGTGACCAGTGATTGGTTGATACAATCACATGTTAATGTGCCAAGTTGTCATTGCTGCAGGAGGAACTATTAAAGGGCTGCCATTGGGCCGGCCAGTTTCACTAATGGGTTATGGTTGGAGATTATTGATGTGAGTTTATCTGTTCTATTTTTGAAACATTCAAAACCATTTAAAAAAATGTTTTGTATGTCAAACAACCCGCTTAATGAGCATGATTTCAATTGTCACAGAGGCTGTATGCTAAGGATTGGACTATGGAGCAGTAGCCATGTAGCTGTCTTCTTTTGAGCACCATTTTATTTTTCAATCTACATATGCACAAGCTCAAAATTAACTGATTCCCTTCACAGATGCATAAATCTAACTTATGAAAATTTGGTTAGTCAGAGCCACTATTAATGGGTGATTTGGAGCCTCCCACGTACATATCCAGTTGTGATAGGTGAAGGCATTCAATGTTTTACTACGAGGTTACAATGGATTTACTTTTCTGGCTTAGAAAAACAGTCCCACACCCTTGTAAAAATGTATTCAAGAAATAAATCGGCACCAAATTATCATTGTTTGATAGTGACTTTAATATAACGGCATTCTAGATGAGAGAATCCAACTTTAAAGAGGTCTCCAGATTTGGGAAACAGGTCTGCAGTCATTTTATGTGACTGCAGACTTATGAATAATTACAGCTCCTGCACTGCATGCTTCCTGCCACATTCCTACTAGGCGAGTCCGGCCTCGCTCAATACACTTGCAGTGTGCGAGGCCTCGCAACAAGTCCAGTTGGCACGTGACTCCATGTATGCAAATTGCTTACTTGTGGTTACACGCCCGTTGTTCCAGAGAGTCCTGACAGAGCTCAGTGCATGATGTGAGGGCTCTCAATACAGTATGATGCCCTTATAGACCCCAACAAAGTATGAGTTCCTCCACCCAGTATTATGCTCCCACAGCCCTCCAATTCAGTATTTTAGCCCCACAGCTGCCATACAATATGATGTCCCTACAGCCCCCACACAGTATAGTGCCCAATAGCATCTTACATGCAGTTTCAGGGTTGGAACAGAGCCCTCTACAAATAATGACATTATAAAACGAAATATTACTCATTTCACACTTTTCCCCCAGTACTTCGGTCTGTGCAGGGTGTGCACTGAGGCTCCTTGTATCATACACATATAGTGATGTAATCATGCCTGCAGCAATGAGACTTGTACGCTCAGGCTGAGCGGTGCAGCAGGGAGACGACCGCTCCCTGATCCGCCGTACTATTCATTCCGCAAATGAAGCACCCGTGAAATTGTGATGATGGGTGGGGCAGGGGTGGGGATCAGTGCCGTTGGCACCAAGCCCTCTAACTCACAAGTTCCCACTGTAGCTGCGTAGACTAGAATGGGTCTTTTATAATGCTCTGATCTATCGTACATGTTTATGAGAATTTTTACTTTTTTGGAGATTTTTCCTTGTCGATATTAATATGATCAAATCTTGCAATTTTTTTTAGAATTCAACTCAATGTAGAATTGAAACCAAAGAGCAAATATGTGGAAATGTAAGTTTTATATGAATAATATATGTATATATACAATATATCCCGTTATTCATAAACATTCTACAAAGTATTTCTAGGATATTTGGAATAAATGAAAATTTATTCAGGAATTCTACATTAAATCATTAATACTATATAGGTCCAGGAGTGGACAATTTTGGCACAAATTTGGCCGCAGACTTTATTTTAACAAATCGACCTTCATACCATACAGTAAGGCACCTGGATATTTAAGTACTGTAACACATCTTCTCCACAAAGCTGCCATTCATTGCCGGTCAATAAACTTGCCCATACCAAAACATTTCTTTTGTCCAATGTTTCTATGTTTGCAATTCACATTATACATTTTTCTTCCACATAAATAAACAGTAGTAAAATCTATCACCACTTTAACCAGGGAGAAGCTAGTATAAACAATGTGTAACAGCCTTAATTCCAGCCATATCCAACCAAGACGCTGCATCAGGGACCAAATGTCTGCACTTGTAGCAACATTTCGGGGACCTCTCCTTTTTTAAAGGGAATCGGTCACCCTAAATTGGCGGGATATTTAAATGATGGCAGTCAGGTCAGATGGGCGGTGTTTTGGGTACTTGCCTTAACATGTTGTTCGCCGCTGTCTCCATTATTTCTGGGAATTGTAGTCGTTGCCCTCCATATAACGCGCCTGCGCATTGCAATCTTGAATTGCGCACGCGCAGTATGCTTTGCCCACAGATTGCAATGCGCAGGCGCGTTATATGGAGGGCAACGACTACAATTCCCAGAAATAATGGAGACAGCGGCGAACAACATGTTAAGGCAAGTACCCAAAACACCGCCCATCTGACCTGACTGCCATCATTTAAATATCCCGCCAATTTAGGTGACAGATTCCCTTTAAGCACTCAACTCATAAGGCTGTGGTTCCACGGTCCGGAACCACAGCGCTTTGGACGGAGTGGAAATTCCGCTCCGTCTAAGCCCCGCCCCCTTTCTGACGCGCGCTCTTTCCGGAGGTGTTCAGGACACCTCCGGAACACCTCCGGAAAGAGCGCAGGGCTACATAGCCCTGTGTTAATTCTGTTGCGGCGACGCACCGTCGCCGCAATACGCGAGGACATGCTGCGGTCTAAAAAGACGCGCCGCATGTCCGTTTATGCAGGTCTGCCACCTGCGTATTGTTACGCATAGTGGAGACGGGATTTCTTGAAATCCCCTCCACTATGCTGTAACATCTGGACGCTGCGTGTTTGGCGCTGCGCCAGCGCACAGCGCCAAACACGCAGCGTTTCCTGACCGTGGAAACTCACCCTAATAATCTACTTCATCAATAAGGCTGTGCCACATGATACCCAACACCAACCCTAAAAGCAGATAATAAAATCACAGGCAATTTACTTAAACTTGTCACATGAGGGCAGTAGGTTAACATTGCATATTTCTTACAAGAAAGATACGTATTTTTATAACTTTACAAATCTAATGTATGTTGTGAATTGGAATTTATCATGAAGTAACATTGGAAAGAAAACTATTTAGGTACTGACTATTTTACTGACCGCTGCAGCTTTTAGACAATGCATTGCAAAAAGTAAAATCCACAGTGAATGACAATGTTGTGGATTTTCATATCTATATAGTTTGATTTTCGTGCAGGTCTTTTTCATTTGGGGATGGGGAGTTGGAAACCTCTAGTACATGTACTGGAAATGCAACTAATCTGTGATGCAAATTCTCTTCACACTGGGTTTCGCAGCATGCTCATCACATGTGTTAGGAAATGCTCAGTAGTGTGCCCATATTTTCAGTGGCGTAACAAGAGTCCAAAGGGCCCCGGTGCAAAATTTGGAACTGCCCGCCGCCTGCATGTTGGTCAAGTGTCTGGGCCCTTGTAGTGTTCTAAATCCTATAAAGGTGTCCCCCTCTCCTATCCTGTACTAATGTCACCCATCCTGGGCCCTTCCAGTTAGAATTTCCACTATTCTGTGCCCCTTCCTGTAATAATGTCCAACATCCTTTGCCCCTTCCAGTAAGACTATTCCCATCCCGGGCCCCTTCCCGCAATAATGTCCAACATCCTGGGCCATTTATTGGTATAAATTTCCCCAACCTGACCCCTTCCTATATTAATGTCCCCTATCCTGGTTTAATGTCTCCATCCTGGCCCCTTCCAGTAATATATGTCCACCATCCTGGGCCCCTTTCAGTAATAATTTCTCACATCCTGGGCTCCTTCCTGGTATAATGGCCTCTTCCTGTAATAATGTCCACCTACCTGGGCCCCTCCCAGTAATAATTTCTCCCATCCTGGGTTGCTCCCTGGTATAATGGCCCCTTCCAGTAATATATGTCCACCATCCTGGGCCCCTTCCAGTAATAATTTCTCCCATCCTGGGCTGCTCCCTGGTATAATGGCCCCTTCCAATAATAATGTCCACCTTCCTGGGCCCCTTTCAGTAATAATGTCCATGATCTTGGTGGTACAATATCCCCTATCCAGGGCCCCTTCCAGTAATATATGTCCCCAATGCTGGGCCCCTTCTTGGTATAATGTCCTTCCTCCTGGGCCCATCCAGTAATAATGTTCCCCATTCTTCCGCTGTTCTCTAACACATTTTTAAAAAAAATAAATGATTCTTCTCACTTTCCCCTGATCCCACAACACAGGTCATTCTCTTCTATCTATATCTGGTGCAGAGGCTGGCAGCTGACTGCAGCCTAATAATTGAGGTAAAAGTAAATGGTGCCTATGTCTGCTCATAGCAGGTGTCGATTTTTTTCGCCTTATAGAGAGTACAAAATGAATCAAATATATATTAAGAGTCATCCATCTCTTAATACATTTGGCACAAATCTCACCAACTACCACCTTTACTTTGATTGGTGTAAAATAATAGGCTAAAATAACCAGCAAACTCTCCATAAAGTGCCAAAATTTTCGGTGTAATCACTTGGATCGCACTACAGTTTAATGAGTGCCATCATCATATAACCTTACGATATGTCATATCACTGGCCTCTTAACCCTTGAGTTCCTGCATGGTAAACATAACTGGCAGAAAATCAAACCGTGTGATATAACATTACAAAGCATTTACTGTGTTCATTAAACCTCCTTCTATTTGTCAGGACAAGGAAATCATGTGCTGCTTTATCTTGTGCAAAGTCACATCTGGAAAGGAAGAGATAAAGATAAATACAAGATTGTTTTTGAAAAAACTTGATGAGGTAATGATTGATTCCCCTGTTGAGTACCAGCTCCATCTATTTCTCATTTGTCTTGCTTTGTTGCTTCTTCCATTCTTCTTGTGCAGAATTCAATGTTGTTATTTGAGGGTACTTTTACAATTTTTGAAATCACGGAACTCAGATGCAGATGATCCATGGAGTATCTTCCAGTAACGAAGATGCACTTTTTGGTCCAATGGTCGTGAGCATTGAGGATATGAGCATCTCCATCTTACTGTGCGCTTTGTTTTACATCGATGCTCAAATATCTTTTGCACACTTGTAAATTTCTGTTCTATTTGTAGATATTAAAGGAAACCCAAAAACTAAATGTTACCGGAGAAATTATTTTTGACCAAACATTGTATGTAAACCTAAAGGAACAAGAACACAAGGCGCAGGTGAGATAAAGAAAGCTGTATAGATGTCACCCTCATGGGTATTAAAAGGTAACAGAAAAATATTGCTGCTATCTTCCAAAATCTGTGTGGTGTCTGTCTACAAGTTGTTTGAGGTATTATACCTCGGTCCCATTCACTTAATTTGAGTCAAAGGGGTTTTCTGGGCTGATATGAAGATGTCTGCAGTCACTCGATTATATGACTGCTCACTGCCAAATTGTGACTGTGTGTGCTGCGTCCACTATCACAATTCCTCTGTATCCCTCGTGCGGTTGGGCGGTCACAAGACCAAAACTAAGCAAATTGCGTACTGGCTTTCATGTGCCGACTAGAGTTTCAGATTCTCTTTCGAGAGAAGTGAAGAAGAATACAGTCGGCATGTGCAAATACATGTGGTCACATGACCACCATCTCGCATGCGGAATACAGGGGAATAGCAACTGTCAGAATTCGAAAGTCACTTTGTGTGTCTGCTGATGTCATGTGTGCATTGCCACGAAGATCGTCGCGGTTGCACATTTTGACTTCTCACAGCTGAGTTGCTGTTTCTTTGTGTTTGGCAGCTAGGGAGTTAATTCTGTCTGTGCTCGGTGCTGGGACTGGGTGCAGTTTCTCCCGGCTGCAATTGATTATTTGTTGATTGGTTTCCTTTAAGTTTCTGGTTGTCTGCTTTGGGAGTTGCCAGTGATACACTTCATGCAGACCACAGATAGGAATGAATCTGTATAGACTCTAGTTGAGAGCTCCTTAGTTGTTTTAAGCTTAACTTGCTTAGAGTTTATTTCCCAGACCATTTATGTTCCTTCGGTGTTTGAGCGTGTATGCAAGAGAGTGCTATCCTGTCTGTCTTATATGTCTAATCTGTGTATTTAGCTGAGATCAGCCCATATCCCTTTGGTGGTAATCAGGATCCTTCTTAGGACTGATTACAGGGTTCAGGGTCTGATAGGAGACAGGGTTAGGCTGGAGACTTGGACCTCTGAACCATTATCAGTACCTCCAAGGTAAGGGATTAGTTAGGACCCCAGTGTAGGGTCAGGTTAGACCCCGGTCCTCCTCTTTCCTGTTACAGGTCATCAAGTCCTCAAGATTAACCCTGAGTTCAACTGATATCGTCTCTGCACATCTAGTCCTCAAGATTAACCCTAAGTTCTGCTGATATTGTGTCAGGTAAATCTATTTTATACTTACATTCTTATGTTGCTAAACTATATGTTGTATAGAGTGTGGTTCCTGTATAAATAGTTTACTGACATTGTAGTCATATCATTAGACAGCGTGACATTTTCACTGGCCCTAAAAAATTATCTCTAGTTACCATGGATCCAGTAGCCCAGCTGGCTCTGCAGTTGCAGGGATTATCCATGGAGCTGACGGACATTAAGTCCAAAGTTTTGTCTCCCCTGGAGCAAACCAGAGTTGAACCTAAGGTGGCTCTTCCAGATAGGTTCACTGGTGGGCGAGACAAATTTTTTACCTTCCGGGAGGCATGTAAATTATATTTTCGGCTTCGGCCGCGATCATCAGGGAGTGATGAGCAGAGAGTGGGAATTGTTATCTCACTTCTTCAAGGGGACCCTCAATCCTGGGCATTTTCCCTTCCTCCGGGATCCCCGGCTCTACAGTCTGTAGATCAATTTTTTACTGCTCTGGGATTGGTATATGATGACCCAGATCGGGTCTCTCTTGCTGAGACTAAATTACGTAAGATACAGCAGGGAGATCGTCCTGCGGAGGAATTTGCTTCTGAGTTTCGTAGATGGGCCACGGATACTCAGTGGAATGACCCAGCTCTTAGGAGCCAGTTTTGTCATGGGCTTTCTGACAAATTAAAAGACGTTTTGGCTCAGTATGAGTCTCCTCCTTCTCTGGAGGCTGCTATGGCCCTAGCTATCCGTACTGATAGACGGCTTCGGGAGAGGGGTGAGGTAACTCCACTCCCTGTTGTTACTCCACCTACTACTAAAGTCCCTTATGTTGAGGTTCCCCTTGTCTGTTCGGATGAGCCTATGCAGTTGGGAGGGACATCTTTTCGTAGTAGGGGATTGGCGGCACGCCGCAGGACTAGAAGGTGTTTTTTCTGCGGGAAAGAGGGACATTTTGTTGGAGAATGTCCATCCCGTGTCTTGTTAAGTAAAAAGTCGCCGGAAAACTGCTAATCCCAGGTTGTGTGGTGGATGACAACCTGGGAGTATGTATTTCATCCGCCGGTTCTTCTCAGTTCCTTGTACCAGTGGAGGTGGTGTTTGGTACTAGAGTGAAGAGATTGTCTGTTCTTCTGGATAGTGGTTCCGGCGCCAATCTGGTTGACGCTCAGTTTGCTCAGGCTCAAGGTATGCATCTGAGTGTATTGGTCAAACCGATCCCTATTTTTTCCATTGACGCCAGGCCTCTCGGCCAAGGTAGCTTTGTTCATGAGGTTCATAACATTGACCTTCGGGTAGGGGCAATACATAGGGAACAATTATCTTGTTATGTGTTGGAGGGTCTACCTACTCCCATTGTGTTGGGACTTCCTTGGCTGGTTAAACATAACCCTGTAATTAATTGGCAGTCCAGAGAGATAAGCCAATGGGGTGAGTTTTGCAAAAGCAACTGCATGAACACAGTCATCAGTGCGGTCGTACCTAGTACATTGCCTCCTTTTTTGGAGGATTTTGGGAATGTTTTTTCTGAGGAGGGGTGTCGGGAGTTGCCTCCTCATCGTGTGTATGACTGCTCTATTAATCTTCTTCCTGATGCTAAGTTACCTAAAGCTAGGTTGTATAATCTTTCTGGTCCTGAAAGACAGGCTATGAAAGATTATATTTCCGAAAGTCTGGCCAAAGGGCATATTAGACCTTCATCTTCCCTGTAGCCGCGGGGTTCTTCTTTGTGAAGAAAAAAGATGGAGGCCTACGCCCTTGCTTGGATTTCCGCGAACTTAATCGGATTACTGTTCGAGATCCGTATCCACTCCCTCTTATTCCTGATCTCTTCAATCAAATTGTTGGCGCCAAATGGTTCTCTAAATTGGATCTCAGGGGGGCGTATAATCTGATTAGAATAAAAGAGGGGGATGAGTGGAAAACGGCGTTTAACACGCCGGAGGGACATTATGAAAACCTGGTTATGCCTTTTGGTCTGACTACTGCACCAGCAGTATTCCAACATTTTGTTAATGACATTTTTCGTCACCTTGTGGGGGTGTTTGTGGTCGTATATTTGGATGACATTTTAATTTACTCGCCAGATCTTGTGTCTCACCAGGAGCATGTGAGACAGGTGTTGCAGATCTTGCGAGACAATAAACTATACGCCAAACTGGAGAAGTGTGTTTTTGCCGTACAGGAACTTCAGTTTTTGGGTTTTTTGGTGTCAGCCTCCGGTTTCCGTATGGACCCTGAAAAGGTGAGAGCAGTGCTTGAATGGGATCAGCCAGGGGATCTTAAGGCTCTGCAGCGTTTTTTGGGGTTTGCTAATTACTACCGGAAATTTATTTGTAATTTCTCGTCTGTCGTCAAACCTCTCACGGACATGACGAGAAAAGGGACGGATTTTTCTAGGTGGTCGGACAAAGCTTGCCAAGCCTTTTCCTCTTTAAAGAGATGTTTTGCTTCGGCACCCGTTCTCATCCAACCAGATGTATCTCAGCCGTTCATTGTGGAGGTGGACGCGTCTGACGTAGGGGTGGGTGCTATATTGTCCCAGGGTCCGTCCCCTGGTAAATGGCATCCGTGCGCTTTCTTTTCTAAGAAATTGTCGTCCGCCGAAAGGAATTATGATATCGGCAATAGGGAACTTTTGGCCATTAAATTGGCTTTTGAGAATGGCGTCACTTTTTGGAGGGGGCAGTCCACCCGGTCACCGTTATTACTGATCACAAGAACCTGCTGTATTTAGAATCCGCTAAGCGTCTGAATTCCAGACAAGCTCGATGGTCGTTGTTTTTTACCAGGTTTAATTTTGTCGTCACTTATCGTCCGGGGTCTAAGAATGTAAAGGCTGATGCCTTGTCTCGCAGTTTCCCAGGGGCCGGGAAAACGGACGACCCGATTCCTATCCTTCAGGAGGGGGTGGTAGTGTCGGCTGTATGTTCTGAGCTTGAGGAGGAGGTGTTAGAGGCTCAGGGGATGCCCCTGCAGGACCTCCAGGGAGACTGTTTGTCCCGAATTAGTTGAGACAAAAGGTATTGAGGCACATCGTAATTCTGCTTTAGCAGGACATCCAGGGAGTAAGGCTACTTTAGATCTCCTTTCTCGCCGATTTTGGTGGCCTAACGCTAATAAAGATGTTATAACTTTTGTCGCGTCCTGTGGGGTTTGTGCTCGCTCTAAAACTCCTCATACCCGTCCATCTGGGACCCTTTTACCCTTGAAACTTCCGGAGCGTCCATGGACTCATTTATCTATGGACTTCATTACGGATCTTCCTCCGTCGTCAGGGAATACTGTCATACTGGTGGTTGTTGACAGGTTCAGTAAGATGGCACATTTCGTTGCTCTTCCTGCACTCCCTAATGCTAAAACTCTGGCGCAGGTGTTCATTAGGGAGATCGTGAGACTTCATGGGTTGCCTTCTGATGTGGTGTCAGATAGGGGGTCTCAGTTTGTGTCCAAATTTTGGAGGGCATTTTGTTTACGTCGGGGGATGCAATTGTCGTTTTCCTCGGCTTTTCATCCACAGACCAATGGTCAGACAGAGCATCTGAATCAGAGTTTAGAGACATATCTCCGGTGTTTTGTCTCGGAGAACCAGGAGGACTGGTCATCTTTCTTGCCTCTGGCAGAGTTCGCTCTTAACAACAGGCGGAGCGAGTCCACTGGTAAGTCCCCGTTTTTTGGGGCATATGGTTTTCATCCCCAGTTTTGTACTTTCAATGGGGGGGGTCCTTCTGGGGTTCCTGAGGAGGAGCGTTTCTCGTCGTCACTTGCTTCTGTGTGGCGAGGTGTATTGAATAATTTGAGTACGATGGGGAACCGTTACAAACGTATGGCTGATAGGAGGAGAGTTTCTGGTCCAGATCTGAATGTGAACGATCTGGTATGGTTGTCTACCAGGAATATAAAACTTAAAGTGCCCTCCTGGAAACTGGGTCCCAGATTCATCGGGCCGTACAGGATCAGTTCCATAATTAATCCTGTGGCATTTCGTCGGGAACTCCCTTCTACTTTTAAAATTCATAATGTGTTCCACAAGTCATTACTTAAAAGGTATGTGGCACCAGTCATACCGTCACCTCTACCTCCTCCTCCAGTGTTGGTCAATGGTAACTTGGAATTTCAAGTATCAAAAATCATTGACTCTTGCCTGAATCGCCGGTCCCTTCAGTACTTGGTGCATTGGAAGGGGTATGGTCCGGAGGAGAGGACTTGGGTCCCTGCGTCTGATGTTAACGCAGATCGTTTGGTTAGGACCTTCCACAGAACTCACCCGGGCAGGCCTGGCCCTGAGGGTCCGGAGGCCCCTCGTAGAAGGGGGGGTACTGTCATGTGTGCATTGCCACGAAGATCGTCGCGGTTGCACATTTTGACTTCTCACAGCTGAGTTGCTGTTTCTTTGTGTTTGGCAGCTAGGGAGTTAATTCTGTCTGTGCTCGGTGCTGGGACTGGGTGCAGTTTCTCCCGGCTGCAATTGATTATTTGTTGATTGGTTTCCTTTAAGTTTCTGGTTGTCTGCTTTGGGAGTTGCCAGTGATACACTTCATGCAGACCACAGATAGGAATGAATCTGTATAGACTCTAGTTGAGAGCTCCTTAGTTGTTTTAAGCTTAACTTGCTTAGAGTTTATTTCCAGACCATTTATGTTCCTTCGGTGTTTGAGTGTGTATGCAAGAGAGTGCTATCCTGTCTGTCTTATATGTCTAATCTGTGTATTTAGCTGAGATCAGCCCATATCCCTTTGGTGGTAATCAGGATCCTTCTTAGGACTGATTACAGGGTTCAGGGTCTGATAGGAGACAGGGTTAGGCTGGAGACTTGGACCTCTGAACCATTATCAGTACCTCCAAGGTAAGGGATTAGTTAGGACCCCAGTGTAGGGTCAGGTTAGACCCGGTCCTCCTCTTTCCTGTTACAGGTCATCAAGTCCTCAAGATTAACCCTGAGTTCAACTGATATCGTCTCTGCACATCTAGTCCTCAAGATTAACCCTAAGTTCTGCTGATATTGTGTCAGGTAAATCTATTTTATACTTACATTCTTATGTTGCTAAACTATATGTTGTATAGAGTGTGGTTCCTGTATAAATAGTTTACTGACATTGTAGTCATATCATTAGACAGCGTGACAGCTGACTTTACTTCTCAGCCAGAAAACCTCTTTAATGTGCGTTTCCAGATACAACCTATGCAACAGTTTTTGGAAGAATGAGGCCATGAGTGTTATTTCTCATACAAACCCTTTAAAATAACCATTTAGGTGTCAACTCTAGAGACGGGAGAGTCAATTCGCATAGCTCCGGTCCAACAGCCAGATTAGTAGTCTGTGACCGCTGGACAGGAGGCCTACGAATCTCCTCTTACCGCCCATCTTTCTTTCTCCTCTTTTGATTAGCTTTAATGGTGTGATGTCATCATTACTGAGCGTTGTACACATGACATCACACCAGCCTGAATAATCAAAAGAAGAAGAGTCGGTAAAGCTGGGAGTAAAGAGGAGATTCACAGGTTTTCGGTTCAGTGGTCACAGACTACTGACCTGGCCGATGGACTGGAGTCCTGCGAATCAGTTCTCCTATCACTAGTCAACACCCTCATATAACATTATGTAGAAGTTTATAAATGCAAAATATTATACTGATACTATCTGGAAACTATGAGGAACCTTTATGAGACTGGACAATTTAGGGAAAAGGGAATGACATGCATTACAAAGCAGCATATGTGATGTGTGGTACATGTAATTTTGCTCGGGAACAGTCATAAAAACTTGCAAATAAATCCTGAAGAGGCTTAACTACTCAACATTGGCTACCTCAGCATGAAATACTGGTGTAAATGCATTGAAAGTAATGAAGAGACGTCTGTCTAGCAAGCTATGAGGTGGGGATATAAGTACATGGTGAATAAGATGAATACATAGAAGCTTTGTGTCATGTCCCCATATGAGATAGCTAAAGCACCTATAGTTAAGATGAACAAATGTCTATATGGGCACATAGGTCATAGGAAGCTGAATAAAATGATACCTTCATATCTACAATCCAATGTCTTATTCTAGAGATATTCATGCTTTTCTTATATGTAAATGATCTGTTAAGAGCTATGGGCCGGACATAGATCTGTATGAGACTCAACCTCCAAAGCTTATTTTAAGTAAAAGAGGGCGTTACCAGTGTAATGTCTAAGGGTGAATTTCCACGGTCAGGAAACGCTGCGTGTTTGGCGCTGTGCGCTGGCGCAGCGCCAAACACGCAGCGTCCAGATGTTACAGCATAGTGGAGGGGATTTCAAGAAATCCCGTCTCCACTATGCGTAACAATACGCAGGTGGCAAACCTGCGTAAACGGACATGCGGCGCGTCTTTTCAGACCGCAGCATGTCCTCGCGTATTGCGGCGACGGTGCGTCGCCGCAACATAATTAACACAGGGCTATGTAGCCCTGCGCTCTTTCCGGAGGTGTTCCGGAGGTGTCCTGAACACCTCCGGAAAGATCGCGCGTCATAAAGGGGGCGGGGCTTAGACGGAGCGGAATTTCCGCTCCGTCAAAAGCGCTATGGTTCCGGACCGTGGAACCATAGCCTAATGGTTGCTCTCTGCTCTCCTGATCTCACTGTAGAGCTGTGTGTGAGTAGGTTCCCTCGCCAGCATTCGGTTTTCAGTAATGGTGGCCGGGTCGCCGCTGGTTCAGTCACTGCTCTGACAATACAGAGCGGCTGCTATAACCGCGCCCACAGCCCTGACTAACAGCTGAGCCCCAATGCTGAGGGAGTGTCAGACAGGGCTGTGTAGTGTCAGTGAAGGCTATGTATTGTCAGAGCAATGACTGAACCAGCAGCGCCTCTGCCTCCATGACTGCAGGTTAATAGCGTTTTTTGTGGTGACAGGTTCCCTTTAACACATGTGTTTTTCTTTGTCCACCTATCACCTTTTTGGTGCAACTTTATATTCTGTCCTCCAGCGGGCGTTTTCTGCTGGTGATAGATTCAATTAGATGTTCTGAGATTATATTAATGTTTGGAACCAGTCTGTGTACTTTGAGCTAAGGATTTTCACCTTGTTGTTTCCTTGCGATAGTTTGCCTGTCTTTTCTGTTTAACTTTAGAAAAATATACTGTATATTTGTTAAGAGTAATTGCTTTATTATTTTATTGGTATTTTGTTATTTACTTTACTCACTGTAAAATCTTTCCTTTTGTTCAGCACACTTCTCCTCTTGTAGTTAATTCACACTCCGCTCTGGCCTCCGGTTTTTCAGGAGGAACATGAAACAACTTGATGGACATTTAGGGTGTTTAGGTCCCAGTTGCCATAATAATAATAATAATAATAATTTTTATTTATATAGCTCCAACATATTCCGCAACGTTTTACAGTTAACAGTTCTTTGGTTAAGGCTATATCTGTACCCGCAGGCACCACTAAGGACTGTGGTGTCTGGATATCTAGTCTGTACAGGAACCGGCAGGCTTAGTTGGGTTTTTTAGTATCTAACCTATTAATACTGAGTGAATTGCTACACAAGCATAATGCAAACGATGCCTCCTGCTAATACAAACAATATCAAATGGTGGTGATGGATGTTGTGACTTGCTGAGCAAGAATTTCCACATTTCTGCCATGCTAACCATGCTTTGTAGCTGGAGCAGCGTGACCACCACCTCTTCCTCCGAACTGCCCACATCACTCGGATGGCCTTAACTCCATGTGTGATCTAGAATCTCATCATCCTTCATCGCATCATCACACATCTCCAGTCTGTCCTTAAGACTGCTGCCCTACTAGTCCACTTCTATCCTCTCTACTCCTCCACATCTCCCCACTGCTAATCCCTTCATTGTCTCCCAGTTTCACAACGTATCCACTTCAAGCTACTGACCTATGAAGCAGTCCATAATCTGTCTCCCCCACATACAGTACAGACCAAAAGTTTGGACACCTTCTCATTCAAAGATTTTTCTGTATTTTTATGACTATGAAAATTGTACATTCACACTGAAGGTATCAAAACTATGAATTAACACATGTGGAATTATATACTTAACAAAAAAGTGTGAAACAACTGAAAATATGTCTGATATTCTAGGTTCTTTAAAGTAGCCACCTTTTGCTTTGATTACCGCTTTGCACGCTCTTGGCATTCTCTTGATGAGCTTCAAGAGGTACTCACCGGAAATGGTTTTCACTTCATAGGTGTGCCCTGTCAGGTTTAATAAGTGTAATTTCTTGCCTTATAAATGGGGTTGGGACCATCAGTTGTGTTGTGCAGAAGTCTGGTGGATACACAGCTGATAGTCCTACTGAATAGACTGTTAGAATGTGTATTGTGGCAAGAAAAAAGCAGCTAAGTAAAGAAAAACGAGTGGCCATCATTACTTTAAGAAATGAAGGTCTGTCAGTCCGAAAAATTGGGAAAACTTTGAAAGTGTCCCCAAGTGCAGTTGCAAAAACCATCAAGCACTACAAAGAAACTGGCTCACATGAGGACCACCCCAGGAAAGGAAGACCAAGAGTCACCTCTGCTTCTGAGGATAAGTTTATCCAAGTCACCAGCCTCAGAAATCGCAGGTTAACAGCAGCTCAGATTAGAGACCAGGTCAATGCCACACAGCATGGGCGTACCCACCGTGGGGCGGGGGGGGGGGCAGCTGCCCCCCTAGAAGCAGGAGAGCACAATGAAAGAACCGGCCCCGCCGACATTGAACTGACAGTTCAGTGCCGGCGGGCCCTTTAATCGTGGGCGGAATGTGGTGAGGAAGGCCTTGCGGCCTTCCATATGCAGCACAGACGACGTGATCGTCATCACGCCGCCTGCGCACCCTGATGACGTCACGCCGCCTGTGCCAGGAGAAGACGGAGTCCAGTGCGCGCTTCTTCAGAGCTGCGGGGACATAGGTGAGTGTTATGTTACGGTAGCTGAGGAGTGCAGGTAAAAAAGGCAATACACCAGAGCAGTTGGAATCTATGGGATTGCAGTACCCTGACTAACCACCACAACTAGAGGCAGCCGTGGAGCGTTCCTACGTTGGTCCTAGACGCCTCGTCACAGCCTGAGAAACTAACTACACCTAAAGATAGAAATAGGAAAGCTATCTGCCCCGTAGCAGAACCCCAAAGATAATAGAAAGCCCCCAAACATGTAATGGCGGTTAGACAAGAGGAAATACTGACACAGAAAGAAAATAGTATGAGCAAACGCTGGGGCCCAAACTATCTAAATAGAAAAGGACAGGAAGGGTACTTACTGCAATCCCAGAAAACCCTGAAAAACACCAACTCTACTAATTTCAAAATCACCTGAGATCACACGACCTCTACCACCTAAATTAGTTCTCTGGTGTAACAAAAACAGCAGCCACTGAAAAAACTGGAAAAAGCAAACGTACAAAACACAGTGGCTGAACTAAACTGAGAGGGCAAAAGCCCCCGGAGGGGACCCAGAAGGCCCCCACAGAAGTGCAGGACCAAATGCAAAAATATAGCAAAAACACAAATAAGAAATTGTCTTATCTGATAGCAGGAGATGCAGACACGACACAGCAGGCTACAAGGGAAACTGGAAAGAAGGATTCAGACCAGAACAATTGATCACTGGCAACCCTGATGGGAAAATGATTCCCTTAAATAAGACCAATCAGTAACACCTGATTCCCAGTCCTCACAATCCTCACTAGTACCGCTTGTAACCACCAGAGGGAGCCTCTGCCAGAACTCATCTCAAACCCATTCACAACAGTACCCCCCCTTGAGGAGGGGTCACCGAACCCTCATTTGAGCAACCAGGTCGGTCAGGATGAGTTCTATGATACGCACGGATAAGTCTCCTAGCATGGATGTCCGAAGCAAACACCCAAGAATTATCTTCCTGACCATAACCTCTCCATTTAACCAAATACTGGAGTCTTCGTCTAGAAAAACGAGAATCCAATATTTTCTCAACCACATACTCCAGATTGCCCTCAACCAAAACAGGGTCAGGAGGCACAGCAGCAGGAACCACTGGCTCAATAGACCTCTTCAACAAGGACTTGTGGAACACGTTATGGATCTTAAATGTCCCTGGAAGAAGCAAACGAAAAGAAACAGGATTAATAATCTCCATGATCTTATAAGGTCCAATGAACCTAGGCTTAAATTTAGGAGATGCTACTCTCATAGGAATATTCTTTGAGGACAACCAGACCAAGTCCCCCACTTTAAACCGAGGACCATCAGTCCTATGCCGGTTAGCAAACCGCTGGGCCTTCTCCTGAGAGAGGGACAACCTCTCCACTACCTGGTCCCAAATCTGCTGCATACGCTCAACAACAGAGTCAACACCTGGACAGACAGAAGCCTCCGTCTGTCCTGAAGAAAATCGAGGGTGAAACCCAGAATTACAGAAAAACGGAGACATCAAAGTGGCAGAGCTAGCCCTATTATTAAGAGCAAACTCAGCCAAAGGCAAAAAAGAGACCCAGTCATCCTGATCAGCAGACACAAAGCATCTTAGATAAGTCTCCAATGTCTGGTTTGTTCTCTCAGTTTGACCATTGGTCTGAGGATGAAATGCCGAGGAGAAAGACAATTGAACACCCAGTTTAGAACAAAAAGTCCTCCAAAATCTGGAAACAAACTGGACTCCTCTGTCAGACACAATGTTCTCAGGAATGCCGTGTAAACGAACCACGTGCTGAAGGAACAACGGCACCAATTCAGAGGAGGAAGGCAACTTAGGTAATGGCACAAGATGTATCATTTTGGAAAACCTATCACAAATCACCCAGATGGTGGTCATTCTCTGAGAAACAGGAAGATCGGAAATGAAATCCATAGAGATATGGGTCCATGGTCTCTTGGGCACAGGCAATGGCATCAACAAACCACTAGAGCGAGAGCAAGACTTGGAGGAGAGCAAGTCCCGCAGGACTGCACAAATTCCCTGACATCGCGAGACAAGGTAGGCCACCAAAAGGACCGACTAACCAAGTCTCTGGTACCAAAAATTCCGGGATGCCCAGCCAATGCGGAACAATGAATCTCAGACATCACACTCTTTTTCCATTGGTCCGGGACAAACAATTTTCCAACAGGGCAGCGCTCGGGCCTATCCTCCTGACACCCCTCCAGAGCAAGTCTCAAATTGGGCGAGATGGCGGAAAGAACTACACCCTCCTTTAAAATAACAGAGGGATCAGATAGCTCAGGAGAGTCCGCAAGGAAACTCCTCGAGAGGGCATCCGCCTTAACATTCTTAGTGCCAGGAAGAAAGGAAACCACAAAATTAAAACGTGTGAAAAACAAGGCCCACCTGGCCTGTCTAGGATTGAGTCGCTTGGCAGATTCCAGATAGACCAGATTCTTATGGTCCGTAAGGACCACCACCTGATGTTTGGCTCCCTCCAGCCAATGTCTCCACTCTTCAAAAGCCCACTTCATGGCCAATAACTCCCGATTACCCACGTCATAATTACGTTCAGTAGGAGAAAATTTTCGAGAGAAAAAGGCACAAGGGTTACTTTTAGAGGTCTCTGGATCCTTTTGGGACAAAACGGCACCTGCCCCAATTTCAGAGGCATCAACCTCCACCTGAAATGGCAGAGAAACATCAGGCTGCCGTAGAACAGGAGCAGAAGTGAATCTCTGCTTAAGTTCCTGAAACGCAGAGACTGCCTCAGGAGGCCAATTCACCACATCAGAACCCTTTCTGGTCAAATCAGTTAATGGTTTAACAATAACAGAGAAATTACCAATAAATTTACGATAAAAATTGGCAAAACCCAAAAATCTCTGAAGAGCCTTTAATGAAGTAGGTTGGACCCAATCACAGATGGCCTGAACCTTGACCGGGTCCATTTCAATAACAGATGGGGACAAAATGAATCCCAGAAATGAGATCTTCTGTACGCCAAAAAGACACTTTGATCCCTTCACATACAGAGCATTCTCTCTCAAAATCTGGAATACAGTTCGAACATGTTTCACATGAGAGTCCCAGCCATTAGAAAAAATCAAGATATCATCCAAATAAACAATCAGAAACTTGTCCACAAAATCCCTGAAAATGTCATTCATGAAGGACTGGAAGACGGAAGGAGCATTAGTGAGCCCAAAGGGCATCACAAGGTACTCAAAATGCCCTTCAGGGGTGTTAAATGCCGTCTTCCATTCATCCCCGTGCTTAATGCGAATAAGGTTATACGCCCCCCTGAGGTCAAGCTTGGTAAACCAAGTAGCGTTTTTCACCCTGGAAAACAGGTCAGAAATCAAGGGTAACGGGTATTGATATTTCACAGTAATATTGTTCAAGAGACGATAATCAATACACGGCCTTAATGAACCATCTTTTTTAGCCACAAAGAAAAAACCGGCACCTAAGGGTGAAGAGGATGGTCTGATATGACCCTTCTCCAATGATTCCTTGATATAAGACCGCATAGCGTCATGTTCAGGTACAGACAAGTTAAAAAGGCGACCCTTAGGGAATTTACTACCTGGCACTAATTCAATAGCGCAGTCATAGCTCCTATGGGGAGGTAAGGATGCAGATTTACTTTCGCTAAACACATCAGAAAAATCAAACAAAAAGTCAGGAACATCCTCAGCCTGGGGGGAGGCAGAAAAAACAGGAGTGTTGGCACTAAACACATTGGCAGCCCCAACTGGTTACAGACACAGATTTCCAATCCAAAACAGGATTATGAGACTGTAACCAAGGGAAACCCAGCACTATAATGTCATGCAGATTATATAGAATCAAAAATTTGCAGCACTCCTGGTGATCAGGTTCAACCCTCATTATCACCTGAGTAGAAAACTGGGGTTTATTCTCAGCCAAAGGGGTAGAATCGATCCCCAGTAGGGGAATAGACTTCTGTAGGGGTATCAAGGGAAATCCACAACGTTTAGCAAAATCATAATCCATCAGGTTAATAGCTGCTCCAGAATCAACGAAAGCCTGAGCAGAAAATGAGGACAGAGAGCATATCAGAGTGACAGTTAATAAAAACTTAGTCTGAACACTACCCAAGACAACTGAGCGTGCAAAATGTCTTCCCCGCTTAGGGCAGACTGAAATAGCATGAGAGGCATCACCACAGTAGAAACATAACCCATTGCGCTTTCGAAACTCATGACGCTGTGCCCCAGACACCACTCCATCACACTGCATGGGCTCAGCAGCTGGCTCACAAGGCAACACCACTCCACGCATACTTCTCCGCTCACGCAAACGTCTGTCAATTTGAATCGCCAATGACATAGAATCATTGAGACCAGAGGGGACAGGGAATCCCACCATAACATCCTTTACATTATCCGACAGACCCTTCCGGAAAAGGGCCGCCAAAGCGTCGTCATTCCATTTGGTCAGGACTGCCCACCTACGGAATCTCTGACAGTATAACTCAGCGTCATCAAGCCCCTGATTTAATGCCAACAAGGTTTTTTCAGCTTGATCAGTGACATTAGGCTCATCGTACAATAACCCCAAAGCCTGAAAAAATGCATCAACATCACTCAAAACAGGATCCCCAGGTATCAGGGAAAAAGCCCAATCCTGAGGATCGCCGCGCAGGAGAGAGATGATAATTTGAACCTGCTGCGCTGCGTTTCCTGAGGACTTAGATTTTAAGGCAAGAAACAATTTACAATTATTTTTGAAATTCTGAAACTTAGCTCGATCCCCTAAAAACAAATCTGGCATGGGGATCCTAGGTTCCACAACAGGCAACCCAGCAAGATAGATAGCAATACTCCGAACCTCA
>JARQOD010000002.1:588772007-588832818 GCA_033576555.1 Oophaga sylvatica
GGAGTGGCATATTCTGATATTTTTCTTGATGACCTTTTCAGGACTTCCATGTATGTCAGAATTGTAGGTAGTTGAGAAAAAACGAAACAGGTGGTTATACTGAATACCATATGTCATGACTGTACAATATATGATATCATTTTTTAAATATATAATTTCACTGGTTTCAGCTTTAACAAAGTCTCATCACCTCTGGTACAGAAAACCGTGTTTCCCTGTAAGACATTCCTTCAGCGCTGTCCTCTCAGTGTAAGTCCTGGAAATGTTTCTTGCATCAGGGCTTTTAAATGATATCGGCATAAGATCTTTTCTTTAATAAACAGGAATTGTTTGGCTGATATGTTATGACATATGTTATGATATGTTTTCTCATTCAGTGCCTGTGTGTGGAGGTGTGCAGACCTCCTGTATTGCTTGTGTTTGCTAGGGACTCAGGAGCTGGACACTAATTCGAGCGGGCGAACCTGCACTACTGTATGGATGGTTTACTTTGTGTTTTCATTTTGTGTTGTAAAAGGCTGCTTTGTTTGGTTCTCCTTAGCGGTTTATGAAGTTTTTATTAATCCAGCCTGGACATTTTACTGAAAATTGCTTCCTGTGCTAACCTCAAGCACAAGCAAGCAAGTAGAAATCCTACAGTACTTAACATTTATCTATTGTTTTAGCCACCAGCCAGAACTTTTTCTGACAATGCCATCTGCTCCAGCATTTTCTGAAGAGGTCCAATATACATTTAATGTAAGTGTGCAATAGTCCTAAAGTTGGTAATGAAAGCAGCTTATTCACCACTGATTTTATCCATAAAATTGTATCCTCAGGTGAATGCAGAAAATCCATTCTCAGCTGAACTGAGTCTAGAGTTGCAGGTCCCCATTAAACTGAGAAGTGATACTATTTCGGAAATACAATTTATCCAGAATATCCAGGTGTGTTCCCTGCCAATGATCTGATGTTAATTTAAAATCACTGTTATTTACGGGTTATAACCCCTACATAACTCTAGCACACAACCAGAAATAATAATTTAGAAAAAGTTGCGACCAGGAATAGCAGAAAATAATACATTATCAGCAGGGGTGGAGACTGTCAGCTTGGGCCACTGTGCAAGAAATGTCTGGGTCCCCCTCTCTGCCGCTTATGATGAGGACAATCTGGCCATTAGACCCCTGGAACCTTGGCTCTGAGCAACAGACCAGATTGCCCTCATTCTCACCGCCCTGCAAGCAGGGGCGTACATTGAGTTCACAGGAACCATACAAAAGTCCTATTTGGGACCCCACACCTCTAAAAATATTTATATTTATATTTTTTTTTACTGAGATGGAGAGATACTGTATATCTCCATTAGGATTCGGTTCTACTGAGCTGAAACATGCATATATTATATTAAATAATATGTCTGGTATCTATACCATCTGGTGTCTGATAAAGGTTACTCCCCAAATAAATCAGGTTATCCCCAATTCCAATGATAAGGGATAACTTACTTTACTAAGGGATTGTTGGGGGACTGACCACTGGGACCCCCAGCAATCCTGAGAACAGTACTCTGCATGCTTGACTTCTGCTCTATTCACTGTCTATGGAACTGATGGAAAGAGCTGAGCGCAGCGCTCACAAGCTCTATAGATAATGAAAAGAGCAGAGACCGAGTATGCACAACTCTCCTCCATTCAGGATAAGACTGCAGACCCCTGTTCTCAGAATCTCTGGAGGGGGTCAGTGGTTGGATGACGCCGGCACTGCTTGCAATGGCCCCACTCCACCTCCGGGCCCCGTTGTCGCTGCACCGGAAGTTTGTCCTCCCCTGATTATCAGGTATCTTGATTCAGCAAAGTTGTGAACAGCATCAGTAATAGTAGAGACGAGCTGCGGTGAGGGAGTGAATGGCACCAGAATAGCAGGACCGAGCTTGTTGGTAGTAGCTTGTTACTGTATGACAGTCTGGAACAGCTGAACCCATAATCAGACACCAGGCTTCAGCAGAACCAAGATGGAAGTCAGATTTAACTCCACTACATGTACTTGTAAAGTGCTATACTCAATAATAAATAAGAATATTAAACCTGATCAAAATCAATGTCCCAAAGGCACCAAACAAATGCAAAACTAACAGAAAAGAAAGTGCAAAGTCTGAAGTAAATGGATAAAAAGTAATAAAAAAAATCTTTATTAAATTATCAAAGAAAAATAATTAACCAACATAAACACTGAAAAGAGGGGATGGCTGAGCCCTTATACGTCCCTATCCTCATTACATTATTCTTTGAATGGACTTTAACATTGTTGGCACCTCTATTTATTATTTCCTTTATTCCTTTTTTATCCTTTCATATATTTGAATGAGCCATGTTTTATGTCATGTTTGCACCTTGTTATATTTATGTCACTTTATTTTTGGGACAATCCATGACTTGTTACCTATTTACTCTGTGACAACTATCAAGGTGTCACTTTCGATTACTTTGTTCTCTTGGGGGTAATTTATCCTCATTGGCTCACCCACCGCCTTCTTTTCTGTGTTTTTTGTGCTGGTTATTTATTTAATAAAAATGTTTGATTATTTTTATCCATTTACTTCAATCATTACACTTTTTTTTTCTTGGTTTGAAAGTGCAATACTACCTCAATAATCAAACTAGGCCTTAACATCAGAGGTTCGTGCCAGGTTGCCATTGGTAAGTGGCACTAGCTAGAACAGGGTGAGTCAGCCATAGGGGAAGGAATCAAAACCCAACACTGGAGCCATAGCAGATGAGTAAAATTCAGAGGCTCTCCCATAGAGAATGCAGGAACTCACAGCCAAGCATTCCTGCTTGCGAGCGTGTTGGGAGACATGGCTGTCAGCTAAGCGATAGTTCATCCCACAGCTAGCTAAAGTGAATGTCCAGCTTTAAGAGATTCCCTTACACTTCAGTTCCAATACTGTTCGGTCTCCTGCTAGTGTTAACTTCCTGCTGCAGTGATGATGTCCTAGCACAGGGACATGTGACCGCTATAGCCAATCACTCGCCACAGTCACCAGTGATTGGTTGATACAATCACATGTTAATGTGCCAAGTTGTCATTGCTGCAGGAGGAACTATTAAAGGGCTGCCATTGGGCCGGCCAGTTTCACTAATGGGTTATGGTTGGAGATCATTGATGTGAGTTTATGTGTTCTATTTTTGAAACATTCAAAACCATTTAAAAAAATGTTTTGTATGTCAAACAACCCGCTTAATGAGCATGATTTCAATTGTCACAGAGGCTGTATGCTAAGGATTGGACTATGGAGCAGTAGCCATCTAGCTGTCTTCTTTTGAGCACCATTTTATTTTTCAATCTACATATGCACAAGCTCAAAATTAACTGATTCCCTTCACAGATGCATAAATCTAACTTATGAAAATTTGGTTAGTCAGAGCCACTATTAATGGGTGATTTGGAGCCTCCCACGTACATATCCAGTTGTGATAGGTGAAGGCATTCAATGTTTTACTACAAGGTTACAATGGATTTACTTTTCTGGCTTAGAAAAACAGTCCCACACCCTTGTAAAAATGTATTCAAGAAATAAATCGGCACCAAATTATCAGTGTTTGATAGTGACTTTAATATAACGGCATTCTAGATGAGAGAATCCAACTTTAAAGAGGTCTCCAGATTTGGGAAACAGGTCTGCAGTCATTTTATGTGACTGCAGACTTATGAATAATTACAGCTCCTGCACTGCATGCTTCCTGCCACATTCCTACTAGGCGAGTCCGGCCTCGCTCAATACACTTGCAGTGTGCGAGGCCTCGCAACAAGTCCAGTTGGCACGTGACTCCATGTATGCAAATTGCTTACTTGTGGTTTACACGCCCGTTGTTCCCAGAGAGTCCTGACAGCGCTCAGTGCATGATGTGAGGGCTCTCAATACAGTATGATGCCCTTATAGACCCCAACAAAGTATGAGTTCCTCCACCCAGTATTATGCTCCCACAGCCCTCCAATTCAGTATTTTAGCCCCACAGCTGCCATACAATATGATGTCCCTACAGCCCCCACACAGTATAGTGGCCCAATAGCATCTTACATGCAGTTTCAGGGTTGGAACAGAGCCCCCTACAAATAATGACATTATAAAACGAAATATTACTCATTTCACACTTTTCCCCCAGTACTTCGGTCTGTGCAGGTGTGCACTGAGGCTCCTTGTATCATACACGATATAGTGATGTAATCATGCCTGCAGCAATGAGACTTGTATGCTCAGGCTGAGCGGTGCAGCAGGGAGACGACCGCTCCCTGATCCGCCGTACTATTCATTCCGCAAATGAAGCACCCGTGAAATTGTGATGATGGGTGGGCAGGGGTGGGGATCAGTGCCGTTGGCACCAAGCCCTCTAACTCACAAGTTCCCACTGTAGCTGCGTAGACTAGAATGGGTCTTTTATAATGCTCTGATCTATCGTACATGTTTATGAGAATTTTTACTTTTTTGGAGATTTTTCCTTGTCGATATTAATATGATCAAATCTTGCAATTTTTTTTAGAATTCAACTCAATGTAGAATTGAAACCAAAGAGCAAATATGTGGAAATGTAAGTTTTATATGAATAATATATGTATATATACAATATATCCCGTTATTCATAAACATTCTACAAAGTATTTCTAGGATATT
Source organism: Oophaga sylvatica (assembly GCA_033576555.1). Lineage (NCBI taxonomy): Eukaryota > Metazoa > Chordata > Amphibia > Anura > Dendrobatidae > Oophaga > Oophaga sylvatica. The sequence goes on from JARQOD010000002.1 coordinate 588,776,659, forward strand.
TGGAATAAATGCAAATTTATTCAGGAATTCTACATTAAATCATTAATACTATATAGGTCCAGGAGTGGACAATTTTGGCACAAATTTGGCTGCAGACTTTATTTTAACAAATCAACCTTCATACCATACAGTAAGGCACCTGGATATTTAAGTACTGTAACACATCTTCTCCACAAAGCTGCCATTCATTGCCGGTCAATAAACTTGCCCATACCAAAACATTTCTTTTGTCCAATGTTTCTATGTTTGCAATTCACATTATACATTTTTCTTCCACATAAATATACAGTAGTAAAATCTATCACCACTTTAACCAGGGAGAAGCTAGTATAAACAATGTGTAACAGCCTTAATTCCAGCCATATCCAACCAAGACGCTGCATCAGGGACAAAATGTCTGCACTTGTAGCAACATTTCGGGGACCTCTCCGTTTTTAAAGTGAATCTGTCACCCTAAATTGGCGGGATATTTAAATGATGGCAGTCAGGTCAGATGGGCGGTGTTTTGGGTACTTGCTTTAACATGTTGTTCGCCGCTGTCTCCATTATTTCTTGGAATTGTAGTCGTTGCCCTCCATATAACGCGCCTGCACATTGCAATCATGAATTGCTTTACCCGCAGATTGCAATGCGCAGGCGCGTTATATGGAGGGCAACGACTACAATTCCCAGAAATAATGGAGACAGCGGCGAACAACATGTTAAGGCAAGTACCCAAAACACCGCCCATCTGACCTGACTGCCATCATTTAAATATCCTGCCAATTTAGGGTGACAGATTCCCTTTAAGCACTCAACTCATAATAATCTACTTCATCAATAAGGCTGTGCCACATGATACCCAACACCAACCCTAAAAGCAGATAATAAAATCACAGGCAATTTACTTAAACTTGTCACATGAGGGCAGTAGGTTAACATTGCATATTTTCTTACAAGAAAGATACGTATTTTTATAACTTTACAAATCTAATGTATGTTGTGAATTGGAATTTATCATGAAGTAACATTGGAAAGAAAACTATTTAGGTACTGACTATTTTACTGACCGCTGCAGCTTTTAGACAATGCATTGCAAAAAGTAAAATCCACAGTGAATGACAATGTTGTGGATTTTCATATCTATGATATAGTTTGATTTTCGTGCAGGTCTTTTTCATTTGGGGATGGGGAGTTGGAAACCTCTAGTACATGTACTGGAAATGCAACTAATCTGTGATGCAAATTCTCTTCACACTGGGTTTCGCAGCATGCTCATCACATGTGTTAGGAAATGCTCAGTAGTGTGCCCGTATTTTCAGTGGCGTAACAAGAGTCCAAAGGGCCCCGGTGCAAAATTTGGAACTGCCCGCCGCCTGCATGTTGGTCAAGTGTCTGGGCCCTTGTAGTGTTCTAAATCCTATAAAGGTGTCCCCCCCCCTCCTATCCTGTATTAATGTCACCTATCCTGGGCCCTTCCAGTTAGAATTTCCACTATTCTGTGCCCCTTCCTGTAATAATGTCCAACATCCTTTGCCCCTTCCAGTAAGACTATTCCCATCCCGGGCCCCTTCCCACAATAATGTCCAACATCCTGGGCCATTTATTGGTATAAATTTCCCCAACCTGACCCCTTCCTATATTAATGTCCCCTATCCTGGTTTAATGTCTCCATCCTGGCCCCTTAAAGTAATATATGTCCACCATCCTGGGCCCCTTTCAGCAATAATTTCTCACATTCTGGGCTGCTCCCTGGTATAATGGCCCCTTCCTGTAATAATGTCCACCTTCCTGGGCCCCTCCAAGTAATAATTTCTCCCATCCTGGGTTGCTCCCTGGTATAATGGCCCCTTCCAGTAATATATGTCCACCATCCTGGGCCCCTTCTAGTAATAAAAGTGAAAATATGAAATACACTGGTGCTACCTACAGGGGTGGGGGTCTACTGAGTAGACAAAGATTGATTGATGTGTAAAGAGGCTGCTGGAGTTGAGTCAGCTGCTGTGCTGATGCTGACTCCAAAGTAACCAAGTGATGGTACACATAAATGAATAAACAAATAACTACCTGCGCCTCTACACCATGCATGCAAGAAGAAATGCCCCCACAAGGTGAAAAAATGCCAGGTGAATGTCGATGTAAATGTGACAGTGTTAATTGTCAGGCATACGTTTAAGTGTTGATGTAGAACACTTACTGTCACGACAGCAGAGGACTGGGTTGAAGGAGGGAGGAAATCCTGGCTCAGTACAGATGATGATCGGACCGCGCACCCAGAGCGGGCACACCGAAAGTGCCGGGGCAGGGAGCGTCCTCCCTGCTGCTGGAACAACCTTGCTGTACTGGGGCGCTCTGGGTGCGCGGTCCGATCATCATCTGTACTGAGCCAGGATTTCCTCCCTCCTTCAACCCAGTCCTCTGCTGTCGTGACAGTAAGTGTTCTACATCAACACTTAAACGTATGCCTGACAATTAATACTGTCACATTTACATCGACATTCACCTGGCATTTTTTCACCTTGTGGGGCATTTCTTCTTGCATGCATGGTGTAGAGGCGCAGGTAGTTATTTGTTTATCCCTTCCAGTAATAATTTCTCCCATCCTGGGCTTCTCCCTGGTATAATGGCCCCTTCCAATAATAATGTCCACCTTCCTGGGCCCCTTCCAGTAATAATGTCCATGATATTGGTGGTACAATGTCCCCTATCTAGGGCCCCTTCCAGTAATATACAGTTAGGTCCATAAATATTTGGACAGAGACAACATTTATCTAATTTTGGTTCTAGACATTACCACAATGAATTTGAAACAAAACAAATCAGATGCAGTTGAAGTTCAGACTTTCAGCTTTCATTTGAGGGTATCCACATTAAAATTGGATGAAGGGTTTAGGAGTTTCAGCTCCTTAACATGTGCCACCCTGTTTTTAAAGGGACCAAAAGTAATTGGACAGATTAAATAATTGTAAATAAAATGTTCATTTCTAGTACTTGGTTGAAAACCCTTTGTTAGCAATGACTGCCTGAAGTCTTGAACTCATGGACATCACCAGACACTGTGTTTCCTTCTTTTTGATGTTCTGCCAGGCCTTCACCGCGGTGGTTTTCAGTTGTTGTTTGTTTGTGGGCCTTTCTGTCTGAAGTTTAGTCTTTAACAAGTGAAATGCATGTTCAATTGGGTTGAGATCAGATGACTGACTTGGCCATTCAAGAATATTCCACTTCTTTGCTTTAATAAACTCCTGTGTTGCTTTGGCTTTATGTTTTGGGTCATTGTCCATCTGTAGTATGAAACGACGACCAATCAGTTTGGCTGCATTTGGCTGGATCTGAGCACACAGTATGGCTCTGAATACCTCAGAATTCATTCGGCTGTTTCTGTCCTGTGTCACATCATCAATAAACACTAGTGACCCAGTGCCACTGGCAGTCATGCATGCCCAAGCCATCACACTGCTTCTGCCATGTTTTACAGATGATGTGGTATGCTTTGGATCATGAGCTGTGCCACGCCTTCGCCATACTTTTCTCTTTCCATCATTCTAGTAGAGGTTGATCTTGGTTTCATCTGTCCAAAGAATGTTCTTCCAGAACTGTGCTGGATTTTTTAGATGTTTTTTAACAAAGTCCAGCCTAGCCTTTTTATTCTTGATTCTTATGAGTGGCTTGCACCGTGCAGTGAACCCTCTGTATTTAATTTCATGCAGTCTTCTCTTTATGGTAGATTTGGATATTGATACGCCTACCTCCTGGAGAGTGTTGTTCACTTGGTTGGCTGTTGTGAAGGGGTTTCTCTTCACCATGGAGAGTATTCTGCGATCATCCACCACTGTTGTCTTCCGTGGGCGTCCAGGTCTTTTTGCATTGATGAGTTCACCAGTGCTTTCTTTCTTTCTCAGAATGTACAAAACTGTAGATTTTGCCACTCCTAAAGTTGTAGCAATTTCTCGGATGGGTTTTTTCTGTTTTTTGCAGCTTAAGGATAGCTTGTTTCACCTGCATGGAGAGCTCCTTTGACCGCATGTTTCCTTCACAGCTAAACCTTCCAAATGCAAACACCACACCTCGAATCAACACCAGCCCTTTTATCTGCTTAATTGAGAATGATATAATGAAGGGATTGCCCACACCTGTCCATGAAATAGCCTTGGAGTCAATTGTCCAATTACTTTTGGTCCCTTTAAAAACAGGGTGGCACATGTTAAGGAGCTGAAACTCCTAAAACCCTTCATCCAATTTTAATGTGGATACCCTCAAATGAAAGCTGAAAGTCTGAACTTCAACTGCATCTGATTTGTTTTGTTTCAAATTCATTGTGGTAATGTCTAGAACCAAAATTAGATAAATGTTGTCTCTGTCCAAATATTTATGGACCTAACTGTATGTCCCCAATGCTGGGCCCCTTCTTGGTATAATGTCCTTCCTCCTGGGCCCATCCAGTAATAATGTTCCCCATTCTTCCGCTGTTCTCTAACACATTTTTAAAAAAAATAAATGATTCTTCTCACTTTCCCCTGATCCCACAACACAGGTCATTCTCTTCTATTTATATCTGGTGCAGAGGCTGGCAGCTGACTGCAGCCTAATAATTGAGGTAAAAGTAAATGGTGTCTATGTCTGCTCATAGCAGGTGTAGATTTTTTTCACCTTATAGAGAGTACAAAATGAATCAAATATATATTAAGAGTCATCCATCTCTTAATACATTTGGCACAAATCTCACCAACTACCACCTTTACTTTGATTGGTGTAAAATAATAGGCTAAAATAACCAGCAAACTCTCCATAAAGTGCCAAAATTTTCGGTGTAATCCCTTGGATCGCACTACAGTTTAATGAGTGCCATCATCATATTACCTTACGATATGTCATATCACTTGCCTCTTAACCCTTGAGTTCCTGCATGGTAAACGTAACTGGCATAAAATCAAACTGTGTGATATAACATTACAAAGCATTTACTGTGTTCATTAAACCTCCTTCTATTTGTCAGGACAAGGAAATCATGTGCTGCTTTATCTTGTGCAAAGTCACATCTGGAAAGGAAGAGATAAAGATAAATACAAGATTGTTTTTGAAAACACTTGATGAGGTAATGATTGATTCCCCTGTTGAGTACCAGCTCCATCTATTTCTCATTTGTCTTGCTTTGTTGCTTCTTCCATTCTTCTTGTGCAGAATTCAATGTTGTTATTTGAGGGTACTTTTACAATTTTTGAAATCACGGAACTCAGATGCAGATGATCCATGGAGTATCTTCCAGTAACGAAGATGCACTTTTTGGTCCAATGGTCGTGAGCATTGAGGATATGAGCATCTCCATCTTACTGTGCGCTTTGTTTTACATCGATGCTCAAATATCTTTTGCACACTTGTAAATTTCTGTTCTATTTGTAGATATTAAAGGAAACCCAAAAACTAAATGTTACCGGAGAAATTATTTTTGACCAAACATTGTATGTAAACCTAAAGGAACAAGAACACAAGGCGCAGGTGAGATAAAGAAAGCTGTATAGATGTCACTGTATCGACCCGCCACCACAATTGTGGATTACCAGGGCAATGGGGTACTCAGAGCCGAGCCCATGGAAGTCTATGGGTTGTCACGGGTAGCGGTGGCTCGGTCTGTGGCCCTGGCGGTCTGGCGTATGTTTGGGGGAATATTTACAGGGGATTTGATATATTTACAGTTCGTGACGCCACCTGTAGTTCTCTGGTAATTTGTACCAGCGCTGCTGTAGATCTCTGAGGGATGGTGAGGCAGCTAGATGTCGGGTCCCCTACAGGTGGGACTCTTCCCTCAGGTCGATAGTTATGGTGGGGGTTGTGCAGGATATAATTAAATAACTCAGTCTCACACCGTCAGCGTCTTTCCATACCTTTTACTTGTCAGATGGTAAGACAGGTCCCAGGGAGGCTGATGGGGTTGATGGAGGATGAGTTTTGAGGCAACGGCTGAGCAAGGTAGGGGCCTCCTTAACTTTCCAATGATGATGAGTCCAACCAGCGTAAAGCGTAGTTCCCTCCTGAAACTCCAGCTATTTCAAAGCTGTACTGCCCGGTCAGTTTTGTGGTTGGAGCCTTCCTATGAGAGAGCTGAGTTCCTATTCTTGCTGATCAGGCTCAAGGTTCTCACTCCCCCTGACCCCAGTTACGTACCGACACTCCAAGGGCTGCTTTCTGTTACCTAAGGTCCAGTAAGCCTCTGGTTTTTCTACCACTATGCGTGAAGCTATAGTGATGCTTCGGTCCCCAGTGACCGGTGACAATGTGCAGGACTTCTCCAATCCTAAAGCACTTCTAAATTCCTTCCACTGTGCCTTTCGCCTTGTCCGCGCTTGTAGCATAAGCACTCCACACTTCCTAAAGTCATATAAGTCAATCCTTCCTTACTTCTTTCTTGGAGCTTGCTGACAGAATCTCAGTATTCCACTAGGCAGGAGCACGTCTCTGAACCTTCACTGTCCTTGAGACAGGAGACTGAAGTATCTGTAACTAACTCTTCCTTCTCATTAGGTGTCTCAGTCCGTCTTCTAGTGGGGCACAGCTCTGACCAGGCTGAGGTGATCTGGCTCACCTTTACTGGCCTCCACTTTCTGAACTGCTGACAGACTCAGGCTGGACTACTTCCTCCCTCCAGGTCCAGGCTAGACTGACTGCTGTCTGACTCCAGACTAGACTCTGCTCCTTCCTCCTCCTCCTGTCTGACTAGACTGACTGGATCCTGACTGAATGAGCTCATATATCCTGTGGGTGTGTCTAAGTGTGTGTTGGAGTGAATGGTTATAGAGCATTAAACTGCTATCTCTCCACACATCCTCCAGGGTACTGCGTGTGCCTTCACACCAGGGCTACACATCACTCTCATGGGTATTAAAGGGTAACAGAAAAATATTGCTGCTATCTTCCAAAATCTGTGTGGTGTCTGTCTACAAGTTGTTTGAGGTATTATACCTCGGTCCCATTCACTTAATTTGAGTCAAAGGGGTTTTCTGGGCTGAGATGAAGATGTCTGCAGTCACTCGATTATATGACTGCTCACTGCCAAATTGTGACTGTGTGTGCTGCGTCCACTATCACAATTCCTCTGTATCCCTCGTGCGGTTGGGCGGTCACAAGACCAAAACTAAGCAAATTGCGTACTGGCTTTCATGTGCCGACTAGAGTTTCAGATTCTCTTTCGAGAGAAGTGGAGAAGAATACAGTCGGCATGTGCAAATACATGTGGTCACATGACCACCATCTCGCATGCGGAATACAGGGGAATAGCAACTGTCAGAATTCGAAAGTCACTTTGTGTGTCTGCTGACTTTACTTCTCAGCCCAGAAAACCTCTTTAATGTGCGTTTCCAGATACAACCTATGCAACAGTTTTTGGAAGAATGAGGCCATGAGTTTTATTTCTCATACAAACCCTTTAAAATAACCATTTAGGTGTCAACTCTAGAGACGGGAGAGTCAATTCGCATAGCTCCGGTCCAACAGCCAGATTAGTAGTCTGTGACCGCTGGACAGGAGGCCTACGAATCTCCTCTTACCGCCCATCTTTCTTTCTCCTCTTTTGATTAGCTTTAATGGTGTGATGTCATCATTACTGAGCGTTGTACACATGACATCACACCAGCCTGAATAATCAAAAGAAGAAGAGTCGGTAAAGCTGGGAGTAAAGAGGAGATTCACAGGTTTTCGGTTCAGTGGTCACAGACTACTGACCTGGCCGATGGACTGGAGTCCTGCGAATCAGTTCTCCTATCACTAGTCAACACCCTCATATAACATTATGTAGAAGTTTATAAATGCAAAATATTATACTGATACTATCTGGAAGCTATGAGGAACCTTTATGAGACTGGACAATTTAGGGAAAAGGGAATGACATGCATTACAAAGCAGCATATGTGATGTGTGGTACATGTAATTTTGCTCGGGAACAGTCATAAAAACTTGCAAATAAATCCTGAAGAGGCTTAACTACTCAACATTGGCTACCTCAGCATGAAATACTGGTGTAAATGCATTGAAAGTAATGAAGAGACGTCTGTCTAGCAAGCTATGAGGTGGGGATATAAGTACATGGTGAATAAGATGAATACATAGAAGCTTTGTGTCATGTCCCCATATGAGATAGCTAAAGCACCTATAGTTAAGATGAACAAATGTCTATATGGGCACATAGGTCATAGGAAGCTGAATAAAATGATACCTTCATATCTACAATCCAATGTCTTATTCTAGAGATATTCATGCTTTTCTTATATGTAAATGATCTGTTAAGAGCTACGGGCCGGACATAGATCTGTATGAGACTCAACCTCCAAAGCTTATTTTAAGTAAAAGAGGGCGTTACCAGTGTAATGTCTAATGGTTGCTCTCTGCTCTCCTGATCTCACTGTAGAGCTGTGTGTGAGTAGGTTCCCTCGCCAGCATTTGGTTTTCAGTAATGGTGGCCGGGTCGCCGCTGGTTCAGTCACTGCTCTGACAATACAGAGCGGCTGCTGTAACCGCGCCCACAGCCCTGACTGACAGCTGAGCCCCAATGCTGAGGGAGTGTCAGACAGGGCTGTGTAGTGTCAGTGAAGGCTATGTATTGTCAGAGCAATGACTGAACCAGCAGCGCCTCTGCCTCCATGACTGCAGGTTAATAGCGTTTTTTGTGGTGACAGGTTCCCTTTAACACACGTGTTTTTCTTTGTCCACCTATCACCTTTTGGGTGCAGCTTTATATTCTGTCCTCCAGCGGGCGTTTTCTGCTGGTGATAGATTCAATTAGATGTTCTGAGATTATATTAATGTTTGGAACCAGTCTGTGTACTTTGAGCTAAGGATTTTCACCTTGTTGTTTCCTTGCGATAGTTTGCCTGTCTTTTCTGTTTAACTTTAGAAAAATATGCTGTATATTTGTTAAGAGTAATTGCTTTATTATTTTATTGGTATTTTGTTATTTACTTTACTCACTGTAAAATCTTTCCTTTTGTTCAGCACACTTCTCCTCTTGTAGTTAATTCACACTCCGCTCTGGCCTCCGGTTTTTCAGGAGGAACATGAAACAACTTGATGGACATTTAGGGTGTTTAGGTCCCAGTTGCCATAATAATAATAAGAATAATAATTTTTATTTATATAGCTCCAACATATTCCGCAACGCTTTACAGTTAACAGTTCTTTGGTTAAGGCTATATCTGTACCCGCAGGCACCACTAGGGACTGTGGTGTCTGGATATCTAGTCTGTACAGGAACCGGCAGGCTTAGTTGGGTTTTTTAGTATCTAACCTATTAATACTGAGTGAATTGCTACACAAGCATAATGCAAACGATGCCTCCTGCTAATACAAACAATATCAAATGGTGGTGATGGATGTTGCGACTTGCTGAGCAAGAATTTCCACATTTCTGCCATGCTAACCATGCTTTGCAGCTGGAGCAGCGTGACCACCACCTCTTCCTCCGAACTGCCCACATCACTCGGATGGCCTTAACTCCATGTGTGATCTAGAATCTCATCATCCTTCATCGCATCATCACACATCTCCAGTCTGTCCTTAAGACTGCTGCCCTACTAGTCCACTTCTATCCTCTCTACTCCTCCACATCTCCCCACTGCTAATCCCTTCATTGTCTCCCAGTTTCACAACGTATCCACTTCAAGCTACTGACCTATGAAGCAGTCCATAATCTGTCTCCCCCCCACATACAGTACAGACCAAAAGTTTGGACACCTTCTCATTCAAAGATTTTTCTGTATTTTTATGACTATGAAAATTGTACATTCACACTGAAGGTATCAAAACTATGAATTAACACATGTGGAATTATATACTTAACAAAAAGTGTGAAACAACTGAAAATATGTCTGATATTCTAGGTTCTTTAAAGTAGCCACCTTTTGCTTTGATTACTGCTTTGCACGCTCTTGGCATTCTCTTGATGAGCTTCAAGAGGTACTCACCAGAAATGGTTTTCACTTCATGGGTGTGCCCTGTCAGGTTTAATAAGTGTAATTTCTTGCCTTATAAATGGGGTTGGGACCATCAGTTGTGTTGTGCAGAAGTCTGGTGGATACACAGCTGATAGTCCTACTGAATAGACTGTTAGAATGTGTATTGTGGCAAGAAAAAAGCAGCTAAGTAAAGAAAAACGAGTGGCCATCATTACTTTAAGAAATGAAGGTCTGTCAGTCCGAAAAATTGGGAAAACTTTGAAAGTGTCCCCAAGTGCAGTTGCAAAAACCATCAAGCACTACAAAGAAACTGGCTCACATGAGGACCACCCCAGGAAAGGAAGACCAAGAGTCACCTCTGCTTCTGAGGATAAGTTTATCCGAGTCACCAGCCTCAGAAATCGCAGGTTAACAGCAGCTCAGATTAGAGACCAGGTCAATGCCACACAGCATGGGCGTACCCACCGTGGGGCGGGGGGGGGCAGCTGCCCCCCTAGAAGCAGGAGAGCACAATGAAAGGGCCCTTTAATCGTGGGCGGAATGTGGTGAGGAAGGCCTTGCGGCCTTCCATATGCAGCACAGACGACGTGATCGTCATCACGCCGCCTGCGCACCCTGATGACGTCACGCCGCCTGTGCCAGGAGAAGACGGAGTCCAGTGTGCGCTTCTTCAGAGCTGCGGGGACATAGGTGAGTACTGGTATAGGCCCGGCCTATTGGGGACTATGCTGCTTATGGGGGATTATGCTGCCTATTGAGGACTACTATGCTGCCTATGGGGGATTATGCTGCCTATTGGGGCATTTACCTGCCTATTGGGGACTACTATGCTGCCTATGGGGGATTATACTGCCTATTGGGGGACTATGCTGCCTATGGGGGATTATGCTGCCTATTGGGGACTATGCTGCCTATGGGGGGATTATGCTGCCTATTGGGGGACTATGCTGCTTATGGGGGATTATGCTGCCTATTGGGGACTATGCTGCTTATGGGGGGATTATGCTGCCTATGGGGGACTATGCTGCCTATGGGGGATTATGCTGCCTATTGGGGACTATACTGCTTATGGGGGATTATGCTGCCTATGGAGGACTATGCTGCCTATGGAGGATTATGCTGCCTATTGGGGACTACTATGCTGCCTATGGGGGATTATGCTGCCTATTGGGGCATTTACCTGCCTATTGGGGACTAATGCTGCCTATGAGGGGATTATGCTGCCTATAGGGGGACTATGCTGCCTATGGGGGACTATGCTGCCTATGGGGGATTATGCTGCTTATGGGGGATTATGCTGCCTATGGAGGATTATGCTGCCTATGGGGAATTATGCTGCCTATTGGGGACTACTATGCTGCCTATGGGGATTATGATGCCTATTGGGGACTATGCTGCTTATGGAGGATTATTGTTATGATTTGGTAGCTGAGGAGAGCAGGCAAAAACGGCAATACACCAGAGAGGTTGGAATCTACTGGATTGCAGTACCCTGACTAACCACCACAACTAAAGGCAGCCGTGGAGCGTTCCTAAGTTGGTCCTAGACGCCTCGTCACAGCCTGAGAGGTTAACTACACCTAAAGATAGAAAGAGGAAAGCTATCTGCCCCGGAGCAGATCCCCAAAGAACATAGGAAGCCCCCAAACATGTAAGGCGGTTAGACAAGAGGCAATACAGACACAGACAGAAAATAGTATGAGCAAACGTTGGGGCCCAATCTTCCTAGACAGAAAAGGATAGGAAGGACACTTACTGCAATCCAAAAAGCCCTAAAAAATACCAACTCTACTAATTGCAAAAACACCTGAGATCACACGACCTCTACCACTTAAATTAGTTCTCTGGTGTAACAAAACAAGCCGCAGCCACTGAAAAAACTGGAAAAGGCAAATGAACAAATAACAGTGGCTCCAGACGAACTGAGAGGAGCTCAAGCCCCCCGGGTGGGGTTGGGAAACCTGGCTAACCTCACAGAAATGCAGATAAATATGCAAATGGTAAGCACAAAAACAAAAAACAGAAAATATCTTATCTGAGAGCAGGAGAAGAGGCAAGACCCAGCAAGCTTCCAAGTGAACCAGGAACCACAGTTGAGACAAGAACAATTGATCACCGGCAACCATGATGGGAGGGAACCTCCCTTATATAAGACCAGTCTGTAACTCCTGATTGCCAATCCTCATTGAATGGTTCAGTACTGTTTGTAACCACCAGAGGGAGCCCCTGCTCAGAATTCATTTCTATGACATTCACAACAGACAACAGTACCCCCCCTTGAGGAGGGGTCACCGCACCCTCATTTGGGCAACCAGGTAGGTCAGGATGAGCTCTGTGATACGCACGGATCAGTCTCCTAGCATGGATGTCTGAAGCAAACACCCAAGAATTGTCCTCCTGACCATAACCTCTCCATTTAACCAAATACTGGAGTTTCCGTCTAGAAAAACGAGAATCCAATATTTTCTCAACCACATACTCCAGATTGCCCTCAACCAAAACAGGGTCAGGAGGCGCAGCCATAGGAACCACTGGCTCGACAAACCTCTTCAATAAGGACTTGTGGAACACGTTATGGATCTTAAATGTCCCTGGAAGAAGTAAACGAAAGGAAACAGGATTAAGAATCTCCATGATCTTATAAGGTCCAATGAACCTAGGCTTAAACTTAGGAGATGCAACTCTCATAGGGATATTTCTTGAGGACAACCAGACCAAGTCCCCCACTTCAAACCGAGGACCATCAGTCCTATGCCGGTTGGCAAACCGCTGGGCCCTCTCATGAGAGAGGGACAACCTCTCCACTACCTGGTCCCAAATCTGCTGCATACGCTCCACAACAGAGTCAACACCTGGACAGACAGAAGCCTCCGTTTGTCCAGAAGAAAATCGAGGGTGAAACCCAAAATTGCAGAAAAATGGAGACATCAAGGTGGCAGAGCTAGCCCTATTATTAAGAGCAAACTCAGCCAAAGGCAAAAAAGAGACCCAGTCATCTTGATCAGCAGACATAAAGCATCTCAGATAAGTCTCCAATGTCTGGTTTGTTCTCTCAGTTTTGTCCATTGGTCTGAGGATGAAAAGCCGAGGAGAAAGACAATTGAACACCAAGTTTAGAACAAAAAGTCCTCCAAAATCTGGAAACAAACTGGACTCCTCTGTCAGACACAATGTTCTCAGGAATGCCGTGTAACCGAACCATGTGCTGAAGGAACAAAGGCACCAATTCGGAGGAGGAAGGCAACTTAGGTAATGGCACAAGATGTATCATTTTGGAAAACCTATCACAAATCACCCAGATAACGGTCATTCTCTGAGAAACAGGGAGGTCGGAAATGAAATCCATAAAGATATGGGTCCATGGTCTCTTGGGCACAGGCAATGGCATCAACAAACCACTAGAGCGAAAGCAAGGCTTGGAGCGAGAGCAAGTCCCGCAGGACTGCACAAATTCCCTGACGTCATGAGACAAAGTAGGCCACCAAAAGGACCGACTCACCAAGTCTCTGGTACCAAAAATTCCGGGATGACCGGCCAACGCGGAACAATGAATCTCAACATCACACTCTTTTTTTCCCCTGGTCTGGGACAAACAATTTCCCAATAGGGCAGCGCTCGGGTTTATCCTCCTGACACCCTTCCATAGCCAGTCTCAAATTGGGCGAGATGGTGGAAAAAACTACACCCTCTTCAAAATAACAGTAGGATCAGATAACTCAGGAGAGTCCGCAAGGAAACTCCTCGAGAGGGCATCCGCCTTAACATTCTTAGTGCCAGGAAGAAAGGAAACCACAAAATTAAAACGTGTGAAAAACAAGGCCCACCTGGCCTGTCTAGGATTAAGTCGCTTGGCTGATTCCAGATAAACCAGATTCTTATGGTCCGTGAGGACCACCACCTGATGTTTGGCTCCCTCCAGCCAATGTCTCCACTCTTCAAAAGCACACTTCATGGCCAATAACTCCCGATTACCCACGTCATAATTACGTTCAGTTGGAGAAAATTTTTGAGAGAAAAAGGCACAAGGGTTACTTTTAGAGGTCTCTGGATCTCTTTGGGACAAAACGGCACCTGTCCCAATTTCAGAGGCATCAACCTCCCCCTGAAATGGCAGAGAAACATCAGGCTGCCGTAGAACAGGAGCAGAAGTGAATCTCTGCTTAAGTTCCTGAAACGCAGAGAATGCCTCAGGAGGCCAATTCACCACATCAGAACCCTTTTTGGTCAAATCAGTCAATGGTTTAACAATAACAGAGAAATTACCAATAAATTTACGATAAAAATTGGCAAAACCCAAGAATCTCTGAAGAGCCATTAATGACGTAGGTTGGACCCAATCACAGATGGCCTGAACCTTGACCGGGTCCATTTCAATAACAGATGGGGACAAAATGAATCCCAGAAATGAGATCCTCTGTACGCCAAAAAGACACTTTGATCCCTTCACATACAGAGCATTCTCTCTCAAAATCTGGAACACAGTCCGAACATGTTTCACATGAGAGTCCCAGTCATTGGAAAAAAATCAAGATATCATCCAAATAAACAATCAGAAATTTATCCACAAAAATCCCTGAAAATGTCATTCATGAAGGACTGGAAGACGGAAGGAGCATTAGTGAGCCCAAAGAGCATCACTAGGTACTCAAAATGCCCCTCTGGTGTATTAAACGCCACCTTCCATTCATCCCCGTGCTTAATGCGAATAAGGTTATACGCCCCCCTGAGGTCAAGCTTGGTAAACCAAGTAGCACTTTTCACCCTGGAAAACAGGTCAGAAATCAAGGGTAACGGATATTGATATTTCACAGTGATATTGTTCAAGAGACGATAATCAATACACGGCCTTAATGAACCATCCTTTTTGGCCACAAAGAAAAAACCGGCACCCAAGGGTGAAGAGGATGGTCTGATATGACCCTTCTCCAATGACTCCTTGATATAAGACCGCATAGCATCATGTTCAGGTACAGACAAGTTAAAAAAGGCGACCTTTAGGGAATTTACTACCAGGCACTAATTCAATAGCGCAGTCATAGCTCCTATGGGGGGGGCAAGGATGCAGATTTACTTTCGCTAAACACATCAGAAAAATCAGTCAAAAAGTCAGGAACATCCTGAGCCTGGGGAGAGGCAGAAAAAACAGGAGTGTTGGCATTAACACATTGGCAGCCCCAACTGGTTACAGACACAGATTTCCAATCCAAAACAGGATTATGAGACTGTAACCAAGGGAAACCTAGTACAATAATGTCATGCAGATTATACAGCACAAAAAATTTGCAACTCTCCTGATGATCAGGTTCAACCCTCATTATCACCTGGGTAGAGAACTGGGGTTTATTCTCAGCCAAAGGGGTAGAATCAATCCCCAGTAGGGGAATAGACTGGGGTATCAAGGGAAACCCACAACGTTTAGCAAAATCAAAATCCATCAGGTTAATAGCTGCTCCCGAATCAACAAAAGCCTGAGCAGAAAATGTGGACAGGAGCAAATCAGGGTAACAGTCAACAGAAATTTAGTCTGAACACTACCCAAGACAACTGAGCATGCAAAACGTCTTCCTCGCTTAGGGCAGACTGAAATAGCATGAGAGGCGTCACCACAGTAGAAACATAACCCATTGCGTTTTCAAAACTCATGACGCTGTGCCCCAGAAGCCACTCTATCACACTGCATGGGTTCGGAAGCTGGTTCACAAGGCAACACTATTCCACGCATACCTCTACGCTCACGCAAACGTCTGTCAATTTGAATCGCTAATGACATAGAATCATTGAGACCAGAGGGAGCAGGGAAACCCACCATAACATGTTTTACATTCTCTGACAGACCCTTCTGAAAAAGGGCTGTCAAAGCATCATCATTCCATTTTGTCAGGACTGCCCACTTTCGGAATTTCTGACAGTACAACTCAGCGTCCTCAAGCCCCTGATTTAATGTCAACAAGGTTTTTTCAGGTTGATCAGTGACATTAGGTTCATCGTACAATAACCCCAGAGCCAGAAAAAATGCATCAACATTACTCAAAACAGGGTCCCCAGGTGTCAGGGAAAAAGCCCAATCCTGAGGATCGCCGCGCAGGAGAGAGATGACAATTTGAACCTGCTGTGCTGCGTTCCCTGAGGACTTAGGTTTTAAGGCAAAAAAACAACTTACAGTTATTTTTGAAATTCAGAAATTTAGCTCGATCCCCCAAAAATAAATCTGGCATGGGGATCCTAGGTTCCACAACCGGTAACCCTGCAAGATAGGTAGCAATACTCCGAACTTCAGTGGCAAGCTGATCCACACGGCCAGACAACTGTGCAAACTCCATTGAGAGAAAAAAAAAATCCTCCACAGCACCCAGAGAAAAAGAGGGAAAAATGCAACAGAGAAAAAAAAAAAATTTCTGACAACTTCCTTTTTTTCTTTTTCCTTTTACTATTTTTCCCTTCTGTTGAGTACCATATAATTTTCAGTTTGGTCCGGTGATACTGTTATGATTTGGTAGCTGAGGAGAGCAGGCAAAAACGGCAATACACCAGAGCAATTGGAATCTACTGGATTGCAGTACCCTGACTAACCACCACAACTAAAGGCAGCCGTGGAGCGTTCCTAAGTTGGTCCTAGACGCCTCGTCACAGCCTGAGAGGTTAACTACACCTAAAGATAGAAAGAGGAAAGCTATCTGCCCCGGAGTAGATCCCCAAAGAAGATAGGAAGCCCCCAAACATGTAATGGCGGTTAGACAAGAGGCAATACAGACACAGACAGAAAATAGTATGAGCAAACTTGGGGCCCAATCTTCCTAGACAGAAAAGGATAGGAAGGACACTTACTGCAATCCAAAAAACCCTAAAAATACCAACTCTACTAATTGCAAAAACACCTGAGATCACACAACCTCTACCACCTAAATTAGTTCTCTGGTGTAACAAAACTAAGCCGCAGCCACTGAAAAAAACTGGAAAAGGCAAATGAACAAATAACAGTGGCTCCACTGAGAGGAGCCCAAGCCCTCCGGGGGGGGAAACCTGGCTAATCTCACAGAAATGCCGAGAAATATGCAAATGGTAAGCACAAAAACAAAAAACAGAAAATATCTTATCTGAGAGCAGGAGAAGAGGCAAGACCCAGCAAGCTTCCAAGTGAACCAGGAACCACAGTTGAGACAAGAACAATTGATCACCGGCAACCATGATGGGAGGAACCTCCCTTATATAAGACCAGTCTGTAACTCCTGATTGCCAATCCTCATTGAATGGTTCAGTACTGTTTGTACCCACCAGAGGGAGCCTCTGCTCAGAATTCATTTCTAACACATTCACAACAGATTATGCTGCCTATGGTGGACTATGCTGCCTATGGGGGATTATGCTGCCTATTGGGGATTATGCTACCTATTGGGGACTACTATGTTGCCTACGTTGGATTATGCTGCCTATGGGGGACTATGCTGCCTAAGGGGGACTATGCTGCCTATGGGGGATTATGCTGCCTATTGGGGACTACTATGCTGCCTATGGGGGATTATGCTGCCTATTGGGGATTATGCTGCCTATGGGGGACTACTATGCTGCCTATGGGGGACTATGCTGCCTATGGGGGACTATGCTGCCTATGGGGGATTATGCTGCCTATGGGGGATTATGCTACCTATTGGGGACTACTATGCTGCCTGTGGGGATTATGCTGCCTATGGGGGACTATGCTGCCTATGGGGGACTATGCTGCCTATGGGGGATTATGCTGCCTATTGGGGACTACTATGCTACCTATTGGGGACTACTATGTTGCCTATGGAGGACTATGCTGCCTATGGGGACTATGCTGCCTATGGGGGACTATGCTGCCTATTGGGGACCAATGCTGCCTATTGGGACATTTACCTGCCTATTGGGGACCAATGCTGCCTGTTGGGGACATTTACCTGCCTATTAGGGACTCTCGCACCACACCAGTCTGAGCCTGAGCTAAAAGTGGAGTTGCGCCAATATGTGCACTGATGAGGATGAAATGATATGGATTGGCAAGGCTGCAGTGATGGGCAGTGCAGGCTGTATGTCTCTGTGTGGGCAGTTTTATTGCTGGTATATTATTTTTGTAGCGCTGTACACATATTGGTATTTTACTAATAGCAATGTGGAATCCCTAGGAAATAATGATATCAAGAAAGAGAAAAATTGCTTCACTTGTGACAAATATGGAACCGAACATTGACCATCTCATTAGCCAAAAGCAGGCCCGTAGTTCCCATTGAAATACCAGTAAGTTTGTTGATTTTTAACTTTACTTGTTCTTTATTTTAAGTATTGTATTTGTTCCTGTTTTGTTTTTTTTTTACTTCAAAATAAGAGTGTAGTATATGGTGTATACAGGGTCATACACATTGTGTGCGGTATATAGAGTGTATATACACTGCTGTATTATACTTTTCATATACAGGTTATAATGCCTCTAATTCTTTGTATAGAGGTTAGTGTGCCATGTATAACATATGGTATATACAGAGTAGTGTCGCATACACTGCTGTATTATACAATATACAATAGTTCTAATGCTCCATACCTAATATGCAGGATAATGTACAGTGTATATTGAGTCGCACAGCCAGGGTTTTGAGGTACTCGGCACCGAGCTCGTTGATGTCTATGAGGAATGTCACGGGTAGCACAGCTCGGTCCGTGCCCTGGGCGCTCACTGTAATGTGGGATATTTACAGATGACTTGAATAATGATATGGGGATTCGTGACGCCACTTGTGGTGCCTGGTCAGGATGACCAGCGCTGCTATGCATATCCACTGGAGGGTTAATATTGTTAATAGGGTTACTTCCACAAGTAAGGCTGATCCTCCAGGGCAGATAGATGTGTAGGAATGCAGGACAGACGGGGACTCGGCAGTTAGGAGTAATAAGGGAGACACACACATAAGTCACTTTGGTACCTTTATCTGAAGATGTTGCAGACACTCCCCGGAGCACTATAGGGTGAAGGGTGCACATCCAGATTCCTCCACTTGGTAGGTGTGTGGCCTCCTGTTCCTTGCCTTTATGTGATAAAGTCCTGGCCTGCGTGTAGCTGGGCCTAACTTGGTCTCCGTCTTGCACCTGGCTGATCTTGTGATTGGACCTCCTCTTGAAGCACACAGTCTCTATTTGCAGTGCACTGCTAGACTCCGTCCTCCTGATCTAGCTACGTATCAGCTCTGTGGTACTCCTGGGACTTGTAGTCCTCCAGGAACTCCGGTGTTCTCCTAATGGGTCGTGGAGATCCCTATAGGCTCGGACCCCGGTGTCCGGTCAATACTTGCTGAGGTAAGCTCTAAAGGCTTTTCTACCCCTGTTGCTGCTCTTTCCACTCGCCTTCGGCCTACCTGGGCCCTCACACGATCACACACACTGGCAGTTGGTGGGCTGCCTCTTCGCCGCTCTCTAAGCGTCGGCACGCTTTCTACTGAGCTACACTCCTAGATTCAGCTCTGACTAGGCTGGAGTGATTTCTCTGTATCACTCTTTACTAGACTCCACTTACTTGGAACTGAATAGCTCTGCAGCCTCACTAACCTCAGCTCTGCACTTCCCTTTCTGCAGACTGACTTCTCTGAGGTGGCTGGCTGAACTAAACTGAAACTAAAACTAGAACTTCTTCTTTTTTTATGTCTAAAACAGCTCCCTCTGGTGGTCTCTGGGAATAAATGAACGTGTGTGCATGTGAATAATGACCTCTAGTGGGATATTCTTTCAGTGCACCCTTCTGGAAGATATGGATCCAGTCGCAGCTGGGCTCCACAATATCATGTAACCTGTATAAGATGTGACATTGGCTTGCCCCCCCCTAGTTTTGATCCTGGGTACGCCCATGCACACAGAGTTCTAGCAGCAGACACATCTCTACAACAACTGTCAAGAGGAGACTGTGCAGCAGGCCTTCATGCTAAAATAGCTACTAGGAAACCACTGACATGGACAGGTGAGCCGCCCGCCAGGGCCGTGGGGTACTCGGCACCGAGCTCGTCGACTTCTATGGGGGATGTCACGGCGGCCCCGACTCGGTCCGTGGCCCTGGGCGCTCACCAAAAAGGGGATATTTACAGGGGATTAATGTTCGTATAGTGATTCGTGACGCCGCCTGTAGTATCTGATCAGGGTGACCAGCGCTGCTGTGCAAGTCCTCTGGAAGGAATGGTGTTGTGCAGCTTAGATGGTAAACCTCCTACAGGTGAGGCTGTGTCCTTCCAGGGCAGGGAGATGTTGTAGTGCAGGGATGGTGCTTGAGGATGTAGCAGAGGGGAGTGTGCGTCGCTGGAATAATTCAGAGAAACAGTTCAAGTGCAGTTTCAGGGTTTTACTCACAGTCTTTGGCCAATAAGACAGATGCCCGCCTGGCACTGTGTCCTCCAAGTGAGTGGTCCAGCAACCCTCAGGTAGATTGGTCGCACTTCCAAAGACTCCCTTTCAGTATGTTCCTTTCCAGCCTTTTCTCTTTCAGTGCTAATACTCCCTACTTCCACGCACCACGCCACCACAGAGCCCTCAGACAAGGGAGCTATGAGTCCTTTCAGTTAACAGATCAATCCTGTGTCTGCACGTACTTGACCCTACTGCTGCCTTCCGGTGAGATGCTGGTGGCTAGTGGCAATGGCCCATGAAGTGACCACCGCCGTCGGCTTTACTAGCAGAGCCTGAAGCGTTCCCGCTAGTCTAGGGACCGTCCCCCGTGTTGGCCTGGTCCTAATTCGAGATGGGCTACGGTTGGTAAGGCTGTCTCTGCCCAAGACCCTTTCGCTCAATACCGCAGTTGCCTCCCGAGGTGAACTCAGAGGAAGCTCCAGTCCAGTCCAGTACCCACTCACTGACTGACTGCTCTCTAATCTAACACGCTGCTGCAGCAGCTCCTTCCTGAGGAAGACTCAGACGAAGACTGATCTCTATTCTCCCACGCAGCCTAAGTGCTGCAGCTAACTCCACCCATCAACTAGATACACCCTGTACTAACCAGCCTGAGTCAGACCATCCTTCCAAGGGTCAGTCTGAATGCTCAGCTGGCATAGTGTATGTTGAATGCGGTGTTGGAGTCTAAGGCGTGCTTCCTCCTTACCTGAGAGTCAGGTGTCACACCTCTGGGTGAGATGCAACAACTCTGTGGCGACTGGACCCTCAGGGCGCCACACAGGCAACAAGCAGAAGAGACTTGTTTGGGCTAAAGAACACAAGGAATGGACATTAGACCAGTGGAAATCTGTGCTTTGGTCTGATGAGTCTAAATTTAAGATCTTTGGTTCCAACCACCGTGTCTTTGTGAGACGCAGAAAAGGTGAACGGATGGACTCTACATGCCTGGTTCCCACCGTGAAGCATGGAGGAGGAGGTGTGATGGTGTAGGGGTGCTTTGCTGGTGAGACTGTTGGGGATTTATTCAAAATTGAAGGCATACTGAACCAGCATGGCTACCACAGCATCTTGCAGCGTCATGCAATTCCACACGGTTTGCGTTTAGTTGGACCATCATTTATTTTTCTACAGGACAATGACACCAAACACACCTCCAGGCTGTGTAAGGGCTATTTGACCAAGAAGGAGAGTGATGGGGTGCTACGCCAGATGACCTGGCCTCCACAGTCACTAGACCTGAACCCAATCGAGATTATTGGGGTGAGCTGGACCGCAGAGTGAAGGCAAAGGGGCCAACAAGTGCTAAGCATCTCTGGGAACTCCTTCAAGATTGTTGGAAGACCATTTCCGGTGACTACCTCTTGAAGCTCATCGAGAGAATGCCAAGAGTGTGCAAAGCAGTAATCAAAGCAAAAGGTGGCTGCTTTGAAGAACCTAGAATATAAGACATAATTTCAGTTGTTACACACTTTTTTGTCAAGTATATAATTCCACATGTGTTAATTCATAGTTTTGATGCCTTCAGTGTGAATGTACAATTTTCATAGTCATGAAAATACAGAAAAATCTTTAAATGAGAAGGTGTGTCCAAACTTTTGGTCTGTACTGTATCTCTGAACAAAACTCACAATATCTCCCACCACGTAATCTCTGGTTCTCCCTAAACCTCTTTCTCTCCTCCATAATCGTACATTCCTCATCCAGTTGCCTGCAAAACTTCTCCTGAGTATCCACCATCCAGTAGAATTATGTGGCCAGCACATCTGATTATCCCATACATTCTGAAATTTCAAGCAGATCTTGAAAACCCATGTCTTCAGAACAGCTAACAGCCTGCAATGACTCCATTGCTACCTCACCAACACCAGAGCTGCTGCAGCTCCCGAAACCTACTGACTCCTTCCTCATTATTCTTTAGAATGTAAGGCCACAAGGGCAGGGTCCTCTCCCCTCTGTATCTGTCTGTTGCTGTTAGTTTGTTCTTTGTAATTTCTATTTGTATTTTGTATGTAACCTCTCCTCATGCACAACACATGGAATCAATGGTGCTCTAAAAAAAATAAATAATAATAATAATAATCCTGCTCATAATGTTGCACCCAGTCCTCACCCATGTCCTCCTTGCCAGATTACACACAGCACAAAGCTGCAGCAGTTGGCACCTGTGTTTTATTATCATCAGAGAAACACTTCGGTGGTCCACAGACCGTTTACACTACACCTCCCCCGTACTCATACTCCAACAGAACAAGTGGTTGGGTTTCAGTGCATTCAATTTCTTCCAATTGTTGGCCAGGTCCAGGTGGATGTGTAACAAGGGTGACCAGGGTGGTAGTCCTGACCGAGTTCACCCACAAAACACAGTCCGCAGACACCCCGGCCCTTTGTACTTGAAACACAGGACCGACACAGCTTCCCCCATGGATTACTTCTTCTTCCCAGTCGCCATAGTCAAGGCAATCAAAATCCAGGGTCAAAGCTGCGATCCAACAGGAATAACTTTTATTTTATGTTTTTTGTAATCTAAATGAAGTAGAAAAGAGAGTAGAAGAGAATATGGTAGAAAATTCCTGCTCTTTCCCTACTCTTATTTGCGGCCGTCTCAGTATCAGCCACAGCAGCAGCCACAGTACACAAGTAGAGGTAGTGAAGACTCAGTTGGCGGAATCTGGATGCTTGTAATCCCTTCGGTGGGGCATTCGCACAGTCCTGTGCCCACCTCACTGTCCGTGGGTCCCAATACAGCAGATTCTGTCCCCTCCTAGGGTCTGGCAAAGTCCCGGTCGTGGTTGCGTGTCTCCCCTGGGCAGACGTGCCTGGGGTACTAGGTTAATAATGACGTTTCAGCACAACCATATAAAATGGAGGGGTGCACGAGTAGGGTCCCAACCCTGTGTCAATAGTAGAGAGAAAACTCGGCACACCAAAGCATAAATAGTAGCCAACGTGAGGTTTTAATAAGAAACAGTACATAGAGTATGTACTGTTTCTTATTAAAACCTCACGTTGGCTACTATTTATCCTTTGGTGTGCCCGGGGTACAGACTGGAAGCAGCAGCTTCCTGCCGCCTTTCTGCTGCTGGCCCAGCCCACCAGATTAACCTCTACTTTCCCTAACTTTAGCACAATACATACAAATGGGGGGAAATACAAGAACATTACACATGACATTGCAAACACAGCACACTAATACATACAATACATGGACACATTAACATATGGCGGTGCATTGCTGTTACACACATTGCACAGTACAAGAATAACAAGACATTAATAAACAGGTACATAATACAGTGAAATGTACGTAGGAGAGAGGGGGCAGACAGGGGTTCCTGCCACCTCCTTACAGATGGCCCACAGAAAGACAGCCAGCACAGTCATCAAAAAGCAGAAGTGACTGCTGAATGACTTGGGGTTCAGACTACTTGACTAATTTGTAATTTACAGCACATCCTGCTTTGTACTACTGAACCCAAGCTATTATATATATATACATATATATATATTTAGGAGTCTGAGTTGGTCCATTTTATACCGACTCCACCAAAATGGACACCGACTTTGACTCCACAACTCCGACTCCATAGCCCTGGCATCAAGCACAGCTAGAAGACGTCCTCCCTCTCCTTGAAGCTCTCCTCAAAATTTTCAACACAAAAAGGTGTAGAGTATTACACGGCCTGTATATGTAAAGCAGGTAAAAGGATGCAGTAACACAGTGGCGCAGAGCAAGGGTTAACAAGGGTATGGCTTACTTAACACACAAAGGGGTTCTCCTCGCAGAGAGCCAACAAGAGGTTAAACAACTTTAACAGTGTAAGGGTTATTTTAACTCAACAGTCTTTTTATCAGGTTCAACTCATCGTGACTCTGCTGTCCTTCACACGCTTGTAAATCAATGGGTGATGGGATGCAGGCGAAGGCCAATACCGTGTCTTCAGGACTCCCCGCCTGACACACGGACCCGCTTTTGGCGGCAGCGGGCAGTCACTGGTTTTGCCTGCTGAGCCCCTAGTCCATTGAACTGCAGAGCCGAAGAGTGAAGCTCTGCACAATTCTCTACTCTGCGTGTGCTTTCTTGTGCACCCGCCAATACCTGAATGCCCGCACGGCAATGCTTCACTTGGCACTCATCTCTCAGTAAACCTGCTGGTACATGGATAGCTGCACTGCAACTCTCTGCCCGGTGTGCTTCTCCCTGCACACCTGTTGGTACTTGTGAGTCTTTACTGCGCCCCTCCTGGATCTGTGCTCTGCGGCCGTGAGCCTTTGCCAACAAACTCCTGCTCGGCGTGCTCTGATCTGTAAGCTTGGCGACACTCCTCGGGTCTTCACTGCACCTATGTTCTTTTAAGTCAGTTTCCTAACAAAAACAAAAAAATCCACAAAAACAGTGTTGGATACCTCCTCTCCTGCCCCTTCCCCCTACACCACCACGTCCACCTCCTCCACTTGGTCCTCCACCTCCTGGTTCAAGATTATTCTTTTTTTTTTTTTTTTTATTCTGTGTTACTTTAAATCATTTCTCTATCCACATTTGTTTGCAGGGCAATTGTCCTGTTCCTGTCCTCATTAACTTCTATTGGGTTCGCTTGTGGGGTCAAGTTCAGACCCAAATCAAACTTCTAACTGTATGTTCGTCAAACCAGGCGAACCCAAACATTCACGGGTTAGCTTATCTCTATTCCTTTTAATTATTCACTATTTAGCTGTTATATAGATATTGTAGTACTATTGCTCATTGTATAGTAGTATTGTTTGGACCCTGTTTCAAAGGTTTTGCCCAGAATTTAGTCCAACCACTTTTGTTTGTTATTTTATTCAATATGATTAATGCATTTTGTAGTTTTGGAGTTTCTTTTAATTTAAATAACCTTTGTAAGTAACCTATTTCCGTAATAGCTGCATAATTTAATCACACTAAATCAAGTCTTACTATGTAGAAATGCTTGTCGTTTTATCCCTGTTTTTTCTACCATTGTTTTCCAGTTATCTGTTACAATTTTTAAAAACCAAGTGATCAGCATTCTGCCCGTCATCATTGGTAGTTCTGTTGGGGGAATTTTGCTTCTTTTGATTATTGTTATAATTCTCGTAAAGGTAAGTTACAGAAAATAAATGACTAAAATATTTTATTCTCTGAAATTTATTTAGTGCATTAGTTTGTTTTGTAGATTAGAAAATGAAAAAACTAAGAATTTCATGACCAGATGATAATGAGCTGCGATTATCAGAGTTTATAGAGGACCTATAGAAGGACCTTAAGAGGACCTTAAGAGGACCTTAAGAAGGCAGACACTGTTGAAATAGATTCCATACAAAGCACAAAGTGCTTATGTCTTCTTTATTAAAGTCGATGGCCCCATGGAAGTTCTGCCCGAAAACCATTTTTCACGGCTTCTGATACAAGCTCAGACAAAGCCACTGAAATCTGGCCCAAACAAAAAGTTGAATCTGGCCTTACAGATGTGCACTGGATTGCAAGAAGGGAGGGGACAAATTGCTGATCTCCTGGGACACAAAGATTTCTTTCTATATTTCTTTCTGTGTATCAGTTTAGTGAGATGAGGAGTTTAAAGTGGATCTGTCAGCAAATTTTACAATATAAACTGTATATATCACAATCTCTTATACCTGATAAGGATGGTGTATTTACTATGCAAATCCATTTCTGAATGACTGTATAATTCTTAATGAAAGTTTAACAGAATTTCCTAAGGGGCCTCCCTGCTAAGTTCTCACACTGCTCAGTACAAGCTGCAGCTGTCAGTCAGGTTGGGTGGGCAGAGACTAAAAACACTTGGTGTAATGTATGTAGTACAGTTCATATAGCGTCTTGTGCTTGGGTGCGATGAACATACATGAGACACAGGTTTGATATAGAAAAGTCCTGTATTACTTCATACAAGTTGGCAGAAATAGTCACACAGTTTGCAGACACAGAAGCAGGAGACACAGCAGGCCAGAGTAAACTAAGCTCAGCAAATCACTCTCCAACACAGATTCAGGATCTTCTTCTCTGTTACCGTAAGTCCATGCAAACGTGGGTCTTTCAAAGAGCAGGGTTCAGAGTCCACAAGTGCTTCAGAGTTCCTCAGTAGGAATAGCTGGAGTACAAGGTCCAAGGCTTACAGAAGTCAAGTCACAGGTTCACTGCAGGCTAGATTCTGAAGCACTGATTGCTCAGCTGTGGCTGCTTAAGAAGCAAAGGAGAGAATCAGGGCGGGAACATGCAAGCTGGAAACTCCATTTTGACTGAGGGCAAGATAGCTACAGAAAGACAGAAAGTAAAATGGCTGACGAACAAACTGAGTTTCAGGAATATATACATAGAACCTTACATTACTCCCCCCTTAAGGACAACCTCCGGATGACCTCAGACCAGGCTTGTGTGGGTACCTCTGATGAAACTGACGGAGCAAGCGAGGAGCATTAACGTTATTGACTGGTTCCCATGAGTTGTCTTCCACTGGGTAGCCCTGCCATTTAATCAGATATTGTAACTGATTTCTATACAACCTGGAATCTAAAATCCTTTCCACCACAAATTCTTCCTGACCATCGACTAGCACTGGGTCAGGGCAAGGAGAAGAACGTCCAGGAAACGTATTGGGTGTTGCAGCCTTTAGTAGGGATACATGAAAGACAGGGTGGATTCTCATAGTTCTGGGCAGTTGAAGACGACAAGCAACAGCACTTATAATTTTACTGATTTTATAGGGTCCAATGTACTTATGTCCCAACTTAGACGATGGAATCCTTAACTTAAGATTTCTGGTTGACAGCCAGACCAAGTCTCCTACCTTGAAAGCTGGTGCAGGTTTACGAAATTTATCTGCTGCTTTCTTGTACCTTTCTTGAGCCGATTCCAGATTTTCCTTTAGAAGATCCATATTCTTCTGTAAAGACGTGATTCTTTCAGCCACTGCTGGTAAAGGCGTTTCTATGGGAAATCGTGGTAGAATGTTAGGATGATAACCTAGATTAGAGTAAAAAGGAGACTGTTTAGTGGAGGCACTCTGAGAGTTGTTATACGAGAACTCAGCTAATGGAAGTAGATCCACCCAATCATCCTGTAGGTGGCAGATAAAGCAGCGGAGATACTGCTCCAGGGTTTGATTGGTTCGTTCGGTCTGTCCATTAGTCTGGGGATGAAAAGCAGAAGAAAGGTTTACTTTAATGTCCAATGCTGCACAGAAATTTTGCCAAAACCTAGAAGTGAATTGCACCCCTCGATCCGAAATAACCTCATCCGGTACTCCATGTAAGCGAAACACATCTTTAATCATCAAATCTGATGTCTGTTTTGCAGTGGGTAAGCCGACACAAGGGATAAAATGAGCTGCCTTTGTTAGACGGTCAACCACCACTAAAATGGTGTTCTTTCCCTGAGAGGTTGGTAACTCCACAATGAAGTCCATAGAAATGGATCCCCACGGGCGGGACGGGGTGGGAAGAGGCTGTAACAGACCAGTTGGTGAGGAGCGAGGTGTTTTGCATCTTGCACAGACCTCACATGAAGTGACATAATTCAAAACATCCTTCCTGCAAGTGGGCCACCAAAAGAAACGAGAAAGAAATTCCTGTGTCTTTAGAATTCCTCTATGCCCAGCTATCTTGGAATCGTGAATGAGTTGCAATACTCTCAATCTGACTGTTTCAGGAATATACAGGCGTTGTCCCTGAATCCACACACCATTCTTAAAGACAAGACTTACGTCCCTTGGGGGTTGTGCCAAAAAGGAATCCGCATGGTATGCTTCCTTGATGTCCTTAAGTAGGTCTTGATTATGAATTACTCCTAGGAATCTAGAGTCAGGAAGAATAGTCTTAGGAGGAGTAATTGGACGTGTCTCTGCTGAGTAAATCCTAGAGAGTGCATCAGCCTTTCCATTGCGCGATCCTGGTCTATAAGAAATGATAAAATTAAATTGGTTTAAGAAAAGATTCCAGCGAGCCTGGCGAGGAGTCAGACACTTAGCCGACCTGATAAACTCAAGGTTACGATGGTCTGTCAGGACGACTATTTGCTGTGCAGCTCCCTGAAGAAGGTGTCTCCATTCTTTGAAGGCGGCAATAATGGCCAACAACTCTCTATTGCCCACATCGTAGTTCCTCTCAGCCGAAGACAACTGCTGGGAAAAGAAGGCACAGGGATGCAAGACATTCTTCTCACCTGTTCTCTGAGAGAGTATAGCTCCAACGGCACAGTCTGAAGCATCCACCTCTATTATGAAGGCAAGCTCGGGGTTGGGATGTACTAGGATAGGTGCAGTGGTAAATTTATCTTTTAGACGGGAAAATGCTTCCTGGGCTTGGGGAGTCCAGGAGAACCTAGACTCTTTCCGGGTAAGTTGAGTGATAGGTGACACTACCTCAGAGAAATTTCTAATGAAACGTCTATAGAAGTTGGCAAACCCGATGAAGCGCTGTACCTCCTTCACATTTCTAGGACTTGGCCAATCCTTGATGGCTTGGGTTTTGCTTCCATCCATACTAATTCCTTGTGTAGACAGTACATACCCCAGAAATTGAATTTCGGTCCTATGGAATTCACACTTTTCAAGTTTGATGTAAAGATGATTTTGTCTTAGACGTTCCAAGACCATTCTCACATGTCCATGATGTTCCTCTGTGGAGTTAGAAAAAATTAGAATATCATCCAAATAAATTACCACGAATGTATCTAGGAGATCCCTGAAGATGTCATTCACCAAGTGTTGGAAAGTGGCTGGGGCGGTACTCAGACCAAAAGGCATAACTAAATATTCAAAGTGTCCATAGCGTGACCTGAATGCAGTCTTCCATTCATCCCCAGGTCTAATACGGACTAAGTTATAGGCCCCACGAAGATCTAGTTTAGAAAAAATTATGGCATGTCGCACTCTCTCCAATAACTCAGGGATTAAAGGCAATGGATAACGGTTTCTAATAGTAACCTTATTGAGTTCCCTATAGTCTACGCATGGTCTCAGAGATCCATCTTTCTTCTTTACAAAGAAGATGGGTGCACCTGCAGGAGATGAAGAGGGACGTATGAAGCCCTTGGCTAGATTTTCGTCTATGTAATCCTTTAAAGCCTTTAGCTCGGGCCCCGCCAGGGGGTAGATCTTACCAAAAGGTATCTCTGCTCCAGGCAATAATTCAATTGGACAATCATATGGACGGTGAGGAGGAAGCTGGTCAGCGTTCTTCTTGTCACATAAATCCACATAGTCCTGGTATACAGCTGGTAGTTCAGGGACTGACATGATTCCTTTAGGAACAGAGCAAGCTGAAACTTTTGGACTCATCTGTTTCTCTGGAAAGTGTAATTCCTTGGTCTCCCAGTTAATGGTAGGATTCTGAGCCTGCAGCCATGGTAGCCCTAGAATAATGGGAAAGTGGGGAGAAGAGATAAGCATAAAGGATAGTTTCTCTTGATGATCTTTACCCATAAGAACCTTCAAAGGCTCTGTTTCCTGATCCACTGGTCCAGAGGTCAGCAGGGAGCCATCCACAGTTTCCATCTGTACTGGAGTAGCCTTCTTCACTGAACGTATTCCCTGTTTCAGAGCAAAGGAGACATCCATAAAATTTCCACTTGCCCCTGAGTCGATCATAGCAGAACTAGACACCCAAGCTGAGTCAACCCAGAGTTTGATGGAAAGAAAGCAATGAGAATTGTTTTTCTTACAACTCAGCTGGGACACCGCTGAGGAAACTTGAAAAATGGCAGCGTTTACACAGTCAACGTCCTCAGAGGTAACGGAGTTTAAGTCAGAGAAATCAAGATCTGTTGCTGCAGATCTCTCTGGAGCCTGAGGCTCGGACCTGACAGATCCCCTCTCGCAACACTCACAATGAATGAGTGCTGCAGTAGTCTTACGAAAACGGCTGGGGCAGTTTATAATGAAGTGCCCTGACTTACCACAATAGAAACATAGATTCTCCTTAAAACGATGTTCCTTGCGTGCATCACTAGCCCGTCGTTGTAAAGAGTCTACCTGCATGGGTTCAGGTTCAGGTTCCCGTGTAATCCTACTCAAAGGTTCCTTAGCTGGAGAGGAAGGTAGGAAAAGGTTAGTACGATTGCTTTCGAACCATCTCTCTTGCCTGCGTTCAGTCAGACGAGTATCAATACGGATGCAGTAGTTAATAAAGTCACCTAACGCAGTGGGAGGGTCGGCACGAGCAAGTTCATCCTTAATCAGTGGAGATAACCCCTTTCGAAAAATAGATTTTTTGGCGGAACTGTCCAGGTGGTATCAAGGGCCCATCTCCTGAAATCCAAGGCATATTCAGCTACCGAGTGCTTACCTTGGCGCAAAGCTAACATGGCTGCTTCAGCTGTTGCACCTCGATTGGGGTCATCAAACACCTGCCCCATGGCTGAAATAAAATCATCAAGGTGATTCAAACAATCATCCTCAGTCTCAATCAGAGGGTTTGCCCACATCAAAGCCTTGTTGGTAAGCAACATAATTATAGTAAGCACCTTAGATCGTTCAGTGGGAAATTGTGAAGCATGTGCAGAAAAAAAAAGATTGCATTGATTAATAAATCCCCTGAATTTCTCACGTTCACCGCCAAAACGAAAAGGGGGCAACTTGGGAATCCCAGCACTCGGGGCTATGGCAGGAGCCTGGACTCGCCCCTCTAGAACCTCAATCCTGGCTCGCAAATCCTGGGTAGTCTGTCCAACCACTTGCAAATTGTGATTATTGAGGTCCTGTAGATTTGTAAAACGGGTCTTTATATTCTGCAAATCTGCAAGGATATTATCAGTCACTCCGCAAAGTTCCTTTATGCGGGCCTCCATTTTCCAGATCTTTTAAGACAGGATTACTGGAAGAAGAGGAGAGGAGAAAAAAAAAAACAATAGTGTTCACCTGTGATAACACTGCAGAAAGAAAAAACTTAAGGGAATTGCTCACCTGGAATGGTTGTGAGAAGTCACAACCACTGTCATCACAGAAAGTACAACCGGACGTCTGATATCCACAGTTACAGCAGACACAGCCTTCCAGACCCAGCAGACACTAACGTTTTGGCTTCAGAATCTTGTAATGTATGTAGTACAGTTCATATAGCGTCTTGTGCTTGGGTGCGATGAACATACATGAGACACAGGTTTGATATAGAAAAGTCCTGTATTACTTCATACAAGTTGGCAGAAATAGTCACACAGTTTGCAGACACAGAAGCAGGAGACACAGCAGGCCAGAGTAAACTAAGCTCAGCAAATCACTCTCCAACACAGATTCAGGATCTTCTTCTCTGTTACCGTAAGTCCATGCAAACGTGGGTCTTTCAAAGAGCAGGGTTCAGAGTCCACAAGTGCTTCAGAGTTCCTCAGTAGGAATAGCTGGAGTACAAGGTCCAAGGCTTACAGAAGTCAAGTCACAGGTTCACTGCAGGCTAGATTCTGAAGCACTGATTGCTCAGCTGTGGCTGCTTAAGAAGCAAAGGAGAGAATCAGGGCGGGAACATGCAAGCTGGAAACTCCATTTTGACTGAGGACAAGATAGCTACAGAAAGACAGAAAGTAAAATGGCTGACGAACAAACTGAGTTTCAGGAATATATACATAGAACCTTACACTTGGACTTATGATCTATTTCTTTATATAGCTGGACTCAAAACATTTCAGAATTATACAGCCAGGATTATACAGCCATTCTTACATGAATTTTCAACATAAGTACACAGGCCACATCAGGACTAAGGCATTTATTTAATGGCGTATTAAGTTTACATAGTAAAATCTGGCGACAGATCCATTTCAGCATTAATGTTTTGGCAGTTTTGACCTTGCAGAACTGCTGATAGCGCTAGATAGGAGACTAGGAAAGGTGTTTAAACTGATTTTTTGTAAGGTTGTAGCTTGGAAACAGCGTTGGGCATTCCCTAAAGTTGAAGTGCCCTCAGCTTACATCAGTAAGTGCTCCACAATCTCTCCCTTTGCTCATGAGTGACTACTTGTGGATGGACGCTCAAGAGTGGAGGGGTTGTAGAGTGCTTAAAGGGGATGTTCAGAGCTGCTCATTTCACCATCAGGGGATGAACAGCACTAATGACGATGTGTTTGTACATACTGTGAGAAAAAGTGGTCAATCAGTAGGAATCATCATACATGTGTCCTGCCAGGTGTGATCAGACACAACATATTTAACACCACTCACTTCCCAGTGCAGTTTTTTTTTTTTTTTTTTTAATTTCCCCTCTCCATTGTGGAGATATTAGCTTGTCAATTTTAGGTTATATTTCATGTTATGTTAAATGCAAGGGGGGCATTACCAGAGATTTTGTTATGAGGGTGTGTACTTCTACCCTGCATGAAGTTGACCAATCATAAGCAGGAAGCAACATACAGAGGAAAGAAGGGACATGCCCTCACAAATACTTAGAGCAGGTTTCTAAGTGCAGTGTGAGATATGCAATGTCGGACAGTTTGATCTCCTCACTGGTCTCACTGCAGACGTGAGTGTGATTACAAACTGCTCTCCCGACAGTGGGTGGGAGGGGGATACAGCAAAGCTGAGCTTTGTCTTATTACAAACACGTAGCCAGCTGCAGCTCTCCTCTGAAAATGTTGTCATCTCAGTTTCTCTATCCCATACTTACTGCCCCAAGATGAAAGCTGAAGGTATCAGTGATCTCTGCTTTGCTCTAACCCTGTGACTTGGTAATCACACACAGCTCTGAAGTCAGATCAATGAAGAGAGTAGAATGTCTATCATTACATGTCTAATACTTGAGATAGCCTGTTCAAACCTGTTATGGGGGCATGTTCTTTTTTCTTCTATCTGTTGTTGTCTGCTTATGATTGGTCAACCTCATGCAGGGGAAGATGTACACACCCCCCGTGAAAAAAAGTCTGGTATTGCCCCTGAATTTAACATGAATTATACCCTAAACTTAACCAGCCAAAATCTCTGTAATGAAGAAAAAATTAAAAAATAAAAATTACATTTTACTCAGCTCTGCAGTCACTATTCAATGATGTGGCCAGTTTATCATGCTAAACCTGGCGAAAAGTGCTCTTTAAAGCAGAAAAAAATTGGGCCCCCAAAAAATAATCAACATGCTATTTGGACACAGTAAAATAACTGGAAGATGACTGGTTAGTGTACATTCAAATCTATAATAGCTGATAATTTGCATTCTATTATTGTACAACTACCACAACTCTGCATTAATAACATGCAGATTATCACCTAGCATGATTTTCAATATACATTAACCAATCATCTTCTAGGCATTACATAGTGTTCCAAATGACTATACGATGATTATGTTGTAATTAATACCTTCCTGTTCTTGTTACAGTGTGGTTTCTTCAAAAGAAAATATAAGAATTTTGACCAGAATGAAGTGGAATGACAAAATCAATGACGACTAGAAGGTTCTACAGGAAAGAAGACATACCCACTATACTATTACTAGAAGGCACGTAGAGAGGTTTAGGCTAATAGGACATGAGCTATAATACATATACCAGAGTATTAAACTTTGGCTGGAGTCACACTCAACGTATAAAAAATCAGTCCGATTTTGACGGACGAGAAACACCCAAATGTTTCATGAACAGTGATCCGTGTGTAATCCGTTTGCAATGCGAGGATGCGATTTCCTCGCATCTAAGTATCCGTGTGACATCCGTATGGCTTTTCATTTCTCACTGCTTTTCCCCTTTGAATTTAATGGCTCAATGGGCTGTAATGAGGAAAATGTGTGCGTAATTTCTTTTGCAAGTCACACTGATGGTACGTGTGGTTTCCGATTTTTTTTCTCGCACCCATAGACTTGCATTGGGGAGACTCGGACAATATACGGTGCAAATTACAGCATGCTGCAATTTTACGGGAACGTATAATACGGACGAGAAAAAAACAGATGATGGGAGCTGCCCCATAGATTATCATTAGTCTGAGTGCTATGTGATTTTTTTCTCGCATAGCACTCGTCCGTATTCTACGGTAGTGTGACTCCGGCCTTAGACGAATTCACTAGTATGAAAAAAATCCTTTATACTAATAACCCAAGAAGATGAATCCATTTTAAAACATACTGATGTTCCCCCTCAAAATAATGTATGGTCAAAAAAAAGGGAAGAAGAGATCCAACCATAAAATCTAAATATGTCAAAATTTTTGAAAAATAATTATACTTTATTATTGATCAGGTGACAACGAATAGGATAACATACCAATAACAAGAAAATAAGGGGTGCACACCCAGGAAAATTTTGACAAATGTCCACAGGGGTTAAATTAGTCATATAGAGTCATTAGGTACCTATCATAAACAAGGCATTGTACAGTTATTATGCCATGTGTAGGTCAGAAGATAGAATAAAGTGCTAGTGCATAATTATGCTCTTCTCCCATGATTGCTTAGATTGGCTGGTTTGCCAGGTCTTGGAAGACTTCTGGTGGTCCCAGACTTCTTCTATTTAAGGATTATGGAGGCCACTGTGCTCTTAGGAACCTTGAGTACTGCAGAAATTATTTTGTAACCTTGGCCTGATCTGTGCCTTGCCACAATTCTGTCTCTGAGTTCCTTAGTCAGTTCCTTTGACCTCATGATTCTCATTTGGTCTGACATTCACTGTGAGCTGTGAGGTCTTAGGCTACTTTCACACATCAGTTTTTTTGAATCAGGCATAATCCGTCCTATGTCTGATAGGACGGATCCGGCGCTGATTTTAAAAAACTGATGCAACTGATCAGGTTTTTTGCCTGATCCATCCTGACCTTTTCAACCCGGAAATCTAAAATTTCCATGTTGAAAATGCAGGCTTGAATGGAGAGAGAGAGAGAGAGAGAGGACACCTTGGAGTCCGGATCAGTTTTTTGACGGATTTGTCAAAATACTGGTCCGGCTCCATAGGTTTGCATTGTTTCTGGCCGCCTGAAGTGCAGATTCAGGCACTGTCAGGCGGCTCCGGAAAAAAAAAAAAGTTGCAGCAAGCGTCTTGTCCGGCTGCTGGAATGTACATTTCCAACGGATCCTTCCAAAAACGGATGCAACGCAGTGACATCAGTCGCGATCCGGCGCTAATGTAAGTGAATGCTAAAAAACGCATCCGGTACCGGATCCGTGTTTTTATAAACACGCCGGATCGCGCCTGATTCAAAAAGACGGATGTGTGAAAGTAGCCTTATATAGACAGGTGTGTGCCTTTACAAATCAAGTCCTATCAGTTTAATTAAACACAGCTGGACTCCAATGAAGGAGTAGAACCATCTCAAGAAGGATCACAAGGAAATGGACAGCATGTGACTTAAATATGAGTGTCTGAGCAAAGGGTCTGAATACTTATGACCATGTGATATTTCAGTTTTTCTTTTTTAATAAATTAGCAAAAATTTCTACATTTGTGTTTTTTTCAGTAAAGATGGGGTGCAGAGTGTACATTAATGAGAAAAAATGATCTTTTTTGCATTTACCAAATGGCTACAATGAAACAAAGAGTAAAAAATTTAAAGGGGTCTGAATACTTTCCGAACCCACTGTATATAACCTAAAATAAATATAAAGTGCTAGTGCAAAGACACAGTCTTGCAATATTGCATATATAGGTCAGAAAAATAATATAAAGTGCTAGTGCATAATTATTAATATTTTCCTGGGTGTGCACCCCTTGTTTTATGGTTATTGGTTTGTTATCCTTTTTGTTGTCACCTGATCATTAATAAAGTATGATTATTTTTCACAAATTTTGACATATTTCAATTTTATGGTTGATCTCTTCCTCTATTTTCTCTGGCTATTTCACAGAGTGTCCAATTTCCGACATAATACTGCTGCTTTTTGGCAAGTGGACTAACTATACACATTGCATAATAGCAAGGCAAATATTATATGTAAATTCCACAGAAAAACCTTTTTTCCCTTGTTTCCTATCTCAATATAAGGTCATAGCAGTTGTCACATCAGTCTTCTCTTATACTGCAGTTATAATATCAGTTGGTGAAAGTGAAGGATAAAATCAATTATATTTTTTACTGCTTTATGTCTATGTGCTACAATTATAGTTTACTACAAGACTGTGTAAACAATTTTGGCACCCTCGAGCATGACCCAAGCATGATTGTGACAGCATGGATTTGTACGCAGCCTTCACACTCAGGTCGGGAGAGAGCTGTGGCCAGTCCGAGCATTACTTTGCAATACTTGCACCTGACTCTTCCCTAATATTAAGGTCTATGCTAAAAAAGTTGTATCTGAACTGCAACAAATATCCAGCAGGTTAGGATTTTTTTGTGTCTGTAATGTCACCATTTTATAATGTCATGTGTTGCAATGTAACCCCACTGACAACCATTAGATGCAATTTTGAAGCGTGACATTATGATATTCTGTCTCAAACTACACCAGTAGCCCTAGCTTGAATTGATGAACAGTTGGCACCATTCCCTTTGTCAAATAGGTCTGTTTCCAATAATTGCTGACAGTGTTGGGCTAAGTTCTGATGAGTGTTTAAAAGTCGTCGGAGTTCCATCAAGAAAAAAACAGACAATTTTTCATCTGCATTTTTCATCTCTATGCCATCCGCACGGCATTGGTTTTCATACATCAGCATTTTCCTATGTTAAGAATTGCAATGTATCAGAAAAATCAGAATCTATTCGGATCCCGCAGCTTAGAATGTGCCGTCTCATCTGAAATATGGACGACATTAGTGCATGCTGCAATTTTCTTCACCGGCCGTTCAGTGTGTATGAAAACAAACGGTCATCTGAACATCCCTAATGAATGACATTGGTCTTAGTTCTGTCCATGTAAGGTCAGTTTCTTTCAATGGACAGATTCAGATCGAAAACACGGCCGTCGGAACGTAGACTTTGACTGTTTAAATAAATATAAGAAAGGGACGACACAATGATCCAGGAATCTTATTTCAGATTTAACTATTTTGTAAAACTGACAAGTCTTATTTTTTACTAGCTTGAAACCTCTTTATGTTTGTCTGTAGGTTAATTACATAACCCGATCTCATGTCAATTCCATTGACATATGTAAATTCTTACTGTACTTGTCAAATGGGAAAAATGAGTTCTAGAACCACATGTTTTAAGCTGGAACACTTTCTGCTAGAACTTCTTGCTTCAGCATTGGCACAAAGTGTCCTCCCAGTACTAGATAACCTCAATATACTGTACCTGGGAACCATCTCCACCCACAGACTGGACGTTCTGCTTAATGTTGACTTGTAAGATCTGTAGAACCGGTTATCAAGCATAGATAGTACCTTAAACCCTTCACCCCCAAGGGTGGTTTGCACGTTAATGACCGGGCCAATTTTTACAATTCTAACCACTGTCTCTTTATGAGGTTATAACTCTGGAACGCTTCAACAGATCTTCGTGATTCTGAGATTGTTTTCTCGTGACATATTGTACTTCACGTTAGTGGTAAATTTCTTCGATATACCTTGCGTTTATTTTTGAAAAAAACGCAAATATGGCGAAAATTTTGAAAATTTTGCAATTTTCAAACTTTGAATTTTTTTTTCCTTAAAACAGAGAAATATGTCACACAAAATAGTTAAGAAATAACATTTCCCACATGTCTACTTTACATCAGCACAATTTTGGAACCAAAATTTGTTTTTGTTAGGAAATTAATAAGGGTTAAAGTTGACCAGTGATTTCTCATTTTTACAACAAAATTTACAAAGCCATTTTTTTTAGTGACCACCTCACATTTGAAGTCACTTTGACGGGTCTATATAGCAGAAAATACCCAAAAGTGAAACCATTCTAAAAACTGAACCCCTCAAGGTACTCAAAACCACATTCAAGAAGTTTAATAACCCTTCAGGTGCTTCACAGGAGCTGAAGCAACGTGGAAGGAAAAAATTAATATTTAACTTTTTAGCCACAAAAATGATCTTTTACAAACTTTTTTTTATTTTCACAAGGGTAAAAGGAGAAAATGGGCAGATAAAGTTGTTGTGCAATTTCTCCTGAGTACCCAATACCCTATATGTGGGGGAAAACCACTGTTTGGGCACACAGCAGAGCTCGTAAGGAAGGAGCGCCGTTTGACTTTTTCAAACTAAAATTGGCTGGAGTTGAGATTGGACGCCATGTCGTGTTTGGAGAGCCCCTGATGCGCCTAAACAGTGGAAACCCCCCACAAGTGACACCATTTTGGAAACTAGACCCCCTAAGGAGCTTATCTAGATCTGTTGTGAGCACTTTGAACCCCAAAGTGTTTCACAAAAGTTTATAATGCCTGGGTGTGAAAAAAAAAAAAAAACAATTTTCCACAAAAATGATTTTTTAGTCCCAAATTTTTGATTTTTCCCAAGGAAATTGGACCCAAAAGTTGTTGTCCAATTTGTCCTGAGTACGCTGATACCCCATATGTGGGGGGGAAAACTGTTTGGGCGCACGGCAGGGCTTGGAAAGGAAGCAGTAACGTTTTGGAATGCAAACATTGATGGGGGTCATGTTCCATTTGTAGTGCCCCAGATGAGCCTAAACAGTGGAAACCCCCCACAAGTGACCCCATTTTGGAAGCTAGACCCCCTAAGGAACTTATCTAGATCTTTGGTGAACACTTTGAACCCCCAAGTGCTTCACACAAGTTTATAATGCCCGGGCATGAAAATAAAAAATCCTATTTTTTTCCCACAAAAATTATCTCTTAGTCACTAATTTTTTATTTTCCATAGGTAACAGGAGAAATTGGACCTCAAAAGTTGTTTTCCAATTTGTCCTGAGTACGCTGATACCCCATATGTGGGGGGAACCACTGTTTGGGCGCATGGCAGAGCTCGGAATGGAAGGAGCACCATTTGACTTTTTCCAACCAAAATTGGCTGGAATTGAGATTGGACGCCATGTTGCATTTGGAGAGTCCCTGATGTGCCTAAACAGTGGAAACCCCCCACAAGTGACCCCATTTGGGAAACTAGACCCCCTAAGGAACTTATCTAGATCTTTGGTGAGCAATTTGAACCCCCAAGTGCTTCACACAAGTTTATAACGTAGAGCCGTAAAATTAAAAAATCATATTTTTTTCCACAAAATTCATCTTTTCACCCCAATTTTTATTTTCCAAGGGTAACAAGACTCCAAAAGTTATTGTGCAATTTGTCCTGAGTACGCTGATATCCCATATGTGGGGGTAAACCACTGTTTGGGTGCATGGCAGTTTGGAAGGGAAGGAGCAGAATTGGCTGGATGCCATGTCGTGTTTGGAGAGCTCCTGATCTGCCTAAACAGTGGAAACCCCCCAAAAATGACACCATTTTGGAAACTAGACCCCTCATGGAACTTATATAGATGTGTGGTGAGCACTTTGAACCCCAAAGTGCTTCACAGAAGTTTATAACGTACAGCAGTAAAATAAAAAATCTTTTTTTTTTTTTTACAAAAATGATTTTTTCGCCCCCAATATTTTATTTTCACAAGGGTAACAGGAGAAATTGGACCCCATAATTTGTTGTCCAATTTGTCCTGAGTACGCTGATACCCAATATGTGGGAGTAAACTACTGTATGGGCGCACGTCGGGGCTCGGAAGGGAAGTAGTGACGTTTTGGATTGCAGACTTTGATGGAATGGTCTGGGGGCGTCATGTCGCATTTGGAGAGCCCCTGATGCGCCTAAACAGTGGAAACCCCCCACAAGTGACCCCATTTTGGAAAATAGACCCCACAAGGAACTTATCTAGATGTGTGGTGAGCACTTTGAACCCCGAAGTACTTCACAGAAGTTTATAACGTACAGCCATAAAAATAAAAAATCCTTTTTTTTTTTTACAAAAATGATTTTTTCGCCCCCAATATTTTATTTTCACAAGGGTAACAGGAGAAATTGGACCCCATAATTTGTTTTCCAATTTGTCCTGAGTACGGTGATACCCAATATGTGGGAGTAAACTACTGTATGGGCGCACGTCGGGGCTCGGAAGGGAAGTAGTGATGTTTTGGATTGCAGACTTTGATGGAATGGTCTGGGGGCGTCATGTCGCATTTGGAGAGCCCCTGATGCGCCTAAACAGTGGAAACCCCCCACAAGTGACCCCATTTTGGAAAATAGACCCCACAAGGAACTTATCTAGATGTGTGGTGAGCACTTTGAACCCCGAAGTGCTTCACAGAAGTTTATAACGTACAGCCGTAAAAATAAAAAATCCTTTTTTTTTTTACAAAAATGATTTTTTCGCCCCCAATATTTTATTTTCACAAGGGTAACAGGAGAAATTGGACCCCATAATTTGTTGTCCAATTTGTCCTGAGTACGTGATACCCAATATGTGGGAGAAAACTACTGTATGGGTGCACGTCTGGGCTCGGAAGGGAAGTAGTGACGTTTTGGATTGCAGACTTTGATGGAATGGTCTGGGGGCGTCATGTCGCATTTGGAGAGCCCCTGATGCGCCTAAACA
Source organism: Oophaga sylvatica (assembly GCA_033576555.1). NCBI lineage: Eukaryota > Metazoa > Chordata > Amphibia > Anura > Dendrobatidae > Oophaga > Oophaga sylvatica. The sequence continues at coordinate 588,817,346 of JARQOD010000002.1, forward strand.
GTGGAAACCCCCCACAACTGACCCCATTTTGGAAAATAGACCCCACAAGGAACTTATCTAGATGTTGATGGCACTTTTAACCCCGAAGTGCTTCACAGAAGTTTATAACGTACAGCTGTAAAAATAAAAAATCCTTTTTTTTTTTTTACAAAAATGATTTTGTCGCCCCCAGTTTTTTATTTTCCAAGGGTAACAGAAGAAATAGGACAAATTGCACAATAACTCTTGTGGTCCAGAGTACGCTGATACCCATATGGGGGGTAAACTACTGTTTGGGCGCATGGCAGAGCTCAGAAGTGAAGGAGCACCGTTTGACTTTTTCAACGCAGAATTGGCTGGAATTGAGATCAGACGCCATGTCACATTTGGAGAGCCCCTGATGTGCCTAAACAGCAGAAACCCCCTGTTATGATCTGCTACAAGCACTAAGGAAAGATGGGAATTCTGTCCCTACAATAGAACTAAGCTGGATCCCTACGATGTAACGGGGAACCTGATCCTGCGACCAGACCCGCTAAAGTCCTCAGCTAGTCTGAACGAAGACCTATAGTTGCGAGGGAGGAATCCCTACAAGATCTAGTGACTGGGAGAAAAGGTGGACACCTCCTAACAGAAATTGTAGCAGGGAAAAAATAAAACAGAAAACAAATTAGAGATCCTAAGATCAAGCAAAACTAACTGAGTAAGGCACCTAAGCACCCGGCTAGCTTAAGAGTTGATAATACAATGAAGTCCAGCAAAGCCAGAAGGGCGGAGCCAGACTAAATAGGGAAAAAAGGTCATGTGACCAGCAAACTGAAACAAAACCTAACAAGAGGGTTCTAACAGTACCCTCCCTTCTAAGAGGATCCTCTGGATCCCCTAGGACTTAGGCTTATCCGGAAACCTCTTGTGAAACGCTCTGACAAGTCTAGATGCAGAAACATCATCCGCCCTCACCCATGAGTTATCCTCGGGTCCATAACCCTTCCAAGCGACGAGGTACTGTAAACTCCCTCTATACCGTCTAGAATTTAGGATGCGGGAAATCTCATATTGCCCGTCCTCCACCACCAGGGGAACAGTGGCCGAGACGTCTCCATCTGAGACCTCAGCTTTTTTCAAGAGAGAAACATGACACACCGGATTAATCTTCCAGGAGGTGGGAAGCTCCAACTTAACAGCAGATTGGTTAATAACCTGAAGCACCTTAAAGGGCCCTACAAACTTGGGACCCAATTTCTTAGATGGAATCCTGAAGCGCAGATTCTTAGAGGACAACCAAACCATGTCACCAATAGTAAACAAAACCTCTTGTCCTTTTCTATCAAAATACACTTTGGATCTTTTGTTAGCCTCCTGAAGATTACCACGCACATTAGTCCAAACTCTCTCCAAAACACCAGAAAAATTCTCCTCTTCAGGTACAGCCGATCCCAACTTGGAAAATGACCCAAACGACGGATGTCTCCCAGTACAACAAAAAAAAGGCGAACAACCAGCAGAAGCGGATGTATGGTTGTTAAGAGCAAACTCAGCAAGTGGCAGAAACTCAGACCACCCCTCTTGATTATCAGTCACAAAACAACGCAAGAACTGCTCAACATCCTGGTTTTTTCTCTCTGTCTGGCCATTAGACTCAGGATGATATCCGGATGAAAACGACAAATGAACTCCCAACCTGTCACAAAAGGCGCGCCAAAAACGAGCCACAAACTGAGGTCCCCTATCAGAAACAATGTCAGTAGGAACACCATGTAGTCTGACTATTTCCTTGACAAAGGCCTTAGCGAGAGTCTTAGCGCAGGGCAGTTTGATGAAAGGAACCAAGTGACACATCTTGCTAAAACGGTCCACGACCACCCAGATGACAGTGAAACCCTCAGAGGGAGGAAGGTCAGTAATAAAGTCCATAGCCAAATGTGTCCAAGGTGCACTAGGGACCTCCAGAGGGCAAAGCAACCCCGCAGCAGGAGTATGAGAAGACTTAGATCTAGCACACACAGTGCATTGACGCACCCACTTAATGACTTCCTTCTGCCATCCTGGCCACCAAAAACTGCGACCCACAAGTCTCTTGGTCTCAGAGATTCCAGGATGACCTGCCAACCGAGAGTCATGACATTCAACAAACAAATCTCTCCTCAGGGTACCAGGCACAAACAACCTCCCATGCGGCGTGTTAGATGGGGCATTCTCCTGTGCTTTAAGAATCTCATCTTCCAGCACGGAGTCCAAGACAGCAATAACAACCCCCTCTTGTAAAATGTTCTCCTCCTCCTCAGTACCCACCATAGGAGAAAAGCATCAACCTCAACCAAAAATGGTTTAGTCACATCAGGCTGCGTAAGGATGGGAGCAGAGCTGAACTTCTCCTTTAGCAACACAAAAGCCTCAATGGCCTCAGTAGTCCACTGAACCGCATCAGCACCTTTCCTGGTGAGATCGGTCAGAGGTTTGGCAATCACAGAAAATTTTTTTATGAATTTTCTATAATAATTGGCGAACCCCAAAAACCTCTGTATTGATTTCACACCAATAGGTCTAGGCCAATCCTGCACAGCTTGCACTTTCACCGGGTCCATCTCAAAACCTTCACTGGAGACAATGTAGCCCAAAAAACTAAGTCTCTGTACAGCGAACTCACATTTTTCTAGTTTGGCAAAAAGTGAATTATCACTCAGTAACTGTAATACTTCACGCACACTCCTCCAATGAGACTGCAAATCCGGTGAATAAATCAAAATGTCATCCAAATACACAACCACACTTCTGCCGATCAAAGGTCTAAGGATGTCATTGATAAGATTCTGAAAAAATGCCGGAGCACTGGAAAGCCCAAAAGGCATAACCAGATTCTCAAAATGACCCAGTGGAGAGTTAAACGCAGTCTTCCATTCATCCCCCTCCTTCATGCGCAACAAATTGTATGCCCCTCGAAGATCAATTTTCGAGAACCACTTGGCCCCCACTAACTGATTAAACAAATCAGGAATCAATGGCAGTGGGTAAGGATTGCGTACAGTAATCTTATTAATCTCACGAAAATCCAGACAAGGCCGTAAACCAGCAATAACAACCCCCTCTTGCAAGATGTTTTCCTCCTCCTCCTCAGTACCCACCATAGGGGAAAAGCTGCGAGACAAAGCATCAGCTTTAACATTTTTAGTACCTGGGATGTAAGTAACGGTAAAATTAAACTGTGAGAAAAACAGTGCCCACCTAGCCTGACGGGCATTCAAGCGCTTGGCAGCATCAAGGTAGACCAGATTCTTATGATCGGTGAAGACTTGAACGGGAAATTCCGCTCCCTCCAAAAAATGACGCCAGTGTTCAAATGCAAGTTTAATTGCCAACAATTCCCGATTACCGATATCATAATTTAGTTCAGACTCAGAAAATTTCTTTGAAAAAAAAGCACAGGGATGTACTCCATCCGTTTTTGCCTGAGACAACACCGCGCCGACCCCCACAGAAGAAGCATCAACCTCAACCAAAAATGGTTTAGTCACATCAGGCTGCGTAAGGATGGGAGCAGAGCTGAACCTCTCCTTTAGCAACACAAAAGCCTCAATGGCCTCAGTAGTCCACTGAACCGCATCAGCACCTTTCCTGGTGAGATCGGTCAGAGGTTTGGCAATCACAGAAAAATTTTTTATGAATTTTCTATAATAATTGGCGAACCCCAAAAACCTCTGTATTGATTTACAACCAATAGGTCTAGGCCAATCCTGCACAGCTTGCACTTTCACCGGGTCCATCTCAAAACCTTCACTGGAGACAATGTAGCCCAAAAAACTAAGTCTCTGTACAGCGAACTCACATTTTTCTAGTTTGGCAAAAAGTGAATTATCACTCAGTAACTGTAATACTTCACGCACACTCCTCCAATGAGACTCCAAATCCGGTGAATAAATCAAAATGTCATCTAAATACACAACCACACTTCTGCCGATCAAAGGTCTAAGGATGTCATTAATAAGATTCTGAAAAAATGCCGGAGCACTGGAAAGCCCAAAAGGCATAACCAGATTCTCAAAATGACCCAGTGGAGTGTTAAACGCAGTCTTCCATTCATCCCCCTCCTTCATGCGCAACAAATTGTATGCCCCTCGAAGATCAATTTTCGAGAACCACTTGGCCCCCACTAACTGATTAAACAAATCAGGAATCAATGGCAGTGGGTAAGGATTGCGTACAGTAATCTTATTAATCTCACGAAAGTCTAGACAAGGCCGTAAACGCCGTCCTTTTTTTTAACAAAAAAAAATCCAACCGCCACAGGAGATTTGGAAGGCCTAATGTGACCGGCGGCCAAGCTTGTCTGTATGTATTCCTCCAAAGCCTTTCTCTCAGGAATAGTCAAATTAAATAAACGACTTTTAGGAAGAGTCGCTCCAGGGACAAATTCAATGCACAATCATAATCTCTATGAGGAGGCAATACCTGCGATTCCTTATCAGAAAAAACTTTCCAAAAATCCTGAATAGGTACAGGTAACTCCCCCTTAACTACAGCAGCAATACGCCCGTTACAACACTTGTCATAACACTTAGGACTCCAGGACTTAATTTCATTGGTAGACCAATCCAGTACCGGATTGTGCAATTTTAACCAGGTAACCCCAAAATCACCGGTGAAGGCAAATTATTCAAAACTACCAAATCCAAATTCTCTTGATGAACACCATTAATAGTAAGAGGAAATTCACAGATATGGTGAGTAACATTTTTCAAGTGAGAACCATCCACAGACACCACATTAATAGGAGAAGATAGAAGTTTGGGTTTTAATTTTAGTTTTTCCAAAAATTTCCCATCAATCACATTGAGAGTTGAACCACAATCCACAAATACCTGAAACTCCATTAATTCCTCCTCAACAGCAGTGGTAGCAGAAAGAAAGACACCTTTATTGTTTAAACAAGCTATGCGGGGAAACTGACCACATTTTTTTTTCTCTCTTTATTCATTCGAAGCGCACAGTTCTTAATAAAATGCTCAGATTTGCCACAATAGAAACACAAGCCCTCCGCAAATCTACGGTCTTTTTCCGAGAGTGAGGTGTCATAGCTCCAAACTCCATCGGCTCTGCAATGTCAGTACAGTCCCTCTCCAGACTTGGAGCTGACAAGGCAAATTTACTCTCATTAACCCTTGCACGCAGTCTCCTATCCACCCGTATGGCTAATTGCATAGCCTCTTGCAAGTTACCAGGTATAGGATAAGCAATCAGCAAATCTTTAACCCTTTCACTTAACCCTGCAAGAAATAAACTTTTCAAAGCTGAATCGTTCCACCCCACCTGAGTGGACCACCTTCGGAAGTGAGTACAATATTTTTCCACATTACCTGATCCCTGTCTCAAACGTCTCAATTCTGTCTCAGCTGATGAAACACGATCCGGATCGTCATACAACAACCCCAAAGCAGAAAAAAAACTATCCACTGATCTAAAGCATGGATCACTAGCTGCAGAGAAAAGGCCCAGTCCTGAGGTTCTTTGCGCAAAAGTGACATTATGAACCCTATGCGCTGTGATTCATCACCAGAGGATCTGGGTCTCAAACGGAAATACAACAAGCAAGCATTTTTAAAAGAAAAAAAATCTTGTTGTTCACCAAAAAATAAATCAGGCAAACGTACCTTTGGCTCCACGAAATGTGCTCCAGAACAATTACTCACGTGTTGCTGGATTTCAGCCACCTCCAGAGAGAGCCCTGCAGGCGTTGAGACAAATCCTGAACCGACACCATGATGGAAACAGAAAATCTTTCCTTAGAGATTTTTTTTTTTTTTTTTTAGGCTGGACTTACTGTTATGATCTGCTACAAGCACTAAGGAAAGATGGGAATTCTGTCCCTACAATAGAACTAAGCTGGATCCCTACGATGTAACGGGGAACCTGATCCTGCGACCAGACCCGCTAAAGTCCTCAGCTAGTCTGAACGAAGACCTAAAGTTGCGAGGGAGGAATCCCTACAAGATCTAGTGACTGGGAGAAAAGGTGGACACCTCCTAACAGAAATTGTAGCAGGGAAAAAATAAAACAGAAAACAAATTACTTAGAGATCCTAAGATCAAGCAAAACTGACTGAGTAAGGCACCTAAGCACCCGGCTAGCTTAAGAGTTGATAATACAATGAAGTCCAGCAAAGCCAGAAGGGCGGAGCCAGACTAAATAGGGAAAAAGGTCATGTGACCAGCAAACTGAAACAAAATCTAACAAGAGGGTTCTAACACCCCCCAATTCTAACTCCAACCCTAACCCCAACACACCCCTAACCCTAGTCCCAACCCTAACCACAAACCTAACCCTAACACACCCCTAACCCTAATCCCAACCCTAACCCTAATCCTAACGTTAGCGCCAACCCTAACCCTAACTTTAGCAGCAACCAACCCTAACCCTAATGGGAAAATGGAAATAAATACATTTTTTTAATTTTATTATTTTTCCCTAACTAAGGGGGTGATAAAGGGGGTTTGATTTACTATTTATAGCGGGATTTTGTGATTGGCAGCTGTCACGTGTGGTACACCAAAGGGGATCTTGCTGGATGGGAGATATATTTCTTCTGGCAGACTGAAGTTTGCTCAGGATTTTCCATGATCACAGGACCTGTGATGAGGTCATAGTCACGTGATCAGGTCAGCTGATGTGTACCTCACCTGAGGGTGTGGACTAGGCCTATTTAACAGGAAGCTGTGGGAGTATGAGGTGTGGAAGGAAGGAGTTTGGCTGGAGTCAGCCTGGAAGATTGTTTTCATGACATTGTGTCAGTGCACACCAGGAAGCGAGTACCAGACCACCTGGGAATAGCAACTGGCGGTCTCTGCTGACATTCCACCGCTTAGTTAAGCCTGTCCCAAGCAAGGGTGAGTCTGGGACCAGTGGTTCTCCAAACTGGAGTGATTTATGTTCTGTTTTTGATTTTGTTATCTGGACTTTTGTTAAACTTATCATTAACCCCTTAATGTCCACTGACGTGCACAGTCCGTCATGGCAAGGTGCCAGTTCCGGCACCAGGACGGACTATGCACGTCATGCCTTTGATCTACCACTGCGTGTAAACACGCAGTGGTAGATCAGTGCCGACAGCTGTCACAGACAGCTGACAGGCACGGCAAGCGGTGCGGGGACCTTTGCCGTCGGTCCCCGCACTCACAGCGCTGTGATTGGTCAGTCAATCTGACTGACCAAACACAGCAGCGATAGCGCAGGAGAAGCTGAAATTTCAGCTTCCCCACGCGATCAGTGCAGGAGCCAGCGCTGCAGTGGCCAGGCTTCCTGCACGACAGCCAGGAGCGGAGCCCCCACCGCCCCTGGCTGTTAACCCCCTGACTGCTGCGATCCAGCGCGATCGCAGAGCTCAGGGGGGGAGGCAGAGGGTCGGGAGCTCCCTCTGCCTCAGATCGGCACCCTGCACTGTATTTGCAGGGCCCATCTCTGCCTTGATGACCCGGGGGTTGTCATGACAACCTCGGGTCATTTAGCTACATGATCACACAGCAGCTTTCCCCATAGGTACAATGCATTGCAATGCTGGAGCATTGCAATGCATTGTAACTGCAATCAAAAGTAAAAAAAAGTGAAAGTCCCATAAAGGGACAAGTTGAAAAAAATCATTTTTTAAAAAAATTGTAAAAAAAATATTAAAAAATAATTTTAAAAAAATCCCCTAAAAAATACACATTTTTATGTAATAAAAAAAAAAAAATACACATGTTAGGTATCGCCATGTTAAACCCCTCAGTGAACCGTAAAAAAAAAAACACAAAAAAGTAGTAAATTATACTTTTTCCAAGCGGTATCATCATACCGCTTGGAAAAAGTGCAATAACACGCGATCAAAAAGTCAGATATAAATAATCATGGTACCGCTGAAAACATCATCTTGTCCCCAAAAAACAAGCCGCTATATAGCATCATCAGCGAAAAAATAAAAAAGTTATAGCTCACGGAATAAACTGATGCAAAAATAATTATTTTTTCTATAAAATTCTTTATTGTGTAAAAAACGCCAAAACATAAAAAAAATATATAAATGAGGAATCACCTATCGTATGACTAAGAATAAAGCTGCTTTATCAATTTTACCACACGCGGAACGGGGGAAAAAAAAAAAAAAAAAAACAATTCCTGAATTGCTGGTTTTTGTTCATTCTGCTTCCACACAAATTGGAATAGGAAGCGATCAAAAAACGTTATGTGCCCGAATATGGTACCAATAAAAACATCAGCTCGTCCCGCAAAAAATAAGCCCACAGATAACTCTGTCGGCCGAAATATGGAAAAATTATAGCTCTCAAAATACGGCGATGCAAAAATTTCTTACAAAAAATTATTCCAAAAAAAAGCATCTTTTAGAGTGTGACAGAAGCTAAACATGAAAAAAGGGTGTAAATCTGGTATCGCTGTAATCGCACCGATCCGAGGAATAAAGTCGCCTAATCACTAATACCGCACGAGGAACGACGTAAAAAAGAAAACCAATTCTTCACCTTTTGTAGATTTGTTCATTGTGCCTCCCAAAGATCGCAGTAAGGCGATCACAGTGGTTCCCCCCGCATATGGGGTATCAGCGTACTCAGGACAAAATGCACAATAGCTTTTGGGGTCCTATTTCTCCTATTACCCTTATAAAAATAAAAATTTGGGGGCAAAAAGGTCATTTTTGTGGAAAAAAAATATGATTTTTTTTTATTTTCACGGCTCTACGTTATAAACTTCTGTGAAGCCCTTGGGGGTTCAAAGTGCTGACCACACATCTAGATAAGTTCCTTGGGGGTCTAGTTTGCAAAATGGGGTCATTTGTGGGGGTTTCTACTGTTTAGGCACATCAGGGGCTCTCCAAGCGCACATGACACCCGCAGACCATTCCATCAAAGTCTGCATTTAAAAACGGTGCTCCTTCCCTTCCGATCTCTGCCATGCGTCAAAATAGTGGTTCCCCCCCACATATGGGATATCAGCGTACTCAGGACAAATTGCACAATAGCTTTTGGGGTCCTATTTCGCCTGTTACCCTTATAAAAATAAAAATTTGGGGCAAAAAGATTATTTTTGTGGAAAAAAATATGATTTTTTTATTTTCACGGCTCTACGTTATAAACTTCTGTGAAGCACTTGGGGGTTCAAAGTGCTCACCACACATCTAGAAAAGTTCCTTGGGGGGTCTAGTTTCCAAAATGGAGTCACTTGTGGGGGGTTTCTACTGTTTAGGCACATCAGGGGCTATCCAAACATGACATGACACCCACAGACCATTCCATCAAAGTCTGCATTTGAAAAAGGCGCTCCTTCCCTTTCGAGCTCTGCCATGCGTCAAAATAGTGGTTTACCCCCACATATGGGGTATCAGCGTACTCAGGACAAATTGCACAAAAACTTTTGGGTCCTGTTACCCTTTGGAAAATAACAATTGGGGGTGGAAAGATCATTTTTGTGGAAAAGATATGATTTTTTAATTTTACTGCTCTACGTTAGAACCTTCTGTGAAGCCCTTGGGGGTTCAAAGCTCTCACCACACATCTAGATAAGTTCCTTGGGGGTCTAGTTTCCAAAATTGGGTCACTTGTGGGGGGTTTCCACTGTTTAGGCACACAGGGACTCTCCAAATACGACATGGTGTCCAATCTCAATTCCAGCCAAAAAAGTCAAATGGCGCTGCTTCCCTTCCGAGCTCTGCCATGCGCCCAAATAGTGGTTTACCCCCACCTATGGGGTATCAGCGTACTCAGGACTAATTGCACAATAACTTTTGGGGTCCTTTTATCCTTTGGAAAATAAAAATTGGGATGAAAAGATCATTTTTGTGGAAAAAATATGATTTTTTAATTTACGGCTATACGTTATAACCTTCTGTGAAGCCTTGGGGGTTAAAAGCTCTCACAACACATTTAGATAGTTCCTTGAGGGGTCAGTTTCCAAAATGGGGTCACTTGTGGGGGTTTCCACTGTTTAGGCACACAGGGACTCTCCAAATGCGACATGGCGTCCAATCTCAATTCCAGCCAAAAAAGTCAAATGGCGCTGCTTCCCTTCCGAGCTCTGCCATGCGCCCAAATAGTGGTTTACCCCCACATATGGGGTATCAGCGTACTCAGGACTAATTGCCCAATAACTTTTGGGTCCTTTTATCCTTTGGAAAATAATAATTGGGATGAAAAGATCATTTTTGTGGAAAAAATATGATTTTTTAATTTTACGGCTCTACGTTATAACCTTCTGTGAAGCCCTTGGGGGTTAAAAGCTCTCACAACACATTTAGATTGTTCCTTGAGGGGTCCAGTTTCCAAAATGGGGTCACTTGTGGGGGGTTTTCCCACTGTTTAGGCACACAGGGACTCTCCAAATGCGACATGGCGTCCAATCTCAATTCCAGCCAAAAAAGTAAATGGCGCTGCTTCCTTCCGAGCTCTGCCATGCGCCCAAATAGTGGTTTACCCCCACACATGGTATATCGGTGTACTCTGGAGAAATTGTACAACAAATATTGTGGTTCATTTTCTCCTGATACCCTTGACAAAATTTAAAAAAATTGTGTCGAAAGAAAAATTTTGGGAAAAAAAGTTAAATGTTCATTTTTTCCTTCCACATTGCTTCAATTCTTGTGAAGTACCTAAAGGGTTAATAAACTTCTTGAATGTGGCTTTAAACACGTTGAGGGGTTTGCAGTTTTTAGAATGGTGTCACTTTTGGGTATTTTCTGTCATATTGACCCCTCAAATTCACTTCAAATGTGAGGTGGTCCCTAAAAAAAATGGTTTTGTAAATTTTGTTGGAAAAATGAGAAATTGCTGGTCAACTTTTAACACTTATAACTTCGTAACAAAAAAAAATTTTGGTTCCAAAATTGTGCTGATGTAAAGTAGACATGTGGAAATGTTATTTATTAACTAATTTTTGTGACATATCTCTCTGATTTAATGGCATAAAAATTAAAAGTTTGAAAATTGCAAAATTTTCTAAATTGTTGCCATATTTCCGTTTTTTTCATAAAAAAACGCAAGTTATATTGAAGAAATTTTACCACTATCATGAAGTTACAATATGTCACGAGAAAACATCTCAGAATCGCCAAGATCCGTAGAATCGTTTCAGAGTTATAACCTCATAAAAAGACAGTGGTCAGAATTGTAAAAATTGGCCTGGTCTTTAACCTACAAAATGGCTTGGTCATTAAGGGGTTAAAACCACTGAACTTTGAACTGAACGCCTGTTTGTTTACCTCATTACTGTGGCCCGGCCCCTGCCTACCAGAGCGGATCCCTACAATTGGTGGCGTTAATGCGGGCAACGCAGTGAGGTCAGGCTGTTTTTTTTTTTGTGGATGTTTTTTTTTTTCTCTGCATGACAGTAAATGTCCTGGGTGAAGAAAGTGACGCAAGACCCGGTGGATAACTGTCCGGAGATGGAGAGCACAGTAAAAATGCTGGTGGAGGCCATGTGACAGCAGCAGCAGGCTACACAGCAGCAACAACAGGCTATGCAGCAGCAGCAGGCTACACAGCAGAAACAGCAGGCTATACAGCAGCAGGCTATGGAGCAGCAACAGCAGGCTATGCAGCAGCAGCTGGCTACACAGCAGCAACAGCAGGCTATACAGCAGCAGGCTATGGAGCAGCAGCAGATATTTAATCGTCAGCAACAGGAAACCAATAGTCTTCTGATGCAGCACATCGCAGCGCCGCAGACAGCAGGAGCTGCCCGGGGATGCCAGGATGTCCGGAAAGCGGTGCGTACAGCGATCCCAAAGATGGAGCAATCAGATGACGTTGAGGTGTACCTGGAGATGTTTGAAGGCGTAGCTAAGAGGGAGAGACTACCCCAGGACCAGTGGGCCGAGATCGTGGCTCCGTTTTTGGCTCCAGGACCCGCGAAAGCCTATAGGGACCTACCCCCCGAGCATCAGACGGACTACGAGATCGTCAAGGGTGAGATACTCGCACGTCTTGGGGTAAATGTGTTAGTCCGGGCCCAGCGGGTACACCAGTGGAAGTTTTCCCCTTCCGAGCCAGCTCAGTCCCAGTATTATGACTTGATACACCTGATGGAAAAATGGTTGCAGCCGGAGGTGTTGTCACCCCGCGCTATGCTGGATCGTATAGTGACTGATAAATTCTGGAGAACTTTGCCCCACACCCTGCAAACCTGGGTTGGACAGGTAACCCCTACTGATGGTCTCCAGATGGTAGACCTCATTGAAAGATATGGGGCTACCAAGGAGGTACAGGGAGAGACTACCCGGAAGGTAATAAGTAAATTCCCCAAACCTTCACCCGCCGTTCGGCGAGCAGAGACTCGGAAGGCCGCCCAAAACACGTCTGGGGACGAAAGAGGCCCCATAATCTGTTGGCGGTGCCAAGAACCAGGACATGTGAGAGCTGATTGCCCTCACCTGACTGAGCCCATGGACACAAACTATGGGTACTATCAGTCTCACTATGCCGAACACATGTGTGCAGTGAGCAAACCAGAGGGACCCTGTATGAACCATTTGTGTAAAGTGGACGTGGAGGGTAACCCTGCTGTGGCTCTTCTGGACTCAGGGAGTCTTGTGACCCTAAAACGAGCCAGCCACGTCCAAATCAGCGAGTATACTGGTCGGAAAATGGGTGTGTTGTGTATACATGGGGACTTAAAACATTATCCTACCGCACTGGTGATGATAAACACGCCAGCGGGGAGGAGGTGCCACGAGGTGGGAGTGGTGGTGAATTTGCATTATGATGTAATAATGGGGAGAGATTTTCCGTTATTTTCTGTGCTTTGGCCGGGGATTACCCCTCCCACAGAACAGTCATTGGCACCGCACCAGTGGCAACCAGGTTGCATTCTCCAGAAATCGGGCATGAACCTGGTGGCCCAAAGGAAGATGTGCTGGCGGTAGGAGTACCTTTGCCTTCGGTGGAGGAGGAAAACCCCTCTCCTATAGAAGTGTTAGCTGGGGAGATGGAAGATTTGCCACCGGGACCAGAATTGTCAGACTTAAATGTGGCAGGTGACAATTTTGGTACGGCGCAACTCCGGGACCCTACGTTGACTCGAGCCCGGGAAAATGTACTGGTTGTCAATGGGGAACCCCAACACCCCGGGGCAGCTACAGTATTTCCCCGATTCGAGCTGAACCAAGATTTGCTGTATCGGGTTGAAAAAATATATGGGGAAATTGTCGAGCAATTGCTGGTACCGCAGTCATATAGGAGGTTGGTAATGGACTTAGCGCATGTACTAGGGGGACATTTGGGCCAAAAGAAAACCCTAGACAGAATTCTACAACGGTTTTACTGGCTAGGGGTCTATGAAGAAGTTAAACGGTATTGTAACTCTTGTCCCGTGTGCCAGGTAACCAGTCCGCAGCCTCATTTTCGGAGTCCCTTGGTGCCTTTACCAATTATAGAGGTCCCGTTTGAGAGAATAGCCATGGATCTGGTGGGGCCGGTTAATAAATCAGCAAGGGGTCATCAACACATCCTCGTAGTTCTAGATTACGCTACCAGGTATCCTGAGGCTATTCCCCTGCGACACACCTCAGCCAAACTAATCGCAAAAGAACTCATGGGTATGTTCTCTCGGGTGGGAATCCCTCAAGGAATCTTAACAGATCAGGGGACCCCCTTTATGTCAAAAATCATGAAGGAACTCTGCCACTTGTTAAGTGTTAAACAGTTGCGCACATCGGTCTATCATCCCCAAACAGACGGTTTGGTAGAAAGGTTCAATAAAACCCTGAAGAATATGTTGAAAAAAGCAGTCTCTAAAGATGGTAAGGACTGGGATCTCTTGTTGCCATACCTGATGTTTGCAGTGCGGGAGGTGCCCCAGGCATCTACGGGGTTCTCGCCCTTTGAACTATTATATGGCAGACATCCCCGTGGCTTACTCGATATAGCTAAAGAGGCCTGGGAAAACCAACCAACTCCCCACAAAAGTGTGATAGAACATGTGGCCAAAATGCAAGAGAGAATGGAGACAGTCCTACCATTAGTCCGAGAACATATGGAAGCAGCACAAAGGTCACAGAGGCAGGTCTATAACCGGGAGGCACGGGTAAGGTCCTTTAACCCTGGGGATCGGGTGTTGGTACTTGTGCCTACAGTGGATAGTAAGCTCCTTGCAAGGTGGCAGGGACCCTATGAGATTATGGAGAACGTGGGTCCTGTAAACTATAAAGTACACCAACCAGGGCGAAGAAAGCCAGAACAGGTATACCATGTGAATCTGCTCAAACCGTGGAAAGACAGAGACCCTCTTGGTGAGGATTGTCCACGGCCTGCATTTCCAGTAGAGAGGGCTCCCTTGCCTCAGGAGAAGGCAAGAGAAGTCCTCTCCACCGTCAAAATAGCAGACACTTTGTCTCCTAGACAAGTTCAGGAGGTCCGAGAGTTTGTTAGCCGAAATACCGATGTTTTTTCAGAGCTCCCTGGCCGTACCTCCCTAATCCAACATGACATTGTCACGGAGCCGCAGGCCAAAGTCCGATTAAAGCCATATCGGGTGCCTGAGGCCCGGCGACAAGCCATCTCGGAAGAGGTAAAGAAGATGCTGCAGTTAGGGGTTATTGAAGAGTCCCAGAATGAGTGGGCCAGCCCAATAGTCCTAATACCAAAACCAGATGGGACACTAAGGTTCTGTAATGACTTCAGAAAACTGAATGAAATTTCTAAATTTGACGCCTACCCCATGCCCCGGGTCGATGAGTTAATAGAGCGGTTTGGGCAGGCCCGGTATTTTTCAGTCATTGACCTCACAAAAGGGTATTGGCAGGTGCCCCTAACCAAAGCAGCGAGAGAGAAAACGGCTTTTGTAACACCCGAGGGACTGTTCCAGTATATAGTCCTACCCTTCGGGTTGCATGGCGCTCCAGCGACTTTCCAGAGGTTAATGGACGTTGTTCCTCGTCCCCATCGCCGATATGCCGCGGCCTATCTGGACGATATTGTGATATACAGTACAGACTGGGAAAGTCACTTGGCCAAGGTACAGGCGGTGATTGATTCTCTGCGACAAGCAGGGCTAACTGCCAACCCAAAGAAGTGTTCCATAGGGTTGGAGGAAGCTCGGTACCTGGGGTATGTGATTGGGAGAGGAGTTATCAAACCCCAAATAAACAAAGTGGAGGCAATCCAAAACTGGCCCCGTCCCCTCACCACAAAACAGGGTTTTTGGGGTTAGTGGGATACTACCGGCGGTTTATTCCCAATTTTGCAACCCTGTCGGCGCCGTTAACTGACTGCCTAAAAGGCAGGAAGTCAGTAATGGTGCGATGGAATGATCAGCTTGAAGAAGCGTTTGTAAAACTAAAAGGGGCACTGTGCGGGTCACCAGTTTTGATCACACCCGACTTCAAAAGAGAATTCATTGTCCAGACTGATGCGTCAGAGGTAGGTCTGGGTGCCGTATTGTCTCAGGAGTAGAGTTGAGCGATACTTTCCAATATCCTAAAGTATCGTAATCGGAATGGTATCGCCGATATCACTAAAATATCG
>JARQOD010000002.1:588832918-588912274 GCA_033576555.1 Oophaga sylvatica
GTGGCTGCCAAGGCAAACAGGATCATGGGGTGCATTAAAAGAGGTCTGGATACACATGATGAGAGCATTATACTGCCTCTGTACAAATCCCTGGTCAGACCGCACATGGAGTACTGTGTACAGTTTTGGGCATCGGTGCTCATGAAGGATGTAATGGAACTAGAGCGAGTACAAAGGAGGGCAACAAAATTAATAAAGGGGATGGGGGAACTACAATACCCAGAGAGATTAGCAAAATTAGGATTATTTAGTCTAGAAAAAAGACGACTGAGGGGCGATCTAATAACCATGTATAAGTATATAAGGGGACAACACAAATCTCTCTCCGAGGATCTGTTTATACCAAGGAAGGTGACGGTCACAAGGGGGCATTCTCTGCGTCTGGAGGAGAGAAGGTTTTTCCACCAACATAGAAGAGGATTCTTTACTGTTAGGGCAGTGAGAATCTGGAATTCCTTGCCTGAGGAGGTGGTGATGGCAAACTCAGTCGAGGGGTTCAAGGAGGCCTGGATGTCTTCCTGGAGCGTAACAATATTGTATCTTACAGTTATTAGGTTCTTTAGAAGGACGTAGATCTGGGGATTTATTCTGACGGAATATAGGCTGAACTGGATGGACAAAGGTCTTTTTTCAGCCTTGCTAACTATGTTACTATGTTACTTAGTTTGCATCATTTTGGAGTATGGGAGGAAACCAGCATGTCTAAATGGACCACATATTTGTGAACTCAAAGCTTGACCTAAAACTAGAAGGGAATCGAAAAAACATAACATTAGAATTTATATATTTTTCTGTGAGATTAGAGATACCTGATTTAGAAAAAAAATGCTAAATAAAAACATATAAAAAAAATATGGACCTCTTGGATTTTTTCAAATGTCATGAGTGAATATTTCTGTAAACCCCCATACACAAAGTCAGCAACAACCGATTTCGGTGGAACTGGTCGTCAATCTATGTGTTTATGACAGACTCTCAACTGTCCGCCAACTAATAATGTCAGGGGAGAAAAGATTTATTCATCTTGAATTTAGAGAGTAGCTGTCATTTTAATTGTTATTTCATAAATCAGTAGTGCTTTTGAAAATTTGCAACTTTGTAATATATCTTATCACAGAAATCTGCTTCTTTCTCCCCCGGGCGGATCATTCATTCTCAAAATTCACAATTGAGGAATAAAATCTGTATTCAGTGACGACAGATTGTTACATTACTGAGATAGGAGATGAGAGGCGCTGCTGATGAGATTCTATGCAGATAGCAGGGAGGAGCTTTCTAGCTCCACCTTCCTCCTCCTGCCTATATAAAATCCCATCAGTCCAGCAGCCATGGAATACTGACCTTGCGATTGGACAAGGGTCCTGTGAATCGATTCGCTCATTCCTACTAAATAATCTTATAATTACTTGTTTAAAAAAGTTTGGAGCATGTCCTTATAGGAGTTGTCCAGTGAAAATAAGTTATCATCTACCTGCAGGATAAATCGGTGGACTCGCCTAGTTTGGCAGAGCAGGCCACTTTTATCCACGTTAGCCCCATTTAAAATGAGGCAGATACCCGACTACTGATTCATTCGTTCTCTATGGTGCTGCTAGAAATAGTTGATAATCAGACAGGTGTAACCTGTCATTATAATGCTGCCTCTGATAATAAGGAACCTGGCTAAAAACTCTTCCTGAAAAGACAGGAAATAGGAGTCTAAAAATATGTTTTTTTTTAAATTAACATTTTTAAAAATTTAATTTAGCACAAAAATCTGATTTAAACAATGAGTCGTTTTCTGATAACAGCGTCTCTGTAACAACTTAAATCCTGTTTCAATCTCTGACAGCAGCATTTAGGTGGCATGATCCTTCCTGAATGTTAGTTTGGAGCCCATCGCCCATCCCCGAAACACGAATGCAGGTACCAATGGTTTGCTATGACACCTAGTCCTGTCTTGATTCTCCTATGAAGCACATCCAAAGGCCGGACTTCATATATAATACAAGTGGACATACAATTGCAGCTTAAGTACTAAAAAGCAAAATCAGTATTGTGAAATTCAGAAAAGTCCAATCTACCAAACTCTAAAATTACTTAACCCATAAGGTAAATGTTGTAAAGAAAAAAAATCTAAACACCAGAACTGCTGCCTTTTGTTGTTACACCTGTTTAAAAACATTTAAATAGAAAGCAATCAAAACACATGTATGCCCAAATGTACCCATAGAAACTACACCTCCTCCTGCAAGAAAACAAGCTTTCACACAAATGGAAAAAAAATGCTATGGCTCTTGGACAAAGGTGACACAAACCAATTTTTTCATCTTCCAAATTTAATTATTTTTTAAGCTACTAGTAATTATAATAATAACTAGAAATAGGCCCAGTGCTATAGCATTGGGGGTGCGGTGAAATTAGACGTCACCGCTATTCCCCATGCAAGCGCAGTAACAGCTGTGTTGTTACCGCGCATGCGCGGGTAGAGCGCGCAGTTGTGGCTGTTACTTCGCATGCGCGGGAATAGCGGTGACGTGAATGTCACTTACGCAGGCGCATTTTTTGGCTTTTCGGCCACGAACTGCGCCTGCGCAAGTGACATACACGTCACCGCTATTCCTGCGCATGCGTAGTAATGATGCGGCTGTTACTGCGCCTGTGTGGGAATAGCGAAGACATGTATGTCACTTGCACAGGCGCAAGTGACACTGCGGCGGTGCCTTATGGGATTCGGGGACAGCGGCCGGAAGTCCCAACTGGCGATTATATATAAGATAATAATATACAAGTATTGGTATTGCTGTAATTGAACCAACCTGGAGAATCACGTTGCCACGTCAATTTTACTACACAATCAATGCCGTAGAAGTGAAATCCATCAAACACAAGCAGAATTAACATTATTTTTCACCAAATTACTTCCGTTAGAGGTTTTTCCCATTTTTCATACATTATATGGTAAAATGAGCTCGCGTCATCAAAAACTACAACTTGTCTGGCAAAAACCAAGCACTATGAAGATGAAAAATAATAAGGTTATGGCTCTTGGAATAAAGGGAGGAAACGAAGAGCAAAACGAAAAATGGTCCAGTTCTTATGAGTTAATTATAGATCATTTTGTGTATGGCCAGATGATAAATGCCTGTTTTCTGTTATCATGGTTGTTGAGGATGTCTTCTTTCACTCTTTGCTTCCTCTAACAGCTCTTGGATGAACAGCAGAACAGGTCGCAGCACGTTCAGGAGTGTAATTATTACATATTTATATCTATGTACATAAATCCGCTTTTACTCAGCACCACACCTAAAATAAAGCTAAATTTACAAATTTACTTCTATGAAGTCACTGTGCGTCCAGGGAAGCTAAATCATCTGCTTAGTATTCTCACACTGTGACCATAAGGAGCAAGATCAAAGAGCGTAGCATCAACAAAGGCGAACACTTGGTAGAGTCTAAAAGGATATAGAAAGAGGGACGGGGAAAGTGGAGCCAGCGAGAGTCCACATAGATGGGGTACAAAAAAAAGGACATGCACTTTGCTTGCAAATTTTCTAACAAATCATAACGGGAAATTATTTTAAAATACTATTCACAAAAAAATAAAGTTCAGTACAATCTCAAATATTTGTGTCATGTAGTTCATCATTTTAGCTTGTTCCTTTAATAAACGTAACCCTTTAATATACTGTATATTTACATTTACACGTATTTAGCACCACTAATAAAAAATATGTACTTCCACCATATTGTTTGCTCATAGCTACAAGTCACATCCTATACTTTAGGAGAGCATTAGCTAGACATTCTCGTCTTGCTTCATTTTCATGATGACACACGAGGACACAGAAGATTTAATTACAAGGCGTTGCCCTTTTTTTGAGAACTGATTATTAAGACATATTACCTTAGAGCGATGAAGAATTCTTGATTGAGCAATGACTACTGAATATTTTAGACGGGAGGAACTGGTTGGTTTTCTCTTTGATGTCACTCAGTAGTATATATACTCCCTTGTCCTCCATCACTGCACGCATAGCGCTTAGATTTCGGCAGAATCACACCTTCGCTGTCATTCCTAGAAGAGAAGGAAGGTATGTAACATTCACTATTACTAAACTGTACTATTCTATTATGTATTAATCTGTGTATTATCATAAGATGTTTTGGGATATTATGTATATAGAGCAACTCCTGAAACATACGTTTGTAAATTTAGTTCACCACTTTGCTGGTTTATCATGAAATTATGCACTAAATTGGCACTGTGCAAATAAATGTGTCTTCTGAATTTAAAGGGAACCTATTATCCGATCTATGGTCTAGTGTTGAGTTAGTTAATTTACTTATTTAAAGAGATTGTCCACTACTTTTACATTTATGCCCTATTCTTAGAATAGGCCATCAAAGTCTGACCAGCCAAGGTCCGGTACTCGGCACCTCCACGATCAGCTGTTATTAGTGCCGGTGGCCGTCGGCCGGAAGTACTTACTTGAGAAGCTTGGCCGTCTACTTGTAGTGGGCGCCACGGGGTACTGCACATTTGCCACTTATTCAATTCAATAGGAGGTGAATATGCAGTAACAAGCCCCAACCACTTCAAGGAGACAGCATGTAAGTAATTCCAGCCAGTGGTAGCAGCCGTCGACACTGAAAACAGCTGATCGGCAGGGGTGCCAAATGCCGGACCCCAGCCAATCAGACATTGATGCCCTATCCTAAGAATAGGGCATCAACGCAAAAGTAGTGGACAACTTCTTTAAGTCATTTGTATTAAATCGCTGGTTAAATTCTGCAGTGCTGGAGTCCTCTTTATTATGTGCTGACAAGTTTTTTTTAAAGGGGTTCAAAAAACAATAGGCAGTGTCCAAACAGGTGTTGTTCCAACCGTTGTACCATCATAGGTCAAAACATTGTCTTTTGAATATGGCAGTATAAACCAAGTCTTGATTGGAACATCCTCTTGTTGAGCTATATTGTTTCCAAGTGGGTTCCTTGGTTTTTTGGACTGTGCATCCCTCTGAAAGAGAGTGCTGTGGGCCATATCTCTACTAAGTCCTTAAGATGGTTCGTGGTTGTCTGGGACTTATATCTTGATGAACTTTCCAATGCTTAAGTGAATAGGAGATATACTGCAGTACATGGCAGGGGCCACTAAACAATATACACAGTGGTAGTGTTCCTCTCTGTACATTGCTCACATCTGGTTTTGTGCCCTCACCAATCTCACGCTGATTACCTATCTTATGGATAGGTCAATATATAAGATATACCATTAAATCACTCATTAAACCAAAGTAAATACCAAACAATCCGCATATGTAAACATATCCAATTTTTATTAGTTCCAAATAAATATATACATAACTATATATGACTTAAATAAAAACATTGAAAAAAATACACCATAAAACCCAGAAACAAGGGGCAGTATGTTAAATTGTAAATCCCACAATGGTTAAATGTAATCAATACAATGTATGCTATGGGAATCAAGCGGTAGAGGTAAAATGCAAACACATATACATTATAATTGGATATATAATATAGGAACTCAAAACACGATTATAAAGCTAGATGACATGGTAAGCATAATAAAAAAAAATCTTGATTTGAGAATTACCCCTCAGCAAGAGTTCCTAAAACTACACAGCAGTGCTTCAGCACCAGTACTCACCACAAGCCGTAAATAATGGACCACAGACAGACCACGCTGCCCAGTACCGGGAGGCATGTTTCGCGTATAGCTCATCATATCAATATATAAGTTCTTGACAACCTGTAAAATGCATAAGCTGCAACTCTTCCTACCAACCCACTAGTGTTTGAGAGCTTTCTATCTGTACTGTGCATGAGTAGATGGCTGTCAAACTACAGCAAATGTGCAACAAGAACACTTGCATAAGATAAACAGGGATTTAATGAAAAAACAACTCTCTGATCTGGATTTATTTTACACTGCCATCAGATAAGATTTTATTGGCCTAGTGACTTCATCCCTTTAAGCAAAGATCTGAATTTGTTATACCATATACAGAAAATCAATAATTATGTAAATGTTATCAATCTACTAGATTATTCTGCCTTTTTAAAGTCTGAATTTTGGATATGAATATTACATATTTAATCAATCATTACTCGTTGTCCTTTCTAGTTAAGAATGCAGATCTTCGTTAAAACCTTGACTGGCAAGACCATCACCCTTGAGGTGGAGCCCAGTGACACAATTGACAATGTGAAAGCCAAGATTCAAGACAAAGAAGGTATCCCACCTGACCAGCAGAGATTGATCTTTGCTGGAAAACAGCTTGAAGATGGCCGCACCCTCTGTGACTACAACATTCAGAAAGAATCCACACTCCACCTTGTGCTCCGTCTCAGAGGTGGTATGCAGATATTTGTCAAAACCCTGACTGGCAAAACCATTACCCTCGAGGTAGAGTCCAGTGACACTATTGAAAATGTGAAAGCCAAGATTCAAGACAAAGAAGGTATCCCACCTGACCAGCAGAGATTGATCTTTGCTGGAAAACAGCTTGAAGATGGCCGCACCCTCTGTGACTACAACATTCAGAAAGAATCCACCCTCCACCTTGTGCTCCGTCTGAGAGGTGGTATGCAGATATTTGTCAAAACCCTGACTGGCAAAACCATTACCCTCGAGGTAGAGTCCAGTGACACTATTGAAAATGTGAAAGCCAAGATTCAAGACAAAGAAGGCATTCCACCAGATCAACAGAGATTGATCTTCGCTGGCAAGCAACTGGAGGATGGTCGCACTCTCTGTGACTACAACATCCAGAAGGAATCTACTCTTCATTTGGTTCTTCGTCTAAGAGGTGGTATGCAGATCTTTGTTAAAACCTTAACAGGCAAGACCATCACCCTCGAGGTGGAACCCAGTGACACCATTGACAATGTGAAAGCCAAGATCCAGGACAAAGAGGGCATCCCACCAGATCAGCAGAGGTTGATCTTTGCTGGAAAACAGCTTGAAGATGGCCGTACTCTCTGTGACTATAACATCCAGAAGGAATCCACCCTTCATCTTGTGCTCCGTCTGAGAGGTGGTATGCAAATATTTGTCAAAACCCTGACTGGCAAGACCATCACCCTCGAGGTAGAGCCCAGTGACACAATTGACAATGTGAAAGCCAAGATCCAAGACAAAGAAGGTATCCCACCTGATCAGCAGAGGTTGATCTTTGCTGGCAAGCAGCTTGAAGATGGCCGCACCCTCTGTGACTACAACATCCAGAAAGAATCCACTCTCCACCTTGTGCTCCGTCTCAGAGGTGGCATGCAGATATTTGTAAAAACCCTAACTGGCAAGACCATCACACTCGAGGTAGAGCCCAGTGACACAATTGACAATGTGAAAGCCAAAATCCAGGATAAAGAGGGCATCCCACCAGATCAGCAGAGGTTGATCTTTGCTGGAAAACAGCTTGAGGATGGCCGCACACTCTGTGACTACAACATCCAGAAAGAATCCACCCTCCACCTTGTGCTTCGTCTGAGGGGTGGCTGTTAGAAGCGAATGCTGAAAATACGGATTTAAAATTGAAAACAATGGAATTCATGATTCATTTGCTTATTCATTTATAACATTCACTCTAGTTATATTGGTTTGA
The DNA here is from genome assembly GCA_033576555.1 of Oophaga sylvatica. Taxonomy (NCBI): domain Eukaryota; kingdom Metazoa; phylum Chordata; class Amphibia; order Anura; family Dendrobatidae; genus Oophaga; species Oophaga sylvatica. The sequence continues at coordinate 588,840,532 of JARQOD010000002.1, forward strand.
GTAATCATTTAAGTTTTTCGATAAAGCTATCAGTATGTGGTTCTATGGTGTTAATTTTTTTTATAAAATTGTCTTATTAAAAGAATCCCAGATAAAACTTGTTTCATTTTATGGAATTTAATTTATATTAAAAAAAATTAAGTAGAAACTTTTCTTTATGGATATTTCTTTGGCTATTAACTGTAAGGAAATGTAGCTCTCTGTTTTCATAGTGAGGGTGATCAATGAGTGGAACAGGCTGCCACGAGAGGTGGTGAGTTCTCCTTCAATGGAATTCTTCAAACAGAGGCTGGACAGACATCTGTCTGAGAGGGTTTAGTGAATCCTGCATTGAGTAGGGGATTGTTAACGATGACCCTTGAGGTCCCTTCCAACTTTAACATTCTATGATGCCAAGTCCAGTGGCCTTCATCAAATATTTGATATCCTAAGACAGGGGTGGAGAACCTGTCTGGTGCCTGGGCAGAATCCTGGGGACTATAGGCATTGGGCCAGCAATTGTGTTTTGATGGCCACCTGTCTTTTAATTTCTTCTTCCTCTTTGAACGCACGCCCTCATCGTTCACTACTAAGATTACATCTTGACACCAGTGCAAGCGTCAATCCTTACTTTTTGAGCGGAGTTAGCGCACAATTTTTACGGCCCCAGAAAAATGGTTTAAATATCCAAATGGCACTTGACAGAAAAAAGTTCCCCACTCCTGTCATAATATATTTGTGTCACTTAAAGAGGTTGTGTCTGAAGGACAACTACAGTATATCACTATCAAAGATAATGAGCCAGAAGAGAAGATTCACGCAAAGGAGCATCTGCACTCATGGCTGGCAGATGTAATATATCACATGGGTCAGTTTCTTTTTACATTTGTCCTCATAGGGGAAAAAAGTTTAAGTCTAAGCAATTTAGACTTTTTATGGTTAATGAACAAGTCATGGCATATAAGCATTCTAAAATATACTTAATTTTTCTTTCCTATGTTCTTAAAGAGAAACTAAACTTTTTAACTTATTTTTCATATTTAGCAGGCACTAGAATTGCTTGCAGATATGTAGGGTCCAGGTCCTAAGACTCTTGAGAAGTGTGCAGCTCAACAAACAGGAGCGTACAGCTCAGCAGACAGGACGTACAGCTCAGCAGAGAGGAGCATACAGCTCAGCAGACAGGAAAGCATACAGCTCAGCAGACAGGAGCTACAGACAGCAGAAGGAGTACAGCTCAGCAGACAGGAGCTACAGATCAGCAGAAAGGACATACAGCTCAGGCAGACAGGAGCATACAGCTCAGCAGACAGGAGCGTACAGCTCAGCAGACAGGAGCGTACAGCTCAGCAGACAGGAGTGTACAGCTCAGCAGACAGGAGCGTACAGCTCAGCAGACAGGAGCGTACAGCTCAGCAGACAGGAGTGTACAGCTCAGCAGAGAGGAGCATACAGCTCAGCAGACAGGAGCATACAGCTTAGCAGACAGGAGAGTACAGCTCAGCAGACAGGAGCATAGAGCTCAGTAGATAGGGGTGTACAGATCAGCAGACAGGGGCATACAGCTCAACAGATTTATTTTACACTGCCATTAGATAAGATTTTATTGGCCTAGTGACTTCTTCCCTTTAAGCAAAGATCTGAATTTGTTATACCATATACACAAAATCAATAATTATGTTAATGTTATCAATCTTCTGCCTTTTATAGTCTGAATTCTGAATATGAATATTACATATTTAATCAATCATTACTCATTGTCCTTTCAAGATAAGAATGCAGATCTTCATTATAACCTTGACTGGCAAGACCATCACCCTTGAGGTGGAGCCCAGTGATACAATTGACAATGTGAAAGCCAAGATTCAAGACAAAGAAGGTATCCCACCTGACCAGCAGAGATTGATTCTTTGCTCCTTCTACTTTCTCCACCCACTCCCCAACACCCTTCCCTACACAGACAGGGATGAGACCATCCTCCCTTAGGGTATGTCCAGGGTGCCCTGCTGCTATAGTCTGTGTTGGGTGCAGGTGTTAGAGACCTGGGTGGTGCTCTCTCCTTACCTGAGAGTGGAGTACCACACCTCTGGATGAGGTGCAGTACCTCTGTGGCGACTGAACCCTCAGGGGCACCACAATTACATTCTCACGCTGGTAACACCTCCTTTCATTTAAAAGAAGCTCTGGAGGCAGACTCTCAGGGAGATCAGTGTCCAGCTCATAGATCTTAGCAGCTCATTTACATATTAAAAAATGTTGATTTCTCTGGAATAAGACATCAGATCGCAGGTATCAAAGTACCATTTTATTCAGCTTCCTATGACCTACATACCCATATAGACGGCTTAGAAGGGTTAATACCACTGACACATTCCCTTTAAGATTTACGGTATTTATTTCACCGTGCTTTGCTTGATTTTATGAAAGCAATTACACACGAGCTTGTTAGAAGAGTAAAGCACATATGTTGTTTATTGTAATTTATCTCCCTATATACTAAATCAAATTGTAAAGTTCTTTAAAAGAAAATATGCATGTGCAGTTTCCTATTCCTAAAGAAAACCATCCAGTATAATACAAGTAACCTACAATGTCCTGAATTTCTAGTAGACTCTTATCATCTAGTCAATGTCATAATTCATCATTTAAGATATGGTTGATAGTGATATAGCATGGAATTAATAGTAGTAGTATTTAGTAGCAAAAAGAGAAAAGGGAGAGTGGAACAAGACATGAAAAAGAAAATGTGAACAAACTAAAAAATATTTTTTATTAAATTACATTAAAGAGGTAGTACAGGCTTATCACAAAATTCTGTGACTGCAGACTTGTGAATCCTCACAGGGCGCACTGTCAGGATTCTCCGATGTCGGCATCAAGACTGAGGGCCCATGGGACCACAAGTATGCGATATGCCGGCCACATTCCCGATAGATATACGGCCTCGCTCAATACGAGAGAATGTAGCCAGGAGACTGTATATCGCATACTTGCGGTCATATGAGCACTCCGTCTTGACGTCAACATCGGAGAATCTGCACAGCGCGCGCTGTGTGCGCTGTGAGGATTTACAAGTCTGCAGCTGCATAGAGAGACTGAAGACTTTTATGATAAGCCTGGACAAAGCCGTTTAATATATGGCAACCAGCTTGCAGGACAATATTAAGGATCGATATATGAATAGGAATAAAATCTGTCACCAACACAAGCCAAAGGTCATTAAAACATCTTGAAACAATCCCTGTAAAGGGTCTTTAGGTATTAAAAAAAAAACACATTACCTAAAATGATTAAACAATAGATTTTGTTTCCTTGCTTCTACATTCACTATCCAATAGCCATTAAATTAAGGGGCAATTCCCAACAGTGAAAATTATCTTCCATCCATTGGACTGGTGACAACTTTCCAACCAGTGGCGGTCTGAATGCTGGAACCTCCCGCTTTATCTCAAGAATGTTGTTTGAAATGCCAGTGACTGCCGGATAAAGTCAAGCTCTGTACTTCGCTTCTTTGGCATTCCCATTGAGAAAAGTATGTGCACACGTTGCGGATTTTGATGCGTTTCCGCAGCGTTTTTGGATGCTCGGAAACGCAACAGATCCCCAGTTTTTTGTGTGAATCTGCAGCGTTTCTGCACCCATTGACTTGCATTGAGTCGAGCACATCCGCAGCAAAACCGCAGGTCTAAAAAAGATCTGAGGTTTTGCTGCGGGTGAAACGCTGCAGATCGGGAGGAGTGAAGTGTGTGAGCGGTGACTGTGTGTGTGTATACAGTCATGGACAAAAGTTTTGAGAATGACACAAATATTAATTTTTACAAAGTCTACTGCTTCACTTTTTCTAATGGCAATTTGCATATACTCCACATTGTTATAAAGAGTGATCAGCTTAACAGCAAAGTCAATATTTGGCTAGAAAATGAACTTTATCCCCCAAAACACATTTCAACATCATTGCAGCCCTGCCTTAAAAGGACCAGCTAACCTCTTTTCAGTGATTGCTCCATTAACACAGGTGTGGGTGTTGATGAGGACATGGCTGGAGATCAATCTGTCATGATTAAGTAAGAATGACACCACTGGACACTAGAGTTGAGTGATACTTTCCGATATGCTAAAGTATCGGAATCGGAATGGTATCGCCGATATCACTAAAATATCGGCGATACCCGATACCGATACCGGAAGTCCCATGTAAGTCTATGACAACAAAATATCGCAACTAAAAAAACCCCATTCTTTCCTTGTAAACACTAAATATACACACATAGAATACATATATATATATAATATATATATATACATGTCATTGTGACATATATATATACATATATGTATAGTTTATACACTTCTACATAGTAAAATATCCTTTGATTCAATTGCCGGGTAAAGCCGGCTTCAGTGAAAAGACAGAAGCACCCGACATGAAATGACAATTGTTTGTGCAAATTAGATAGCAAAGGACATGAAAAGACATGGTTAACCCTATGTACACCAAGTGTCATTTCATGTTGGGTCACCCGACATGAAATGACACTTGGTGTACATAGGGTTAAACATTTCTTTTCATGTCCTTTGCTATCTAATTTGCACAAACAATTAAATCAGACTATGTGTGCAAAATTTCACACCTCTAGGGGTTAATTAAAGGTGTAAATTCGTTGTAAAAAAAACGGACTTTTTTGCTACGAATTTACACCTTTAATTAACCCCTAGAGGTGTGAAATTTTGCACACATAGTCTGATTTAATTGTTTGTGCAAATTAGATAGCAAAGGACATGAAAAGACATGGTTAACCCTATGTACACCAAGTGTCATTTCATGTCGGGTTCTGCATTTTCACAAAAGCCGGCAATTGAATTAGCGGCTATTATACTATGTAGAAGTGTATGAACTACAAATATAAATATATATATATATGTGTCACAAATTCAATGACATGTATATATATATATGAGGTGTAAAATTGCTGAAAAAAAATGCGTGGGCTCCCGCCCTATTTTCGCAACCAGACAGACAAAGCCAGTGAGTGGGGGCAGATAATAATAGCCCAGAGAGGGACCATTATTTTTGCCCCCCCCGGCTACTAACATCTGCCCCCAGACACCCCAGGAAAGACAAATCTATAATTAGATTCGCCCTTTCTGGCACTTTGCCCGTCTATTCCCATTGCCCTGTAGCGGTGGCGAATGGGTTAATATGGGGTTAAAGCCACCTTGCTATTGAAAGGTGACCTTAAGCCAGGTTAATAATTGAGAGCTGTCAATTAGACAACTATCAATTATTAATCCTATTGCATGAAATAAAAATAAAACACACACACTTTAATTAAAAATCATTTTAATGAAATAAAGACACATGTTTTTGACCATCTTTTATTTTACTGCAAAAACCATTTCCTGTAATAAAAATAAAATAAAAAAGCAAAATTATTCTTACCTATCCCATGCACAGTCAGGTCCCACGGTGTAATCCTTCAGAAAGGGTTAATGTTTACTGCAGGGACCGCAGCTAATGCTGCAGCCTCACAGTAAACCCCAAATGAATGAGTTCCTCTCCTGCCTGACAGGAGAGTAAAGGCTGGGTGTCACATAACGATACACCAGCGATCCCGACAACGATATGCACTTGTCAGGATCGCTGGTGTATCGCTACATGATCGCTGCTGAGCTGCCAAACAGGCAGCTCAGGCAGCGATCTGGGACAGCGACACTGCGGGTAACATCGCTTAAGGCCCGTCTCACATAGCGATATCGCTACCGAGATCGCTGCTGAGTCACTAGTTTTGTGACGCAGCAGCGAGCTCACCAGCGATATCGCTGTGTGTGACATTCAGCGACGATCAGCCCCCCTGCCGGGTATCGCTGATCGTCGCAGAAATGTCAGGACCTTTTTTTGATCGCTGGTTTCCCTCTGACAGGCACGCATCGCTGCGTGTGACAGGCGGGAAACCAGCGATCAAAGGTCCTGACATTTCAGCGACGATCAGCGATACCCGGCAGGGGGGCTGATCGTCGCTGAATGTCACACACAGCGATATCGCTGGTGAGCTCGCTGCTGCGTCACAAAACTAGTGACTCAGCAGCGATCTCGGTAGCGATATCGCTATGTGAGACGGGCCCTTAAGTGGAAAGCTTAATTGATTGCTTTCCACTTTCACTTCAGGTCAGCCAGGGACACAATCAGTGACGTCAGAGGGAACTGATTAACAAAAATAGGGGTTCCCTTCGAAAAAAAAATGGCGTGGGGTCCCCCCTATTTTGTTAACCAGCCAGATGAAGCAGACCGCTGAGGCCTGGATTTTCAGGCTGTTAAGGAGCCAAGATCCATGGACCTTGCCAGCCTGATAATACCAGGCCACAGCAGTCTGCATATCTTGGCTGATTAACAAAAATAGGGGATCCCCTTGAAAAAAATTGGCGTGGGGTCCCCCCTATTTTTGTTAACCAGCCAGATGAAGCAGACCGCTGAGGCCTGGATTTTCAGGCTGTTAAGGAGCCAAGATCCATGGACCTTGCCAGCCTGATAATACCAGGCCACAGCAGTCTGCATATCTTGGCTGATTAACAAAAATAGGGGATCCCCTCGAAAAAAATTGGCGTGGGGTCCCCCCTATTTTTGTTAACCAGCCAGATGAAGCAGACCGCTGAGGCCTGGATTTTCAGGCTGTTAAGGAGCCAAGATCCATGGACCTTGCCAGCCTGATAATACCAGGCCACAGCAGTCTGCATATCTTGGCTGATTAACAAAAATAGGGGATCCCCTCGAAAAAAATTAGCGTGGGGTCCCCACTATTTTTGTTAACCAGCCAGATGAAGCAGACCGCTGAGGCCTGGTTTTTCAGGCTGGTAAGGATCCAATATCCATGGACCTTGCAAGCCTGATAATACCAGGCCACAGCAGTCTGCTTAGCTTGGCTGGTTAACAAAAATAGGGGATCCCCTCGAAAAAAAAAACGGCGTGGGGATCCCCCCTATTTTTGTTAACCAGCCAAGTAAAATGCAGACTGCTGCGGCCTGGTATTAAAAGACTGTCAAGGCCCATGGATTTTGGCCCTCAACAGCCTGATAATACCAGGCTACAGCAGCCCCACATTTGGCGCATCAAAAGATGTGCCAATTGTGGCACTTTACCCGGCTCTTCCCACTTGCCCTGTAGCGGTGGCAAGCGGGGTAATAAGGGGTTAATGTCACCGTTGATTGCACGGTGACAATAAGCCCGGTTAATAATGGAGAGGTGTCAATAAGACACCGATCCATTATTAATCCCAAAGTTATTAAATGTGTAAAAAAAAGACAAAGCAAGAAAAAAGTATTTTAATGAAATAAAAGAGACAACACAGTTTTCATTTCTTTTATTATACACTCATTCCTGCGACACCATCGATCTCCTGTAAAAAAAGAAAAAAAACAAACCAACAGTATACCACCTGTCCGACGCAGTCCATAGTAACGATTGTCCCACGACGATCCAACTCTGCTACATCGCAATGACAGGCAGAGCCTGTCATTGCAACGCAGCACAGCTGATTACCTGCTTCCCCGGCGGTGACGTCATCGGACTGACTGCTTTAACGGCCGGATTACCCAGCAGTCACTGCAGTTATCGCGAGAAACTGCATGTGACCGCCGGGGAGAAGAGGATGGCGGCCATGAAGCAGTCCAGGACGTGACCGCCGGAGATCTTCTGCCAGGTAAGTGCCGCTGACTCCTGACAGACCCGACAGACGGACACTGACAGTGACAGTGACATCCCGATTCCGGTATCCGATAAGACGAAAATATCGGAACTCGGAATCGGAATTCCGATACAGCTAATATCGGCCGATACCCGATATTTGCAGTATCGGAATGCTCAACACTACTGGACACTTTAAAAGGAGGCTGGTGCTTGGCATCATTGTTTCTCTTCTGTTAACCATGGTTATCTCTAAAGAAACACGTGCAGTCATCATTGCAATGCACAAAAATGGCCTAACAGGGAAGAGTATTGCAGCTAGAAAGATTGCACCTCAGTCAACAATCTATCGCATCATCGAGAACTTCAAGGAGAAAGGTTCCATTGTTGCCAAAAAGGCTCCAGGGCGCCCAAGAAAGACCAGCAAGCGCCAGGACCGTCTCTTAAAAGTGTTTCAGCTGTGGGATCGGGCTACCAGCAGTGCAGAGCTTGCTCAGGAATGGCAGCAGGCAGGTGTGAATGCATCTGCATGCACTGTGAGGCGGAGACTCTTGGAGCAAGGCCTGGTCTCAAGGAGGGCAGCAAAGAAGCCACTTCTCTCCAGAAAAAACATCATGGACAGACTGATATTCTGCAAAAGGTACAGGCAGTGGACTGCTGAGGACTGGGGTAAAGTTATTTTCTCTGATGAATCCCCTTTTCGATTGTTTGGGACATCAGGAAAACGCTTCATTCGGAGAAGACAAGGTGAGCGCTACCACCAGTCTTGTCTCATGCCAACTGTTAAGCATCCTGAAACCATTCATGTGTGGGGTTGCTTCTCAGCCAAGGGAATCGGCTCTCTCACAGTGTTGCCTAAAAACACAGCCATGAATAAAGAATGGTACCAGAATGTCCTCCAAGAGCAACTTCTCCCAACCCTCCAAGAGCAGTATGGCGATCAACAATGCCTTTTCCAGCATGATGGAGCACCTTGCCATAAAGCAAAGGTGATAACTAAATGGCTCAGGGAACAAAACATAGAAATTTTGGGTCCATGGCCTGGAAACTCCCCAGATCTTAATCCCATTGAGAACTTGTGGTCAATCATCAAGAGACGGGTGGACAAACAAAAACCTAAAAATTCTGACAAAATGAAAGCATTGATTGTGCAAGAATGGACTGCTATCAGTCAGGATTTGGTCCAGAAGTTGATTGAGAGCATGCCAGGGAGAATTGCAGAGGTCCTGAAGAAGAAGGGTCAACACTGCAAATATTGACTTGCTGCATTAACTCATTCTAACTGTCAATATAAGCTTTTGTTACTCATATGTTTGCAATTATATTTCTGTCTGTGATAAAAACATCTGTCAAACACACATAAAAACCAGAGGGCAGCAGATCATGTGAAAATATAATATTTGTGTCATTCTCAAAACTTTTGGCCATGACTGTAGTGTGTGGGCGGTGACTGTGTGCGTGTATGCTGTGTGCCGGTGTCTGCGTGATCTGTGTATGTGTGGGTGTCTGTGGGGCTGTGCAGGGTCTGCGGGGCTGTGTGGGGGTTTGCGAGCCTGTGTTTGTGTGTGTGCAGGCATTGTCCAATGGAACTACTAGTCCCATCCGGCTATGCCTGCTACAGTGAGACCATTAGCCAATGATGGGATAGTAGTAGTCCCATCAACCGGCTAATGTGTTGAATGTTAAAAAAAAACACATACACACATATATAGTCCATACTCACCATAATCCCCGAAGCCCTTTTTCACCTGAAAAAAAACAAAAAAAAACAATACAACCAATATACTCCCTGTGTCCGACGTAATCCCATTAATAACGATTGTCCCACAATGACCTCCCGCTCTCCAGGGGCACCGGTGTACAGTGACGGACATAATCCTTGGCACTGTATCACTCCGCCGGCAGGTCACAGGAGATCACTTGTCATTTGCGGCACTACAGCCGTGAGAATTTTCTCACGGCTGTAGTGCCGTAAAGTGAACTCCGATGATACACTGCTGGAGGGTTATCACCGGAGGCCTATAGAGCGGTCACATCTGCTGATATGACCGCTCTGTAGGGGAGATCGTCATGGGACACTCGTTTTAAAGAAGGACTGCATAGGAAAGGAAGTATACTGTTGTTTTTTTTCGTTTTTTTGCAGGTGTTCGATGGATTCAAATGGATTTAGGTGTACAATAAAAGTTATGAAAAACCGTGTCGTGTTTTATTTCATTTAAATACTTTATTCTTATGTGTATGTGTTTTTTAAACCTTTCAAGATATAAGATTAATAATGGATAGGTGTCTTCTTGAAACCTCTCTATTATTAACCTGGCTTAATGTCACCTTACAATAGCAAAGTGACATTAACCCCTTATTACCCCATGTGCCACTGCTACACGGCAGTGGGAAGAGAGGGGCTAAGTGCCGGAATTGGCGCATCGTACAGATGCGCCAATTCTGGGGCGGCTGGGCGCTGGTATTTTTAGTCGGGGGGCGCCAATATCGATGGCCCCTTCCTAGACTATGAATATCAGTCCGCAGCTGTCTGCCTTTCTGGCTATAAATTATAGGGTGACCCCACATCATTTTTTGGGGGGTCCCCCTATTTTAATAGCTAGTAAAGGCTAGCTGCAGACTGATATTCATAGCCTGGGAAGCTCCATGTGTATTAACCCCTTCCAGGCTAAAAATATTGGCCCCAGCCGTCGGCTTTCCCCCTCTGGCGCAGAAAATTGCACGGGAGCCCACACCATTTTTTTTTAAATTAAAGATATTGCGTGAAGATTTTGTGTGTGTGTGTATCTTTAACTATTTATATACCATTTTATCTATCTATCCCATATCTATCTATCTATCCCATATCTATCCTATATCTATCTATCTATCTATCTATCTATCTATCTATCTATCTATTTATCTATCTATCTATCTATCTATCTATCTATCTATCTATCTATCTATCTATCTATCTATCCCATATCTATTATCTATCCCATATCTATCTATCTATCTATCTATCTATCTATCTATCCCATATCTATCTATCAATCTATCTAAGAAGAAGAAAATTAGAGCAGCACAAAGAAAGAGAAATACCAAACCTCAATTATTCAATTATTTTTTCTGGATTATCTATCATTTATTATTTATCTATCTATCCCATATCTATCTATCTATCTATCTATCTATCTATCTATCTATCTATCTATCTATCTATCTATCTATCTATCTATCTATCTATCCCATATTCTATCTATCTATCATTATCTATCTATCTATTACTATCTATCTACTATTCATTATCTAATCTATTCTATTCTATAGATCTATTATCATCTATCTAATCTGTCTATCTGTTGTGTAATGGAGTGTGGTTGGACAAATGTAAAAGAGGAGGTTGAACAAGAATGACACTCACAAATCTTTTGTTTGTTTAGCTTACAAAAATGCATACAAATCCTCATGAAAAAACGCATCAAATCCGTAACAAAAAACGCATAAAAACCGCACCTGCATTTCCTGCCAAGAGGTGCGGATTAAGTGCAGAAAATTCTGCAGGCTAGTCTGCAATGTGCGCACATACCCTAAAGAAATCCTAGGTGCACGTGCAGCTACTGCTTCATTCCAAAGGTGAATTTTCAGAGCCATGTTCTCCGGATCGGTGGGTGTCCCAGCAGAACTAATAAGATCGTTATCACTTATCAATGTTGGAAATAATCTTTTAAAGTGAAATATCACAAACTGACGCAAAGTGCAAACTGGATAAATTATCAGGACAATATAAGGGTTCAGGGAGAGCAAAGACACTCAGCCGCAGGATTCTCAATAGAAGACACCAGTAACATAAATTAAAAATGGTATATGGGGGGCAAAAGCGAATGCAGACAGAAGACAGCCCCTGTGCAAGAAGAGTCCGTGACAGTTTAGTGCTTTGGAGGTGGAAATGAGCGCCCTTTCCCTTTGAGCCACTGGTTGCACCAATGATATGTCCGACCCTTACTATGGATGGGGTCTCTGCTACAGATAATGCACTGAGGCCCAGGAGTCACATCTTTAATAGCTGGCACTATCTATGCAACTTCCAGTAACTAAAGTAAAATGCAGGATGAGAAGAACATAGCTGTTCCTCAGCATTTCTCCTGACGGACCACAAGATGGCATGTCGAAGGAAAACTTGAAAGAATCTGAGACCTGATCCTGCCAATTACAGCCGGTGCTTGCAAGCAATAGCATCACATAAAAATCTGACTACCCAATGTCCCCATACAGACTCGAACTTGAAGCATACACAGGAGATAAGAATTATTTTCTTGGTTAAAAGCCTCAAACTGCTCTAAACAATGAGATTCCCTTCTGGATCCACTGCAGGTCCCATTTCAGAGTTCACCTGATCGCTGATGATCTCCTGGTCCCATCCTAAAAAAACCAGAAATGGCTGGAAATTCCCACTTAGCCAATCAATGGCTGAGGGTAGTCATTTATAAGTCTTTTTGAGAGAGTCCAAGATACTATTCTTATATAGTGTGGCCGATGGTGAACTCCTGAACACATTCATCAGTGCAGGAGCAGCCGTAAGTCCTTACCTTGCCATAGGCAGCTATTTTTGAGGTTCTCATATGTTGCTTTCGATCAGGACTTCACAAACTTGTATGTCAAGATCAGATTTTGATGATAAAAAAATCAGGTCTATGCTTTATTATTATGTAGTTTAATTACATAGTTTTCACAAATGTACTTTTTTGCTTCCCTACTGCAGCTGGACTATGTACGTACCAGTAGGATGCTCTTTGTTAGCCATTGTAGTTACACATCAGTAATACAACATTATGTGGAATCTGTCACTCCCCACACACAAATGAAACTAAATACACTAAATACACAGTCACATATAAAAAGTGCACCCTTAGTGTATTAATCTTTGTTTTTAGTGACCAGAAATTGCTGATTAATCAATCTGCAAACTAGAGTGCTTGGTGAATCCTTGATATGGCCCGGAGCTAAGTGTTCTGTCAGCAGTGATGTAACGCCAATGACGGCAGACTACGCAGCCGCTATGGGGTCTGTGAGTCTGAAAAACCCAAAGCCAGCACCGCCATTGGGTCCCTCTGCCTGGCTTCGCACTTTCAACTGTACTGGCATCCATAAGGGCTATGTGGGGCCTTTATACTATTTGGTGGACTATGTGGGGGCCATTATACTGTATGGAGGGCTATGTGGGATCCATTATACTATATGGAGGGTTATGTGGGGCCATTAAAAAGAGGCACTGAGGCATATGTACTCTTAACTGCCGCCGTTAAAAGGCATATCAGCGGTCGTTATATGGTTAAAGGTGTGGTCCGCATTCCAAAGTTATTTTCATCCTAATCACTATTTAATGCCATAATCTAAACTATTTTCTAATACACTTGAATTAAAAACTCCCGATCCTTCTCTTACTATGCTATCTTACTTTTTGTTTTTACTTTTCACCTCCTTTTTGATGACTCTTCATTAAGAATCCCAGTACATACTGGGATATTCAAATGAAGCGTCATGAGGGGTCAGAGGCCACCACCGCAGCCTGTGCCCCCTCCCTGAAACAATGTGTCATCAGTGACAATAGTGTCAGGGCAGGGCTATTCCCTGCAGGCTGTGCACTGTGCGATGTGCACAATGACAACGCACTCTCTGTTGCAAGCTCAGATCAGCAATAACGAGACAGCAACAGAGAGCGTTGTCAGAATACCCTGCATGCAGAGACTTGTGACTTCACTTGCGGGTGCAGCGTTGGTCTCTGCATGCTGGGTATTCTGACAATACGTTCTGTTGTTGACTCATTACTGCTGATCTGAGCCAAGAGCAGAACGCGCTGCCATTGTGCACATTGCGCAGGGACTGGCCGATCCCTTGAACGCCATCTCTGGACTCTGTCTCTTCCCCCTGATGGTGCTTTGCTTGAGTATTCCAGCATGCACTGGGTTTCTCAAACAAAGCTTCATCAAAAAGGAAGTGGAAAAAAAAAGAAAGAAATTCAGTGAGCTAATGTAGTTAGGGAAGAATAGGGAATTTTTAATTCTAGTATATTAGGATATAGTTTAGATTGTGGCACTAGATACAGTACATAGGGATTTAGGATGAAAGTTACTTTGGACCACTGTTGTGAATGGACTTGAAATGAGTTCTGAGCAGAGGCTCCCTCTGGTGGTTACAAGCAGTACTGGACTGTCCAGTGAAGATTGTGAGGATTGGGAATCAGGTGTTACTGACTGGTCTTATATAAGGGAGTCGCCTTCCCATCAGGGTTGCCGGTGATCAATTGTTCTGGTCTCAATCCTTGATTCCTGTTTCCTTTGTAGCCTGCTGTGTCGTGTCTGCATCTCCTGCTAACAGATAAGACATTTTCTTCTTTTTGTTTTTGTGCTTGATTTTTGCATTTTGTCCTGCACTTCTGTGGGGGCCTTCAGGGTCCCCTCCGGGGGCTTTTGCCCTCTCAGTTTAGTTCAGCCACTGATGTTTGTACATTTGCTTTTTACAGTTTTTTCAGTGGCTGCTGTTTTGATTTTGTTACACCAGAGAACTAATTTAGGTGGTAGAGGTCGTGTGATCTCAGGTGTTTTTGAAATTAGTAGAGTTGGTGCTTTTCAGGGTTTTTTGGGATTGCAGTAAGTGCCCTTCCTATCCTTTTCTATTTAGGTAGTTTGGGCCCCAACGTTTGCTCATACTATTTTCTGTCTGTGTCAGTATTTCTTCTTGTCTAACCGCCATTACATGTTTGGGGGCTTTCTATGTTCTTTGGGGATCTGCTCCGGGGCAGATAGCTTTCCTCTTTCTATCTTTAGGTGTAGTTAGTTTCTCAGGCTGTGACGAGGCGTCTAGGACCAACGTAGGAACGCTCCACGGCTGCCTCTAGTTGTGGTGGTTAGTCAGGGTACTGCAATCTCATAGATTCCAACTGCTCTGGTGTATTGCCTTTTTTACCTGCACTCCTGAGTTACCGAAACATAACAGTATCACCGGCCTAAAAATTGAAATGGACCCAGTCAAGGTTCAGGCCATCTGTGATTGGGTCCAACCTACTTCATTGAAGGCTCTTCAAAGATTTTTGGGTTTTGCCAATTTTTATCGTAAATTTATTGGTAATTTCTCGGTTATTGTTAAACCATTAACTGATTTGACCAAAAAGGGTTCTGATGTGGTGAATTGGCCTCCTGAGGCAGTCTCTGCATTTCAGGAACTTAAGCAGAGATTCACTTCTGCTCCTGTTCTACGGCAGCCTGATGTTTCTCTGCCATTTCAGGTGGAGGTTGATGCCTCTGAAATTGGGGCAGGTGCCGTTTTGTCCCAAAGAGATCCAGAGACCTCTAAAAGTAACCCTTGTGCCTTTTTCTCTTGAAAATTTTCTCCTACTGAACGTAATTATGACGTGGGTAATCGGGAGTTATTGGCCATGAAGTGGGCTTTTGAAGAGTGGAGACATTGGCTGGAGGGAGCCAAACATCAGGTGGTGGTCCTTACGGACCATAAGAATCTGGTTTATCTGGAATCTGCCAAGCGACTTAATCCTAGTCAGGCCAGGTGGGCCTTGTTTTTCACACGTTTTAATTTTGTGGTTTCCTTTCTTCCTGGCACTAAGAATGTTAAGGCGGATGCCCTCTCGAGGAGTTTCCTTGCGGACTCTCCTGAGGTATCTGATCCTTCTGTTATTTTGAAAGAAGGTGTAGTTCTTTCCGCCATCTCACCCAATTTGAGACTGGCTCTGGAGGGGTGTCAGGAGGATAGGCCCGAGCGCTGCCCTGTTGGGAAATTGTTTGTCCCGGACCAGTGGAAAAAGAGTGTGATGTCTGAGATTCATTGTTCCGCGTTGGCTGGTCATCCCGGAATTTTTGGTACCAGAGACTTGGTTATTCGGTCCTTTTGGTGGCCTACCTTGTCTCATGATGTCAGGGAATTTGTGCAGTCCTGCGGGACTTGCTCTCGCTCCAAGCCTTGCTCTCGCTCTAGTGGTTTGTTGATGCCATTGCCTGTGCCCAAGAGACCATGGACCCATATCTCTATGGATTTCATTTCCGACCTCCCTGTTTCTCAGAGAATGACCATCATCTGGGTGATTTGTGATAGGTTTTCCAAGATGATACATCTTGTGCCATTACCTAAGTTGCCTTCCTCCTCTGAATTGGTGCCTTTGTTCCTTCAGCACGTGGTTCGTTTACACGGCATTCCTGAGAACATTGTGTCTGACAGAGGAGTCCAGTTTGTTTCCAGATTTTGGAGGACCTTTTGTTCTAAACTTGGTGTTCAATTGTCTTTCTCCTCGCATTTCATCCTCAGACCAATGGTCAAACTGAGAGAACAAACCAGACATTGGAGACTTATCTAAGATGCTTTGTGTCTGCTGATCAGGATGACTGGGTCTCTTTTTTGCCTTTGGCTGAGTTTGCTCTTAATAATAGGGCTAGCTCTGCCACTTTGATGTCTCCATTTTTCTGTAATTCTGGGTTTCACCCTCGATTTTCTTCGGGACAGACGGAGGCTTCTGTCTGTCCGGGTGTTGACTCTGTTGTGGAGCGTATGCAACAGATTTGGGACCAGGTAGTGGAGAGGTTGTCCCTCTCTCAGGAGAGGGCCCAGCGGTTTGCTAACCGGCATAGGACTGATGGTCCTCGGTTTAAAGTGGGGGACTTGGTCTGGTTGTCCTCAAAAAATATTCCTATGAGAGTGGCATCTCCTAAATTTAAGCCTAGGTTCATTGGACCTTATAAGATCATGGAGATTCTTAATCCTGTTTCTTTTCGTTTGCTTCTTCCAGGGACATTTAAGATCCATAACGTGTTCCACAAGTCCTTGTTGAAGAGGTTTGTTGAGCCAGTGGTTCCTACTGCTTTGCCTCCTGACCCTGTTCTGGTTGAGGGCAATATGGAGTTTGTGGTTGAGAAAATATTGAATTCTCGTTTTTCTAGACGGAAACTCCAGTATTTGGTTAAGTGGAGAGGTTATGGTCAGGAAGACAATTCTTGGTTGTTTGCTTCGGACATCCATGCTAGGAGACTCATCCGTGCGTATCATAGAACTCATCCTGACCGACCTGGTTGCTCAAGTGAGGGTTCAGTGACCTCTCCTCAAGAGGGGGGTACTGTTGTGAATGGACTTGAAATGAGTTCTGAGCAGAGGCTCCCTCTGGTGGTTACAAGCGGTACTGGACTGTCCAGTGAAGATTGTGAGGATTGGGAATCAGGTGTTACTGACTGGTCTTATATAAGGGAGTCGCCTTCCCATCAGGGTTGCCGGTGATCAATTGTTCTGGTCTCAATCCTTGATTCCTGTTTCCTTTGTAGCCTGCTGTGTCGTGTCTGCATCTCCTGCTAACAGATAAGACATTTTCTTCTTTTTGTTTTTGTGCTTGATTTTTGCATTTTGTCCTGCACTTCTGTGGGGGCCTTCAGGGTCCCCTCCGGGGGCTTTTGTCCTCTCAGTTTAGTTCAGCCACTGATGTTTGTACATTTGTTTTTTCCAGTTTTTTCAGTGGCTGCTGTTTTGATTTTGTTACACCAGAGAACTAATTTAGGTGGTAGAGGTCGTGTGATCTCAGGTGCTTTTGAAATTAGTAGAGTTGGTGCTTTTCAGGGTTTTTTGGGATTGCAGTAAGTGCCCTTCCTATCCTTTTCTATTTAGGTAGTTTGGGCCCCAACGTTTGCTCATACTATTTTCTGTCTGTGTCAGTATTTCTTCTTGTCTAACCGCCATTACATGTTTGGGGGCTTTCTATGTTCTTTGGGGATCTGCTCCGGGGCAGATAGCTTTCCTCTTTCTATCTTTAGGTGTAGTTAGTTTCTCAGGCTGTGACGAGGCGTCTAGGACCAACGTAGGAACGCTCCACGGCTGTCTATAGTTGTGGTGGTTAGTCAGGGTACTGCAATCTCATAGATTCCAACTGCTCTGGTGTATTGCCTTTTTTACCTGCACTCCTCAGTTACCGAAACATAACAGACCACAACTTTGATATTTTGTTGCACAACCTTTTGATGCAATCACAGCAAACAAAAGATTTCGACAACTCTCAATGAAACTTCTATATCCATCCACAGGTATTTTGGCCCAGTTCTCATGAGCAAACTGCACCAGCTGTCTCTGGTGTGACGGTGCCTTCTCCACCAAGATTTCAGCTTGTTGCACAGATGTTCAATAATTAGATCAGGGCTCATAGAAGCCACTTAAAAATAATCCAATGCTTTGCTATTAAACATTCTTGTATGTTTTTAGCTGTGTTTTGGGTCATTAACCTTTTGGAGGACCATGACCTGTGTGACTCACACCAAGCTTTCTGACACTGGCCAGCAAATTTCATGCCTGAATGTCTTGACAGTCTTCAGATTTCGTTGTATCCTCCACAGATTCATAACACCCTATTCCAGATGCAGCAAAGCACCCCCAAAACATAACCAAGCCTCCTCAATGTTTCACAGTAGATATAATGTTCTTTTCTTTGCTTCATTTTTCATCTGTGAGCATAGAGCTGATTTGACTTGCTGTAGAGCTCCAGTTATGTCTTATCCGTCTTAAGAATATTCTCCCAGATGCTTTGTGGCTTGTCAGTATGCATTTTGTCAAATTCCACTCTCGCTTTTTTATGATTTGCTTTCAACAGTGGTTTCCTCCTCGGTCGTCTTCCACTTTGGCCAAGATAGTAATGGATTATATGATCTGGCACTTATGTACCTTGAGCTTCGGGTTCATCTCTAATTTCTTTAGAAGTATTCTGGGCTCTTTGGTTACCATTCGTATTATCCATCTCTTCATCTTGTCATCAAGTTTCCACGACCAGGGAGGTTGGTTACAGTCCCGTAAGATGCTCAAGCAAGGCAGTCGTGGGCGAGCTTTGGTCCCCACTCGCTCTGGTATCCTACAAAAACTGTGTGTCTGCTGTGTATGTGATGCTTCCCACTTACTTCTGGCAGGCGGGTCTCTACTGATTCCAGGAATTCTTCTTCTGGAACCCGGCGAGCAAATAATCCAGGAGATACGTGGTTCATAAAAACCAAACTTTTACTTTGATAATGGCAGTCTGTACAGTATTTACAGGCAGGTACAAAGGATAAAGCCCAATGGGTTGTCATTTTTCCCACAGGTGCTGGATACAACTTTAGCCCTGGTTCTTGGGACAGGTGGCATATCTCACTCTCTGGCTTTCCTAGCCCTTGGGGATTTTCCTCCCCTCTAACAGTATATCTGGTTTGCAATACCTTCCGCCTCATGGGGTCTGAGTTTATCTTTTCCTGTGGCTTCACAAGCTGAGTGTGCCCCTGGCCAATGACATCCATCTCGAGGTTGCCCTTCGCCATTAGACAGAATCACACAGAAGGGTATTTGCGGCAATCCACTGCCCCGAATATTAGGCTCACGTTGTCCCTAGCAGCCAAAAGTCCTGCTGCATACTCACTACTGCCATTGCATTAACTAACTTGTCACTTCCTGCCTCTGTCACTAACAATCAGTTACACCTTCCAACTGGGCTGGCCACTTCAGTTAACCCTGTCCCAGCTAACTGCAGCCCCAGGGGGTATTATACCTTTACCACATACAAATGCATAAAAATACATTTAACCCTTGAGTTACAGTCCTATAGACCTTAAAGGGAACCTGTCAGCTCATTTTTCGCATATAAGCTGCGACCACCGCCATTAGGGGCTTATCTACAGCATTCTTATACAGTCCGGGTCCGATGGGTGTTGCATGTACGAGTCTGGCGCCTCCTATCTTCATGCGATGACGACCTCTTCCTTGCTTCTGTCGTGGCTCCTGCGCAGGCGTAATTCACTGCCCTGTTGAGGGCAGAACAAAGTACTGCAGTGCACAGGCACCGGAAAGGTCAGAGAGGCCCGGTGCCTGCGCACTGCAGTACTTTACTCTGCCCTCAACAGGGCAGAGAATTATGCCTGCACAGGAGCCATGACAGAAGCAAGGAAGAGGATGTCATCGCATGAAGATGGGAGGCGCCGGACCTGGACTTGCGACACCCATCGGACCGGACCGCCCCCCCAAGTGAGTGTAATCTAACTTGTTTTTCTTATCTTTCAGGTTACATTGAGGGCTTATCTACAGCATTACAAAATGCTGTAGATAAGCCCCTAATGGCGGTGGCCGCAGCTTATAGGTGAAAAATTAGGTGACAGGTTCCCTTTAATCTTTTCAATAATATGTGCAACTGTAGTATGAGGAACATCAAGCTATTTAATCTCCAGAGACAACTCTCGCCTTAGCTTTCTTTGGTCTATGTTCAGTGAGGTACAGACAATGATAACAAACAGCACAGTGACTACTTTTCACCCTTCAAATAGGCAGACTGACCTGAATAAAAGTTTGTTGACACTGCTGATGCTAATTACAGGACACATCTTAGTTTCACATGTACCTTTGGTCAAATTATTTTCAATCTTTTCTAGGGTTACCATCATTTTTATCCAGGCCATTTTCATTAGTTTGCTTTTTTAATTTTTTTCAGTTGAACCACAATTCAAAAGCAATGCCTAAATTTCATTAGTTGATATTCAGTAAATTTAAATTGAAAATTACATTTGTCAGTTTCAAGTTATTTCAGTGACCATTATGAATTATTGAGTTTATTAGATGTGGCGCTAGAGGTAATGTTTAGCACCACACATTTGTAAATGCTGAATTTAGCTCTACCTACTGTAGACAAACTTATAGCTGATAAGGTTACATTAGACCATATGCTTAATATAGCTTTATTCTAATTCAATGTCAGCCTGACCTTACTGTAATGTTATAATCAATATACACATACTGTACGTATCACTGCTCAGTATTCCTCACCATATGCTCAATGTACTTGATTTAATTTTCTACCAAATCTCAACATATTGAATTTATGTTCACAGCATTACACCATGACTATATTATCGTCATTCCTCTCTGCCTATTGAGGTCAGTCCAATTTCAGTCGACAACTTATTATAAAGCAGCTGTATAAAATACAGTGCCAATACGTTTTCCGAAATGTTTATGTCTGATGCTGCCAATTAATTTCCAAACTAAAATATATATAATACAAGGTCTCATTCAGACATCCATTATTCACATACGTGTTCTATCTCTGTTCACATTTGGTTTTTTTTTATGAACCTGATCCCCGATTCACCAAGAATGGAGATTTTCTCTCTGGTTTTCATGAGGGGGTGTGATGGAATAAGGCACTAATGATTTATGAAGAGGTGCGCACCTCTTCATGAATCTGGAGGGTCTGACAAGTGGTTTGCGCCTCTTCCCGACCAGAGTAAGATTTGTGGCGTAGGGAACAACACCACAGTTCGTCGTGAATTAGACAAACTGTGGAGCAACAGGCTCTCTGCACTGCAAAGGCTATACACACCTCTGGCTTGCCACAGGCTGGCATCGCACATCGGCGTGCCCATCTCAGGAGGTGCATTTGTAAGGCGGCCAGGGTGGGAGTCGTGGCAACGAGCTGCAGTGTTCCCACGCCCTAGCGCCCCACAGATAAAACATAATGTCCCTTCTGCTGTATGTGTAAAGGAACGGCCACGGGCCAATGCACTGGAAGCTGCTACGTATTTTATCTCTGTAGTCTCCATTCGCCTGGGGTGTTCTCCTCCCATGAGGGAGCGTACAGAGCAATTAGAGTCAGAGTCCCAAATCACGTCAAACAGTTCTGCTTTATTTTCCTCTGGACACAGCACATCCAAGACAGCATAAGCACGTCTTAATCGATACCAGCAATAAATTCTTCACAATTCTGCCTCTTCTGCTCTGCTACACCAGAATGGACCACTAAGTATTGATGGGACGAGGAGCCCGGTGAAAATGGCACTTCGATCTCTTCCCCTGGAGACACTTCAATCCAACATAAGAAAGACACATCTACTAGGTCGTCCACCCCTCTCTGGTTGGTTATCCTGCCCGGATACTTCTGATGGCCCACTCGCTTCTACGCTCATGCACGACCTCTTCTGCTGAGCGTTCCCACAGTGGTTCTTCCACTGGACTACTGCTACGCAAACACACTCTCTTTGGGCTCACGTTTCCCATGGTGAATCCTTCACCGGCTTCTTCAGGGGTTGCTGGTCCCCTCTTCTTCCTACCCTATGCTCAGGGCCCAGGAACGTGGACGTCCTCACACTAGCAAGGTCCACCCCCGACTGACTCCCGCTAAGAGGAGTCTTCTTGACAGATTCCCGCTTGGAGGCAATCTTTCCCTAGCAACAAGTCCCTAAACTATTGTCCCTATAGGACTGGATGTGCTCAATGCCCCCTCTAGTGATCAAACCCAATAACTGCTTTGACATCTCTTTTATAACATACTAACTGGATCTCTAACGTGCCCCCATTAGTGACCCCTCGCAAACTATAATTAACCCATCAATATACAGTACAGACCAAAAGTTTGGACACACCTTCTTATTTAAATATTTTTCTGTATTTTCATGACTATGAAAATTGTAAATTCACACTGAAGGCATCAAAACTATGAATTAACACATGTGGAATTATATACTTAACAAGAAAGTGTGTAACAACTGAAATTATGTCTTATTTTCTAGGTTCTTCAAAGTAGCCACCTTTTGCTTTGATGACTGCTTTGCACACTCTTGGCATTCTCTTGATGAGCTTCAAGAGGTAGTCACCGGAAATGGTCTTCCAACAATCTTGAAGGAGTTCCCAGAGGTACTTAGCTTTTCTGCGTCGCACAAAGACACGGTGGTTGGAACCAAAGATCTCAAATTTGGACTCATCAGACCAAAGCACAGATTTCCACTGGTCTAATGTCCATTCCTTGTGTTCTTTAGCCCAAACAAGTTTCTTCTGCTTGTTGCCTGTCCTTAGCAGTGGTTTCCTAGCAGCTATTTTACCATGAAGGCCTGCTGCACAAAGTCTCCTCTTCACAGTTGTTGTAGAGATGCGTCTGCTGCTAGGACTCTGTGTGGCATTGACCTGGTCTCTAATCTGAGCTGCTGTTAACCTGCGATTTCTGAGGCTGGTGACTCGGATAAACTTATCCTCAGAAGCAGAGGTGACTCTTGGTTTTCCTATCCTGGGGCGGTCCTCATGTGAGCCAGTTTCTTTGTAGCGCTTGATGGTTTTTGCAACTGCACTTGGGACACTTTCAAAGTTATCCCAATTTTTCGGACTGACTGACCTTTCTTAAAGTAATGATGGCCACTCGTTTTTCTTTACTTAGCTGCCTTTTTCTTGCCATAATGCAAATTCTAACAGTCTCTTCAGTAGGACTATCAGCTGTGTAACCACCAGACTTCTGCACAACACAACTGATGGTCTCAACCCCATTTATAAGGCCAGAAATCCCACTTATTAAACCTGACAGGGCACATCTGTGAAGTGAAAATCATTTCCGGTGACTACCTCTTGAAGCTCATCAAGAGAATGCCAAGAGTGTGCAAAGCAGTAATCAAAGCAAAAGGTGGCTACTTTGAAGAACCTAGAATATAAGACATAATTTCAGTTGTTACAAATTTTTTTGTTAATTATATAATTCCACATGTGTTAATTCATAGTTTTGATGCCTTCAGTGTGAGGTGTGTCCAAACTTTTGGTCTGTACTGTATACAATACCCTTCTAGTGCCCTCCTCTAGTGACCCCAAAGATGCACTATCTACCTATAACTCAATCCCCTATATATATACATAACATTATACAAAGCACACATATATACAAGTACAATTAAAGGGGATAAAACCTTAAAGAGTTAATACCCTTCACCTCCTTACATATGCGCAGCAACAGAACACTCACAGTTATTGTCAGAGTCCCCTCTGCTTCTGTCACTCCAGCTCCGGATCCACGAGCTCCACAAACAACTCCAGAAACCATGTCCTTTCTCAACAGTTCAACTTTACTTAACAGTAGGGCTTCCATCACAGATGTGGCACAGTGTGTACAGAGTGACCATCTTAAGACTTCCCTGTTTTCCTAGCAATCTCTGCTCTTCCTGGACAATCTCTGTCCCGTTTTAGCAATCTCTGCTCTTCCCAGACAATCTCCGTCCTATTTTAATAATCTCTGCTCTACCCGGACAATCCTGTCCTGTCCTGGCAATCAATGCTCTTCCTGGACAATCCCTGTCCCGTCCATGCCTTTAGGCCCACCAGCTTCCTTCCATTCCCTAGTACGGCTTTAAAAGGAAAAGGTGCCAGGCTCACCGTCTCAGCTTCACCTGCCCCGGTCATAGACCCTGGATCCTCTTTGGGTTGGATCTGTTTAAGCTGGTGATCACCTACTGTCACGGGGCAGTAATAGTAATACAGAGGATGAGGACCTGGGCCCCTGAACTGCCCCTAAGGCTAAGGGAGGGCCCTTTCTTTCCTTAACTTGGGGGTACACTTGAAGGTAGTGAGGCCCAAGTCACCGACCTGTCCCTATCTCCTGTTTAGCCCTGAGCTAAACCGCCAACCCCCCCCCAGGAGGCAAGACAGGGAATAAAGTGAATTACACCAATATAACAAAAGGAAAGACAGACACCTAGGGGTTAAATCAACTAAACAACAAACACTTAGCTTTCTCTGCTGCAATGCACCGCACAGCAGAGTAAGGCACCAGATCAGGGAAACAGCAAAAGTACCACTGCGCTCAGCAAGCTCCTGACTCCAGCTTGGTTGGTCTCCAGAAAGCAGAAGTATCACCAACAGTCAGCTGACGCCTCAGGTGACCTTTTAAAGGATGCTGGGAGTGGTCACCGCCTTCTCCTGACAAGTCAGCAGCAATGTAATTACACCAGCGGCCACCTGGGGAAAAGACTGACTTTAACCCCCGATGGCCTGAAAGGAAAAAGGTTTAAATATAGAAAGCAAAATCTGCCACAAATCCAAAGTGGATCATGACACCTACACGCCACTCAGCCTGGGGCCCCTTCTTGTCGAAGCAACCTTATCCCCACAGCTGTCAGACTGTCCTTGCTCACTGCTGCATCTGCGCTTCTTTCCCTGGGCAAGGCTGCCTGGGCTCTGCACTACACTACTCTGTAACTCCTCCCAGTCTGGAAAACCCCTATGCTAACTATATCTACTCTAAGACTCTTATTCTGTATCTCTAGTGTGCCCCACTAATTTAGTCCCCCTATTGTCCTATACTAACCCTAATCCTACACACAACACATATCAAATACATTCACATTGCAGTACATAAACACATTAACACTTATAAACACTCTGGAACTGCATGCATAAATGTGAACAATGTCCAAAGAGAGGTAAGCATATGACGGCCTCCGTCACCTCCTTACACATGACATACAGTAACTGCAATGCATTGCACCACCCCACTGTGCTGGATATGGATAAGGAAGAGAACGTAACACATTGTGGGACCAGGAACAGGTGACACCACGGTGTCTCAGGATTTAGCACTGCAGCCTTGCAGTGCTGGGGTGCTGGGTTCAAATCCCACCAAGGACAACATCTGCAAGGAGTTTGGGTGTTCTCCCTGTGTTTGCGTGCGTTTCATCTGGGTTCTCCAGTTTCCTCTGAAAAACCAAAGACTGATAGGAAATCTAGATTGTGATCCGCAATATGGACAGTGATGATGAATAAAGGAGCCAGGATAAGGGATATTACAACAGGATAGGGACCAGGATGGAAGAATTTAATACAGTTTTGGGGAGGGGAAAATTATTATAGAATGGGGGACATTCTACAATATCCCCCATTCTATTATAGAGAGAATGAGGATGGCCAGGAGGAGGAACAATATTGCAAGATGGGTAACATTTTTACTGTATGGGGCCAGAATGAGTAGCATACATGATTAGTTTGTGGGAGCAAGTGTGGGAGGCCAATTCAGGGACAATATTACGCCAAAATAAGGGACATTGATAATATTCCCCCTTGTGGCCCATACATTATTAATTAATAATTTATGGAGCCACAATATGGGATGTTCCAATTGTATCAAAGCAAAAGATATGGAAGCTATTTTTGTATGGGGCAGAAATGTACGTTACTACTGTATTATTGCCACTAGGAAGGGGGCATTACTGTTCTATTTGAACAGAAACACAGACATAACTACTGTATGGGGGAATAAAGGGGAAATTTACTATTGCATGGGGGGACATTTCGTATGAGCAACGTTTTTACTCTGAGGGGGTCACAAAAAGAAACGTAGTGATATAGTTTATTTTGTGCAGATATTATGACCATGGGAAGAACAAAAGGGAGGTTCTGTTACTGCGCAGGGCACCAGGACTTTATTATTGTACCTTTCTTCTTCATCTGGCGCAGTGCAGAAGTAGGGGAAAGAGTGCGAAGAGTGCTGTAGATGTGATCAATCATAGATGTATGTGTGTTAGTTTCTGCAGAGACTGAGTCCTGGTTGAAAGAAATGTCTAACATAAATATCCCTTTAAAAACAGTACTCTG
Organism: Oophaga sylvatica; assembly: GCA_033576555.1. Classification (NCBI taxonomy): domain Eukaryota; kingdom Metazoa; phylum Chordata; class Amphibia; order Anura; family Dendrobatidae; genus Oophaga; species Oophaga sylvatica. The sequence continues at coordinate 588,866,558 of JARQOD010000002.1, forward strand.
TTATGATTTGGGAGCTGAGGAGGACAGGAGCAAAAAACAGCCAAGGCAGCCGAACACCAGAGAGGTTGGGAACTAAAAGATTGCAGACCCTTAAACTAACCGCACAACTAGAAGCAGCCGTGGGACTTACCTATGGTGACCTAGACGCTTTGTCACAGCTGGAGAGATTAGCTACACCTGAAGATAGAAAGAGGAAAGCTAACTGCCCCGGAGTAGAGCCCCAAAGGAATAGGCAGCCCCCACACATATAATGGCGGTTAGACAAGATGAAATACAAACGCAGGTAGAAAATAGAGTAAGCAAACGCTGGGGCCAAAAGTTATCTAGACAGGACCGGATAGGAAAGAATACTGTCTGCAACCCAGAAAAACCCTAGGAAAACTTCCAACACTTCTGATTCCAAAAATGCTGAGATCACACGATCTCGCCCCCACTTAATCAGATCTCTGGTGTGAACACGCCGCTACCCAGCAGCACTGAAACAACAGGAACAGAGCAAATGAACAGAAACTAATGAGAACAAGAGACCAGCACAGGCCCAGTAGGGGGCCCAGCTGACTTCGAAAAGCAGGGTAGCAAAAACAAAGAAATTCTAACCACAGAAAAAAAACAGAAAGTAACTTATCTGAATGTTTGCAGGAGACAGCAGAAAACCAGCTGACTTCCAAACAAGACCAGGAAGAGTGTTGTGAATGTGTTAGAAATGAATTCTGAGCAGAAGCTCCCTCTGGTGGTTACAAACAGTACTGAACTATTCAATGAAGATTGTGAAGATTGGCAATCAGGTGTTACAGACTGGTCTTATATAAGGGAGGTTCCCTCCCATCAGGGTTGCCGGTGATCAATTGTTCTTGTCTCAACTTTGGTTCCTGGTTCACTTGGAAGCTTGCTGTGTCTTGCCTGCATCTTCTGCTAACAGATAAGATATTTTCTGCTTTTATTTTTGTGCTTGCTTTTTGCATTTTGTCCTGCACTTCTGTGGAGGTCAGCCAGGTCCCCTCCGGGGGCTTGTGCTCCTCTCAGTTTATCTGAGCCACTGTTATTTGTTCATTTGCCTTTTCCAGTTTTTTCAGTGGCTGCTGCTTAGTTTTGTTACACCAGAGAACTAATTTAGGTGGTAGAGGTCGTGTGATCTCAGGTGTTTTTTCAATTAGTGAGTTGGTATTTTTTTAGGGTTTTTTGGGATTGCAGTAAGTGTCCTTCCTATCCTTTTCTTTCTAGGAAGATTGGGCCCCAACGTTTGCTCATACTATTTTCTGTCTGTGTCTGTATTCCCTCTTGTCTAACCGCCATTACATGTTTGGGAGCTTCCTATGTTCTTTGGGGATCTGCTCCGGGGCAGATAGTTTTCCTCTTTCTATCTTTAGGTGTAGTTAGCTTCTCAGGCTGTGACGAGGCGTCTAGGACCAACGTAGGTACGCTCCACGGCTGCCTTTAGTTGTGGTGGTTAGTCAGTGTACTGCAATCCAGTAGATTCCAACCTCTCTGGTGTATTGCCTTTTTTGCCTGCTCTCCTCAGCTACCAAATCATAACAGAAGAGGTAACTAATCACCGGCGAGGATCACGGGAGGGCAGCTCACTTATATCAGCCCAGTCTGTCTCCCCTGATTGCCAATCATCGCTTACAGGTGATAAAGCCTTGTCATTCAATACAGCTTCCATATCATCAGCAACCACCAGAGGGAACCTCAGCTCAGGAGTCATTTCCAACATGCTCACAACAGTACTCTTTATTAGTAATATTTTAAAATTATCATGGAAAAACACCAACAGTGTAAAAAAAACAGAAGCAAAAAAGAAGGCTAGTAGTATGAACCCATGATAAACTCTTACAAAAAATTGTATAGTCACTCTAATACTGCCCCTACTGACAGTGGAGGTTGGCACCATAAAAGTACAGAAAATGAGGCCCCCACTCAGTGACATCTGGCTCTGCTGAGCCCTCAATTGACCCTAATGATACTTGTGCAGGTTATAATCACTATATACTAAAGGCCGCGCTGGTTATCAGTAAATATAACGGATCAATGGGAAATGAAACTACACTGCAAACACAAGTAATATGTGCAAAATGTACAAAAAGAAGAAATCAAAGTGGTCTGCGCCGAATGAAGGAGAAAAGTGAAAAGTGAATTATTAATGTTAGTACTGTGCTTTTTGATAATTATCAGTATGATGGTGTTTTTGGGTCACTATGTGATGGTAATATGTCTGGTCATGGTGTGTGGGTATTTGTCCCTTGCATGAGATAGTGATGGAATATTGGTCTTGGAAAAGTGGATTTTGTTCAGTAACAGGAGAATGGTTTTGCTCAGACACTAAGGTCCCAAATCATCAAGATGGATGGGGTGGAATGCAAACACCTGATTCATGAAGAAGTGACTGCTACTTAATGAATCAGGTTTTCTTCAAAACCTCCAAAAGTCACAAAATCTTAGCACAACCTTGCATTGTGAAAAATTGTTGCAAATTTTCACACACCGGAATTTTACTGTAAAAGCTTGGAAGAATAGGGACCTATGTGGTGATACTGTATGGTCATGGTGTGGCGGTACTTGTCCTCTATATGTGGTTTATTATTAGTATGTTAGTTTTGGTATAGTGGACTTGTTCAGTAATAATATAGTGATATTTGGTATCTGTATAACTGCTATTTAGGAATATTACTTAGAAAATGAATGTTTTCTATGAGATTTATATATTTTCTCTGTAGATTTTTTTATTTATTCATTGGGAGAGAACAAACACATGTCCGTACATGAGACCAACATGCTTATGGGGACCCAGTTCTAAGCTTTGCACCGGGGGCCATAGGAATTTATTCACTGAATACTGGGATAATTAGGAAATGTTCTTAGGTTTACTTTTCTGTTCTGATTTAGTGCAGCATAGAAGGTGGTAATGATAGCCTGACAGAGCTGTCTCAGCAATGCGTATGATAAACGGTGGATGGCATTTATTACAGTTTGAGTGCACTTTTACAGTCTATAAAGGTAAATGAAAGCAAGATTATAAAAATCAGCAAAAGTTGAAACGAATCAAGGAATTCTAAATGAGCAAATCTTGATGTGTATTTTTCAGATCTGCAAAAGCCAGAATGATCACCAGGATGTCAGATCAAATTGTTTATACCAGGACCTCAGAGCAAAAGTTTTACACCTATGAATAAGAATAATGAAATAGCAGGTTATGCTGGTCAGTACAATGTAAATACTGTCAAATAACACCGCACTCAGGATTATGCTTCAAAGTGAAAAAAATATTTTATTGTTCAATGTCCTAATGTGAAAAACGACAAGCAATATTAACGTTTCGGCCACAGCCTGGCCTTGATCACAATGTCGCTGAAACAAATGAAATGGAAGTGTAAATTATATATAAAAAAGACAATGAATATTATACAATATGTACAAGGTCACGAAATATATACAGTGTTCAATTCTTTAATCAAAAATCCATATATGTATGCCAAGAGTATTATGGACATTATGTCGGACTGGAGAATAAGGAGAAAGTCGCTATATACGGTATATATATATATATATATATATATATATATATATATAAAAAAATATATATATAAAATGAGATGGGACTGATGTGGAACATACCAGTATAGAGATGCTTTGGAGCGTATGGTTAACAAGGATCCCTTATAGAGAATTGATGCAGGGTATAAGAAATAAACCTGCATGAAGACAATTAAATGGTATTAAGTGCTAAATGCTGTACATAATCTATATAGGAGATACACAAAGGAATAGGGTTACACCAGTATTTACCCGGTACTTATGTTCACTTGGATACAGCAATTTTTTATATAGGGTATGTATAGGGTGATATTCTATGGGAAGAAAAATAAAATAAAATGAAAAATGAATATGAACAAAGGCTGGGTATGGAGTATATATGGTAAAGATATATTTATATTTACCCCACTTGCAGAGTCATGTGATATTGAGAATACAGTATATATACACACCAGATATAGGTTAGCTGTATTAGGGAGGGTATTGTAATGCTGTGAATAAAGAAAGAGAAAACCATGGAGGTATCATGGGAAATGGTAACAAAATATATGTGGTTAACAAAATAGAGTATAGTTACCCCATAGATTGTGGGGTTCTGGGATGCAGAGTATTGATATGGTAGGATATCCGTGTGCTGTGGGGAGAGATCGGTATTCAAAGTCATATATATCGCTTTTATGCGTGGTAGTACTTATCTTAATCCAGAAGCGCTCACATCCGTTGGTGATATAGTGGTCTTCCCTGTCAGGGTTGGAGGCTACTACCACGCATAAAAGCGATATATATGACTTTGAATACCGATCTCTCCCCACAGCACACGGATATCCTACCATATCAATACTCTGCATCCCAGAACCCCACAATCTATGGGGTAACTATACTCTATTTTGTTAACCACATATATTTTGTTACCATTTCCCATGATACCTCCATGGTTTTCTCTTTCTTTATTCACAGCATTACAATACCCTCCCTAATACAGCTAACCTATATCTGGTGTGTATATATACTGTATTCTCAATATCACATGACTCTGCAAGTGGGGTAAATATAAATATATCTTTACCATATATACTCCATACCCAGCCTTTGTTCATATTCATTTTTCATTTTATTTTATTTTTCTTCCCATAGAATATCACCCTATACATACCCTATATAAAAAATTGCTGTATCCAAGTGAACATAAGTACCGGGTAAATACTGGTGTAACCCTATTCCTTTGTGTATCTCCTATATAGATTATGTACAGCATTTAGCACTTAATACCATTTAATTGTCTTCATGCAGGTTTATTTCTTATACCCTGCATCAATTCTCTATAAGGGATCCTTGTTAACCATACACTCCAAAGCATCTCTATACTGGTATGTTCCACATCAGTCCCATCTCATTTTATATATATATTTTTTTATATATATATATATATATATATATATATATATATACCGTATATAGCGACTTTCTCCTTATTCTCCAGTCCGACATAATGTCCATAATACTCTTGGCATACATATATGGATTTTTGATTAAAGAATTGAACACTGTATATATTTTGTGACCTTGTACATATTGTATAATATTCATTGTCTTTTTTATATATAATTTACACTTCCATTTCATTTGTTTCAGCGACATTGTGATCAAGGCCAGGCTGTGGCCGAAACGTTAATATTGCTTGTCGTTTTTCACATTAGGACATTGAACAATAAAATATTTTTTTCACTTTGAAGCATAATCCTGAGTGCGGTGTTATTTGACAGTATTTGATTTTGGAGATCTTTGATCTCGTTCACCTGCACCACCCATCTTGTTGAGTGCTAGCCTCTCGCCCTTTCTACTGGTCAGTACAATGTGACAGATGTGTTTCTCAGTTATTTATGTTGATTTCCTTAAATAGTTTTTATTTATGGTATTTAATCTGCGAGAGCATTTAATATCTTGATTAGGCATTTATGATTTCAGCCAGACATCACCACCAATGATGGTTCAATAACAAATATTTCTAAATTAAAAGTTCTTTGTGACTGTCCTGAAGAAGTTTGATAACTTCGAAACTCGTTGAAAAAATAAACCGCACTGTTACCTTCTATACCGCATATTGAATTTTTTTCCATGCAGGCGCGCCGGCAATAGCATTACATTAACCCCCTTACGCCCCCTCTTCTTTAAGCCCGCCAAAGATTCTCTTCAGACAAGTTGGAGGCCAACACCTCTTCGAGGACTCCCACGAATTCTGTTCAGGACCACAATTTATACTGTCCACTAGAAGAAATGTGACATCTCTCATTATCTTCACGTCTAGGATGCTTATCTCCATCAAGCCATCCTTAGCATAGGTCAAAGCCGGTGTAGCCCAGGAACTTGGCATTGGAGAGTTTCTCTCTATTCACTGAGATCAGCTACCACCCCAGAGTATTCAAGGACCAACTGGAGTTCCTCTTCAGAGAATTGGAAATGCCACAGCCTTGACATTCACTTCACCAGACCATCTAGAAACTGAAGATACCTCTACTGGGTCCATCTTTAGCCTGGTCTCCAAGATGACACATCTTTAAGGTAGGGAGGTTCCTGGGAGGATATCATTTGAACAATTGTTGAGACTGTGAGGCGATATTGCCTCTGTTTTCCTCCTTTGGAGATGCCAGGACACAGTGAGTCGGCGACTAGCAGATCTGGCGGAGATAACTGACCTGGACTTTTGGGGACCAGACACCTCTTGTGACTCGTCTGTCCCTAACAAAGCACCACCCGGGTCTCCAGACTAGAATGTGCATGTGAGTTCTCAGCCCTGGATGACTTATGGGAAAACCAGACAGCACATGGAAGGTGATCTTCATATACAGTGCTCAAATCTGAAGCTCTAGTTGTTTAGTTGTTTGGAAGTGACTTGACTGTCTTTTGGTAGGGTTTGTCCTCCACCTGCCAACACTCTCACCAGATACTGGAGCTGTCGGATGGTAATTTGACACCAACTCTTCATGGCTTGCAGCGCAATCTTTCCCACTGAACCAAAGCCTCCACTTGCCACAGATTCAGTCACAGTCATCAGTGGAGAGGGCAGCCTGTTATGAATGTTTTAGAAATGAATTCTGAGCAGAAGCTCCCTCTGGTGGTTGCAAACAGTATTGAACAATTCAATGAGGATTGGCAATCAGGGATCACGGACTGGCTGGATATAAGGGAGGTTTCCCCCCATCATGGTTGCCGGTGATCAATTGTTCTTGTCTCAACGTTGTTTCCTGGTTCACTTGGAAGCTTGCTGAGTCTTGCCTCTTCTCCTGCTCTCAGATAAGATATTTTCTGTTTTTTTTTTGTGCTTGCCATTTGTATATTTCTCTGCATTTCTGTGAGGTTGGCCAGGTTCCCCTCCCCGGGGGGCTTGGTCTCCTCTCGGTTCCTCTGGAGCCATTGTTGTTTGTTCATTTGCCTTTTCCAGTTTTTTTTCTGTGGCTGCGGCTTAGTTTTGTTACACCAGAGAACTAATTTAGGTGGTAGAGGTCGTGTGATCTCAGGTGTTTTTGCAATTAGTAGCGTTGGTTTTTTTTTTAGGGTTTTTGTGGATTGCAGTAAGTATCCTTCCTATCCTTTTCTGTCTAAGTCAGATTGGGCCCCAGTGTTTGCTCATACTATTTTCTGTCTGTGTCTGTATTTCCTCTTGTCTAACCGCCATTACATGTTTGGGGGCTTCCTATGTTCTTTGGGGATCTGCTTCCTCTTTCTATCTTTAGGTGTAGTTAGCCTCTCAGGCTGCGACGAGGCGTCTAGGACCAACGTAGGAACTCTCCACGGCTGCCTTTAATTGTGGTGGTTAGTCAGGGTACTGCAATCCAGTAGATTCCAACCTCTCTGGTGTATTGCCGTTTTTGCCTGCTCTCCTCAGTTACCAAAACATAACAGCAGCCTTTCCTACTGGCCCGAGAGTTTGGCATTTTTTAGACTTCTCAGGATAAAGACCATCGGAATTTTCCACACAAGTGCAGCAATATCACAATTCCTTATCACGACTGAGTTCCAGCTGCTGCTCAGCCAGCTAACTGCTGTGGACCTCCATTGATTCTGTACAGGTAGCTGCTTCAACAGGCTGGCTGGGAAAAGGCTGGTCTTTGGAAGGACAGAGCCAAACTTGACGTTTTCCTCACAAGCGCCACCAGTCTGAGCTGCTCCTGGAAGTTCGTAAGGGAAGATTCCACATTCAGCTCATCAGAGATGTTTCAGAAGGTCACCAGAAAGGCCTGCAGGTCCGAGATGATAGGAGCCCCTTTTTCCCAAAGGGGGTTGAGTTATGCTAGGTTATCTCATGCTAGGTAGGACATTAGGAATCTCACCTTGACCTGATCGGAAGAAAACTGATGGTTCAAAACGTCATAGTGCCGCATGCACTGCTCTAGAAACCCACGGCACTGCTTCATATCCCCATAGTACCATGGTGGATCAGGCAAGATGGATTCCACACCAGGAGCATAATTTTCATGTTGAATAGGCACAGTGATAGGTACTTCAACTTGGGCTGGTACAGCTGACTTCAGGGGTTCCAATAGGGCATCAAGTGTCTGCAGATGCAACATTTTTTCCCAGCTTTATTGCTGGTAGCTCAGCTGTCGACACAGCTCCGAGCACAGAAAGGACTTGGGATCAGTGAGGCCCATGGCCGAAGAAAACTGTCATGCATGCAGGTGTCGCACGTGATTCGTGGTCCCACGGTGCCTTGTGGCTGGGCTTGCCTAGGAGGGGTGTAGCTAAGCAGCTGCCTGGTGTTCACTTGGGCTCCTGATGGTGGATTCAGGCTTGAGCTGCAGGTAGCCACCAGGTAACACTCCTAGGCAGTCCACGATCCTGCAGCTAGGTACCCAGACATGGGGAGGACTATAAATGTTATGATTTGGTAGCTGAGGAGAGCAGGCAAAAAAGGCAATACACCAGAGAGGTTGGAATCTACTGGATTGCAGTACCCTGACTAACCACCACAACTAAAGGCAGCCGTGGAGCGTACCTACGTTGGTCCTAGACGCCTCGTCACAGCCTGAGAAGCTAACTATACCTAAAGATAGAAAGAGGAAAACTATCTGCCCCGGAGCAGATCCCCAAAGAACATAGGAAGCCCCCAAACATGTAATGGCGGTTAGACAAGAGGAAATACAGACACAGATAGAAAATAGTATGAGCAAACGTTGGGGCCCAATCTTCCTAGAAAGAAAAGGATAGGAAGGACACTTACTGCAATCCAAAAAACCCTAAAAAAATACCAACTCACTAATTGCAAAAACACCTGAGATCACACGACCTCTACCACCTAAATTAGTTCTCTGGTGTAACAAAACCAAGCAGCAGCCACTGAAAAAACTGGAAAAGGCAAATGAACAAATAACAGTGGCTCAGACAAACTGAGAGGAGCACAAGCCCCCGGAGGGGACCTGGCTGACCTTCACAGAAGTGCAGGACAAAATGCAAAAAGCAAGCACAAAAACAAAAGCAGAAAATATCTTATCTGTTAGCAGAAGATGCAGGCAAGACACAGCAAGCTTCCAAGTGAACCAGGAACCAAAGTTGAGACAAGAACAATTGATCACCGGCAACCCTGATGGGAGGGAACCTCCCTTATATAAGACCAGTCTGTAACACCTGATTGTCAATCTTCTCAATCTTCATTGAATAGTTCAGTACTGTTTGTAACCACCAGAGGGAGCTTCTGCTCAGAATTCATTTCTAACACATTCACAACATAGAACTCTGTTCAGACTACTAGGTTCAGGATCCACTGCAGAGCGATTACTGACATGGAGTCTCAAACTGGGATAATTCAGAGACTGGTTTCAGAAGTCCGGATACACGGAATACTCAGGCACAAGTTCAGACACATGAGTCTCAGATATAGATTCACATACCACCAGAGTGGCATCAGGGTTTAGTATTGGCCTCACCAGAACCAGGGACTTTGGCTTCAGGAGTGGACGCTCAAGAACTCAGGACTTAAGGTTGAGGACTGGCCACACAAGGACCAGGTACTTAGGGTTCAGGACTGGCCGTACAAGGATCAGGGACTTCAGGTTCAGGACACTGGCCAGACCAGGGCCAGGAGACCTCACAACTCCCTAGTAGATTACCATACTGCCTGTCATGATCCAGATCGGATTTTGAGTCCTGTTTTCCCTTTTTCCCTGTCTGGTCATGTCAGGGGTTGACCTTTCTCAGCCTCAGTCTGAGTTCAGGTTGGCTATTTATCGCTGCTGCTTACTGCAGGCGATGTCAGTTATAGTTTTTGCCTAGGGCTGCTGTAGCTGACTCTGATTGCTCTGATTGGTCTTGTTGGGTTTGCTATCTGAACCCTAACTGATCTTACTCGCAAGCTCCAGCTGTGGTGGCGTTTGCCTTATTAAAGAAATGCTTTATGTCTGCCACTGTTTTGGTCCAGCCCGATCCATCTGAACCATTCATCGTAGAGGTGGATGCGTCAGAGGTGGGGGTGGAGGCGGTGTTGTCCCAAGGACCCGCCACTTTGACTAACCTAAGGCCCTGTGCCTTCTTCTTGAAAAAATTCTCTCCCGCTGAGAGAAATTACAATGTTGGGAATTTTAGCTATCAAGTTGGCCTTTGAAGAATGGAGTCACTTTTTGGAGGGGGTTGTTCATCGGATCACGGTGATTACGGACCACAAGAATCTGTCTTATATTGAGTCGGCCAAACGTTTGACTCCCAGACATGCTAGGTGGTCACTTTTTTTTCACTCTTTAATTTTTCTACTGGGTTCCAAGAATGTCAAGGCGGATGCCTTATTTCGCAGCCTGGATTCGATATCACCTCCCGAACCACCTTCCTCCATTCTTCAGCACGGGTTGGTCATGGCAGTGGTGTCCTCAGAATTAGAGCGGGAGATTCGTAAGACTCAGTCTCTTGCTCCTTCATCACTGCCTGACAACAAGCTTTTTGTCCCGTACTGGTTGAGGGTGCTCCAGGAGTTCCACGATTCTGCTCTTAGTGGGCATCCTGGAATCTCAGCCACTTGTAGAGCTATTCCTAGGTTGTTTTGGTGGTGCTCTATGGTTTCTGATGTCCCCATGTTTGTGTCTTCTTGTGATACTTGTGCCCGTGCTAAAAGCTCTCATAACCGGCCGGCCGGGGAATTGGCAATTGCCAATTCTGAATAGACCTTGGATTCATTTGTCCATGAACTTTATCACTGATCTCCCTCCTTCCAATGGCAAAACTGTGGTCTGGGTGGTTGTGGACAGATTCAGTAAACAGGCGCATTTTGTACCTTTGGAGGAACTGCCTAATGCTGAGACACTTTCTAGGTTGTTTGTTGAGCACGTGGTGCGATTGCATGGTGTGCCTTTGAATGTGGTGTCGGATAGAGGGGTACAATTTGTGTCCAAATTCTGGAGGGCTTTTTGTAAAAGGTTAGGTATTAGTTTGACCTTCTCCTCGGCCTATCATCCCGAAACCAACGGTCAGACGGAGAGGACCAATAAGTCTCTTGGACAAATTTTGCAGTGTTTTGCCACATCCCAGCAGGGTGATTGGTGTTCTTTGTTACCAGTAGCTGAGTTTGCCTTTAATAACCATATTAATCAGTCCACGGGCACCTCTTCATTCTTTTGTAATTATGGCTTTCACCCTCATTTTGGTGAGTTTTCCAGGATGGACTCTGGGTGTCCAGGGGCAGATTCGGCCATTCTGCGGTTGAGGGAGGTCCAGAGGAACATTGGGGAGGCTCATGTCAAACATAAATAGTTTGCTGATAAGTCACGGTCTACAGTACCTATTGTCATGTATAGTGTACAGTTCCTATAGCGTCTTGTGCTTGGGTGCGAGGAAAACACAGGAGACATAGGTTGAAATGAAATGACTTGTATTACTTCATACAAGCATGCTGAAAAGTTCACACAGTTTGCAGGAACAGCGACAGGAGACACAGCAGGCCAGAGTAACTTCAAGCACTACAATAAATCTCCAAAGCAGGTTCAGGATCTCTTCTCTGTACCGTAATTCCTCTGCAAACATGGATTCACCAAACAGCAGGTTTCCAGAGTCCAAAAGTGTTCCAAGGTTCCTCAGTAGGGAATAGCTGGAGTACAAGTCCAAGGCTTCCAGGAGTCAGGTCACAGACTGACTGAGGCTTGATTCAGGAGCACTGATTGTTCAGCTGAGGCTGCTTAAGAAGCAAGAGGGAAGAATCAGGGCGGGAACATGAAAACTGGAAACTCCATATTAACTGAGGGCAAGAGCTGCAGAAAGACAGAAAGCAAAATGGCCGACGGAAAACTGAGTTTCAAGGAACATGTCAACAGAGACAAAGAACCTTACATTACTCCCCCCTTAGGGACAACCTCCGGATGACCTCAGACCAGGCTTGTCAGGGTACCTCTGATGAAACTGGCGGAGCAGGCGAGGAGCATTTACATTATTGACTGGTTCCCATGAGTTGTCCTCCACTGGGAAGCCCTGCCATTTAATCAAATATTGCAACTGATTTCTGTACAACCTGGAATCTAGAATCCTTTCCACCATAAATTCTTCCTGACCATCGACCAGCACTGGGTCAGGGCAAGGAGAAGAACGTCCAGGAAACGTATTGGGTGTTGCAGCCTTTAGTAGGGATACATGAAAGACAGGGTGGATTCTCATAGTTCTGGGTAGTTGAAGACGACAAGCAACAGCACTTATAATCTTATTGATCTTATAAGGTCCAATGTACTTATGTCCCAATTTAGACGATGGAATCTTTAATTTAAGATTTCTGGTTGACAGCCAGACCAAATCTCCTACCTTGAAAGCTGGTGCAGGTTTACGAAATTTATCTGCTGCTTTCTTGTACCTTTCCTGAGCCAATTCTAGATTTTCCTTTAGAAGATCCATATTCTTTTGTAAAGAAGTGATTCTTTCAGCCACTGCCGGCAAGGGCGTATCTATGGGAAATCGAGGAAGAATGTTAGGATGATAATCTAGATTGGAGTAAAAAGGAGACTGCTTAGTGGAGGCGCTCTGAGAGTTGTTATAAGAGAACTCAGCCAGTGGAAGTAGATCCACCCAATCATCCTGTAGGTGGCAGATAAAACAGCGGAGATACTGCTCCAGGGTCTGATTGGTTCGTTCTGTCTGTCCATTAGTCTGGGGATGAAAAGCAGAAGAAAGGTTTACTTTAATGTCTAATGCTGCACAGAAATTTTGCCAAAACCTTGAAGTGAATTGCACCCCTCGATCCGAAATGACCTCATCCGGTACTCCATGTAAGCGAAACACATTCTTAATCATCAAGTCTGATGTCTGTTTTGCAGTGGGTAAGCCGACACAAGGGATAAAATGAGCTGCCTTTGTTAGACGGTCAACCACCACTAGAATGGTGTTCTTCCTTGAGAGGTTGGTAACTCCACAATGAAGTCCATAGAAATGGATCCCCACGGGCGGGACGGGGTGGGAAGAGGTTGCAACAGACCAGTTGGTGAGGAGCGAGGTGTTTTGCATTTTGCACAGACTTCACATGAAGTGACATAGTTTAAGACATCTTTCCTGTAAGTGGGCCACCAAAAGAAACGAGAAAGAAATTCTTGTGTCTTTAGAATTCCCCTATGCCCGGCTATCTTGGAATCGTGGATGAGTTGCAATACTCTCAATCTGACTATTTCAGGTATATACAGACGTTGTCCCTGAATCCACACACCATTCTTAAAGACAAGACTTACGTCCCTTGGGGGTTGAGCCAACAAAGAATCCGCATGGTATGCTTCCTTGATGTCCTTAAGTAGGTCTTGATTATGAATCACTCCCAGGAATCTAGAGTCAGGAAGAATAGTCTTAGGAGGAGTAAGTGGACGTGTCTCTGCTGAATGAATCCTAGAGAGTGCATCAGCCTTTCTATTGCGCGATCCTGGTCTATAAGAAATGACAAAATTAAATTGGTTTAGGAAAAGATTCCAGCGAGCCTGGCGAGGAGTCAGGCACTTAGCCGACCTGATAAATTCAAGGTTACGATGGTCTGTCAGGACGACTATTTGCTGTGCAGCTCCCTGAAGAAGGTGTCTCCATTCCTTGAAGGCGGCAATAATGGCCAACAATTCTCTATTGCCCACATCGTAGTTCCTCTCAGCCGAAGACAACTGCTGGGAAAAGAAGGCACAGGGATGCAAGACATTCTTCTCACCTGTTCTCTGAGAGAGTATAGCTCCAACGGCACAGTCTGAAGCATCCACCTCTATTATGAAGGCAAGCTCGGGGTTGGGATGTACTAAGATAGGTGCGGTGGTAAATTTATCCTTTAAACAGGAAAATGCTTCCTGAGCTTGCGGGGTCCAGGAGAACCTAGACTGTTTCTGGGTAAGTTGGGTGATAGGTGACACTACCTCAGAAAAATTCTTAATGAAACGTCTATAGAAGTTGGCAAACCCGATGAAACGCTGCACCTCCTTCACATTTCTAGGAATTGGCCAATCCTTGATGGCTTGGGTCTTGCTTCCATCCATACTAATCCCTTGCGTAGATAGTACATACCCCAGAAATTGAATTTCGGTCCTATGGAATTCACATTTTTCAAGTTTGATGTAGAGATGGTTTTGTCTTAGGCGTTCTAAGACCATTCTCACATGTCCATGATGTTCCTATGTGGAGTTAGAAAAAAATTAGAATATCATCCAGATAAATCACCACAAATGTATCTAGGAGATCCCTGAAGATATCATTCACGAAGTGTTGGAAAGTGGCTGGGGCGGTACTCAGACCAAAGGCATAACTAGATATTCAAAGTGTCCATAGCGTGACCTGAAAGCAGTCTTCCATTCATCCCCAGGTCTGATACGGACCAAGTTATAGGCCCCACGGAGATCCAGTTTAGAGAAAATTTTGGCATGCCGCACTCTCTCCAACAACTCAGGGATTAAAGGCAATGGATAACGGTTTCTAATAGTAACCTTATTGAGTTCCCTATAGTCTATGCAGGGTCTCAGAGATCCATCTTTCTTCTTCACAAAGAAGATGGGTGCACCTGCGGGAGATGAAGAGGGGCGTATGAAGCCCTTGGCTAAATTTTCGTCTATATAATCCTTCAAAGCTTTTAGCTCGGGCCCCGCTAGGGGTAGATCTTACCAAAAGGTATCTCGGCTCCGGGTAATAATTCAATTGGACAATCATATGGACGGTGAGGAGGAAGCTGATCAGCGTTCTTCTTGTCACATAAATCGTCATAGTCCTGGTATACAGCTGGTAGTTCAGGGACTGACATGGTTCCTTTAGGAACAGAGCAAGCTGAAACTCCTTGACTCATCTGTTTCTCCGGAAAGTGTAATTCCTTGGTCTCCCAGTTAATCGTAGGATTCTGCGCCTGCAGCCATGGTAGCCCTAGAATGATGGGAAAGTGGGGAGAAGAGATAAGCAAAAAAGACATTTTCTCCTGATGATCTTTACCCATAAGGACCCTCAAAGGCTCTGTTTCTTGATCCACTGGTCCAGAAGTCAGTAGAGAGCCATCCACAGTCTCCATCTGTACTGGAGTAGCCTTCTTCACTGAACGTATCCCCTGTTTCAGAGCAAAGGAGATATCCATAACATTTCCACTTGCTCCTGAGTCGATCATAGCAGAGCTAGACACCCAGACTGAGTCAACCCAGAGTTTGATGGAAAGGAAGCAATGAGAATTGTTTCTTTTACAACTCAGCTGGGACACCGCTGAGGAAACTTGAAAAATTGCAGCGTTTATACCGTCATCGTCCCCAGAACTAACAGAGTTTAAGTCCGAGAAATCAAGATCTCTTGCAGCAGATCTCTCTGGAGCCTGAGGCTCGGACATTACAGAGCTCCTCTCGCAACACTCACAGTGAATGACTGCTGCAGTAGTCTTACGAGAACGGCTGGGGCAGTTTATAATGAAGTGCCCTGACTTACCACAGTAGAAACATAGATTTTCCTTTATATGATGTTCTTTGCGTGCATCACTAACCCGTCTTTGTAAAGAGTCCACCTGCATGGGTTCAGGTTCTGGTTCCCTTGTGATCCTACTCAAAGGTTCCTTAGCTGAGGAGGGAGGTAGTAAAAGGTTAGTGCGATTATTTTCGAACCATCTCTCTTGTCTGCGTTCAGTCAGATGAGCATCAATACGGATACAATAGTTAATAAAGTCACCTAACGCAGTGGGAGGGTCGGCACGAGCAAGTTCATCCTTAATCAGTGGAGACAACCCTTTCCGAAAAATAGATTTTTTAGCGGAAGTGTCCCAAGTGGTATCAAGAGCCCATCTCCTGAAATCCAGGGCATATTCGGCTACTGAACACTTACCTTGGCGCAAAGTTAACATGGCTGCTTCAGCTGTTGCACCTCGATTGGGGTCATCAAACACCTGCCCCATGGCTGAAATAAAAGCATCAAGGTGATTCAAACAATCATCCTCAGTCTCAATCAGAGGGTTTGCCCACATCAAAGCCTTATTGGTAAGCAACATGATTATAGTAAGCACTTTGGATCGTTCAGTGGGAAATTGTGAAGCATGTGCAGAGAAAAATAAATTGCATTGATTAATAAATCCCCTGAATTTCTCACGCTCACCGCCAAAACGAAAAGGAGGTAATTTGGGGATCCCAGAACTTGGGGTTATGGCAGGAGCCTGGGCTCGTTCCTCTAGAGCCTCAATCCTGGCTCGCAATTCCTGGGTAGTCTGTCCAAACACTTGCAAATTATGATTAGTGAGGTCCTGTAGGCTTGCAAAACGGGTTTTTAAAGTCTGTACATCTGAAAGGATTGTATCAGTCACTCCGCAAAGTTCCTTTATGCGGGCCTCCATCTTCCAGATCTTTTAAGGCAGAGGTGCTGGAAGGAGAAGAGGAAAGGAAAAAAAAAAAAAACAATAGTGTTTACCTGTGGTAACACTCCAGAGTAAAATTTTAAGGGAATGCGCTCACCTGGAATGGTTGTGAGAAGTCACAACCACTGTCATCACATAAGGTATTAAACGGACATCTGATATCCACAGTCACAGCAGACACGGCTTTCCCAGACCCAGCAGACACTAAACATTGGCTCCTGAATCTTGTCATGTATAGTGTACAGTTCCTATAGCGTCTTGTGCTTGGGTGCGAGGAAAACACAGGAGACATAGGTTGAAATGAAATGACTTGTATGACTTCATACAAGCATGCTGAAAAGTTCACACAGTTTGCAGGAACAGCGACAGGAGACACAGCAGGCCAGAGTAACTTCAAGCACTACAATAAATCTCCAAAGCAGGTTCAGGATCTCTTCTCTGTACCGTAATTCCTCTGCAAACATGGATTCACCAAACAGCAGGTTTCCAGAGTCCAAAAGTGTTCCAAGGTTCCTCAGTAGGGAATAGCTGGAGTACAAGTCCAAGGCTTCCAGGAGTCAGGTCACAGACTGACTGAGGCTTGATTCAGGAGCACTGATTGTTCAGCTGAGGCTGCTTAAGAAGCAAGAGGGAAGAATCAGGGCGGGAACATGAAAACTGGAAACTCCATATTAACTGAGGGCAAGAGTTGCAGAAAGACAGAAAGCAAAATGGCCGACGGAAAACTGAGTTTCAAGGAACATGTCAACAGAGACAAAGAACCTTACACCTATATTCCTGGTGGAAGATAAAGTATGGTTGTCTACCTAGAACATTCGGCTGAAAGTTCCTTCTACTAAGCTAGGTCCCAGATTTATAGGTCATTATGAGCTAAATGAGGTTGTCAATCCAGTTGCCTTTCACTTGAGCCTTCCTCCGTCGCTTTGGATCCTCAATGTGTTCCATAAGTCTCTCCTGAAGCCATTTGTACCTTCCTCTAATGGGTCTCCATCCCCTCCGCCTCCAGTTTCTGTGGATGGGCAAATGGAGTATGAGGTGAAACGGATTGTGGATTCACGCATGGTCCGCAGTTCACTGCAGTATTTAGTCCATTGGAGGGGTTACGGTCCTGAGGATCGATTCTGGGTCCCTGTGCGATCAGTTCATGCCAATCGATTGGTTTGGGCGTTTCATGCGCGGTATCTTGGGAAACCTGGGGGTCGGGTGGCCCCCCCTTGAGAGGAGGGTACTGTCATGATCCAGACCAGGTTTTGAGTCCTGTTTTCCCTTTTTGACGGTCTGGTCATGTCAGGGCGGGTTAACCTTTTTCAGCCTCAGTCTGGGTTCAGGTTGGCTATTTATCGCCGCTGCTTACTGCAGGCGATGTCAGTTATAGTTTTTGCCTAGGGTTGCTGTAGCTGACTCTGATTGCTCTGATTGGTCCTGTTGCATTTGCTATCTGAACCCATGTCTCTGTTTTCCCCTATTCCAGTCCTTACTCAGTGTTCCCCTTTAGTGTGTTGACTCCCTGGTTCTGACTTGGCTTGTATCCTGACCTGTTTCTGTCTTTTGTATTTTGGCTTAACCGCTACTGACCGTCACTGATCCTTTGGCTTGTCCCTGACTCTGAGTTTGTTTATTCCTCTTGTACTGCCCTATAGTCTAGGATTTGACCCAGCTTGTTTGACTACTCTGCTGCCACCTGGTGGAAGCCTTGCTGCTGCACGACAGGCCTGCTTGGTCTAGGTGCAGTCCTGCTTCCACTCTATTGCCATCTTGTGGAGCCTGCACCTACCTGCATTGCACTACCTAATGATACTTGTTTCAGCCCTTCAATATTGGGGAATGTGCATTTTATGCAAGATGCCTCCCAGAAATTGGCTGGGGGCATTTTACTAAGTGCGTACGCTTCCCCTTTAAGAGCATTGAGCAGGTGCACCTCCTGGAAGTGCAGCGCACATAAAAACAGGAAGCAGGGAGCACCCCGGGGACTACGCCGTGCATTTGGGGCAGTGAGTATGCCGGCGTCCGCAAATGAAGGGGTAAGAGAACCATGCAGGGGCACTGGCAATTGCGTTACACAGTGATTGGTTAACAGCCGCGGGTGGATCTCGGATCCACCCGCATCTGTTTGAGGCACATGACAGCTGATGAGATCAGCATCAGAGCCCGCATCATAGCTTAATTGATTGCTTCCCACACTAATCAGTTCACTTCAGGTCAGCTGGGGATTGCCTCTGACGTCACTGATCCTGTGCGGAGTCTCCGGCTGACCTGAAGTGAACTGATTAGCGTGGGAAACAATCAATTAAGCTTCCCAGCTAATCACTTCATCTCCTGTCAGCCGGGAGATGAGCTAATTCATTTGGGGGTTTACAGCCAGGCTGCCAGAATTAGCAGCGGTCCCCGCTGTAAACCTGTTAACCCTTTCAGATGGATTGCAGCGTGGGTCCTGACTGAGCGCCGGAGAGGTGAGAATATGGTTGCTTTATCATTTTATTTTTATTACAGGAGAACAAGGGATTCGGAAGGATTACCAGCACAATAAAATATGGTCAAAACTGTGTACAGTCATGGCCAAAAGTTTTGAGAATGACACAAATATTATATTTTCACATGATCTGCTGCCCTCTGGTTTTTATGTGTGTTTGACAGATGTTTTTATCACAGACAGAAATATAATTGCAAACATATGAGTAACAAAAGCTTATATTCACAGTTAAGGTACTGCCACACTAAACAATCCCGCTAGCGATCACTATAACGACGCATACTAATGCGATCGCTAGCGGGATTGTTTCTATATCGCTAAATGCGGCCACATTTAGCGATATAGTTAACGACGCTATCGCCGTTAGCGATCTTCTTAACGACTTTAGCGGTACAAAAGTACCGCTAAATCGCTAAGAAAAGGTGCCACACAGCGATAAGATACTTACCCAGCGGGAGCGCCGACGAGAAATAGGGTCCGGAACGATTCCAGCGACGAGCGAGATCACAGCAGGAAGCTCGTCGCTGGAAGCTGCCGCACTGAACAATATCGCTAACGGGATCGCTAAATAGTGACGTTTTTTAGCGATCCCGTTAGCGATATTGTTTAGTGTGGCATACCTCTAGAATGAGTTAATGCAGCAAGTCAATATTTGCAGTGTTGACTCTTCTTCTTCAGGACCTCTGCAATTCTCCCTGGCATGCTCCCAATCAACTTCTGGACCAAATCCTGACTGATAGCAGTCTATTCTTGCACAATCAATGCTTTCATTTTGTCAGAATTTTAGGTTTTTGTTTGTCCACCCGTCTCTTGATGATTGACCACAAGTTCTCAATGGGATTAAGATCTGGGAGTTTCCAGGCCATGGACCCAATATCTCTATGTTTTGTTCCCTGAGCCATTTAGTTATCACCTTTGCTTTATGGCAAGGTGCTCCATCATTCTGGAAAAGGCATTGTTGATCGCCAATTGCTCTTGGAGGGTTGGGAGAAGTTGCTCTTGGAGGACATTCTGGTACCATTCTTTATTCATGGCTGTGTTTTTAGGCAAGACTGTGAGAGAGCCGATTCCCTTGGCTGAGAAGCAACCCCACACATGAATGTTTCAGGATGCTTAACAGTTGGCATGAGACAAGACTGGTGGTAGTGCTCACCTTGTCTTCTCCGAATTAGGCGTTTTCCTGACGTCCCAAACAATCGAAAAGGGATTCATCAGAGAAAATAACTTTACCCCAGTCCTCAGCAGTCCACTGCCTGTACCTTTTTCAGAATATCAGTCTGTCCATGATGTTTTTTCTGGAGAGAAGTGGCTTCTTTGCTGCCCTCCTTGAGACCAGGCCTTGCTCCAAGAGTCTCCGCCTCACAGTGCGTGCAGATGCACTCACACCTGCCTGCTGCCATTCCTGAGCAAGCTCTGCACTGCTGGTAGCCCGATCCTGCAGCTGAAACACTTTTAAGAGACGTCCTGGCGCTTGCTGGTCTTTCTTGGGCGCCTTGGAGCCTTTTTGGAAACAATGGAACCTCTCTCCTTGAAGTTCTTGATGATGCGATAGATTGTTGACTGAGGTGCAATCTTTCTAGCTGCGATACTCTTCCCTGTTAGGCCATTTTTGTGCATTGCAATGATGACTGCACGTTTTTCTTTAGAGATAACCATGGTTAACAGAAGAGAAACAATGATGCCAAGCACCAGCCTCCTTTTAAAGTGTCCAGTGGTGTCATTCTTACTTAATCATGACAGATTGATCTCCAGCCATGTCCTCATCAACACCCACATCTGTGTTAATGGAGCAATCACTGAAAAGAGGTTAGCTGGTCCTTTTAAGGCAGGGCTGCAATGATGTTGAAACGTGTTTTGGGGGATAAAGTTCATTTTCTAGCCAAATATTGACTTTGCAAGTAATTGCTGTTAAGCTGATCACTCTTTATAACATTCTGGAGTATATGCAAATTGCCATTAGAAAAAGTGAAGCATTAGACTTTGTAAAAATTAATATTTGTGTCATTCTCAAAACTTTTGTCCATGACTGTATTTATTTCATTAAAATGATTTTTAATTATTGTGTGTGTGTGTGTGTGTTTTTTAACCATTTAATACAATAAGATTAATAATGGATAGTTGTCTAATTGACAAATCTCCATTATTAACCTGGCTTAATGTCATCTTCCAATAGCAAGGTGGCCTTAACCCATTATTAACCCATTAGCCACCTCTACAGGGCAATGGGAATAGACGGGCTAAGTGCAGAAAAGGCGCATCTAATCCTAGATGTGCCTTTTCTGGGGTGGCTGGGGCAGATGTTAGTAGCCGGGGGGGCACAAAAAAATGCACCCTCCCTAGGCTATTATTATCTGCCCTCACTTTCTGGCTTTCCCTGTCTGGTGGAGAAAATACCGCGAGAGCCCACGCGTTGTTTTTCAACGAATTTACACATTTAATTAACACCTACATGTATGAAATTTTGCACACATACACTCATGTAATTGTTAATCAAAATGAAATGACATGGTTTACTGTATGTAAACCATGTGTCATTTCATGTCGGGTTCTGTAATGATTTTACAGAAGCCGGCAATTGAATTAGCGGCTATTATACTATGTAGAAGTGTATGAACTATAAATATATGTATATATATATATATATGTCACAATGACATGTATATATATATATATATGTATATATTCTATGTGTATATATCTATTCTTTCTTTTGTAATGTAAAAACTGTCATTGGGATCCATTATATGTCGGTTTTGCAAGCCGGCGAGAAAATCTTGCCGTACGGATGCCATACGAATGCTTACATGCGCAAAATACGCAGCCATACCTTGACAACGGATGACATACGGATCACTTTTCAGGGGACTTTTCTGCGTATTACGGCCGTATAATACGGTCCGATTTTTATACGGTGTGTGTGACCCTGGCCTAAATGTTACCATTTAGCACCAAGTCATGTGTAACTTGTCATCCATCCATTAAGTTGGCAGTTCCTCTTCATCCGCATTCTGACAGCACTATAGGTGCAGAACTTCCCTTCCCTTACTTCTCATCATGCATTACTCTTTCCACTGTCCAATGTCTTGCCCATCCTGAACAGAAAATCTGTCTCGCTGTTATATTATGCCTGTATGTAGTTAGACAGGAGAGCAGAAACAGAGAGTTAGAGCCACCCCCACATCCTGTAATCTGTTTAGTCATCCCTGTTACTAAATACAGATTACACTTCATGGCAAGCAGTAGACTACATAGTTAAAGAGTTGAATTCTCCTTAGTTTCATGCAGCCACAACTAAGGAGCTTACTGCATACTGTTTCATTATTCTCTTTAAAGTGGTTCACAGTTACTGAACAACTCTTTATTAATTGCCCCACACAGTGTCAGACTGGGACTCAAATTCAGCCCTGGCATTTGAGAGCACACAGGCCCACTTGATATGAAGTGAATGTGATATATTTTTTCGATTTTGAATTTATGGATTGCTTGAGATACAATAATGTGAAAGTGTTTGCCGTTTCCTGATTTCTAGTTCCTTTCCATGTTTGTCACACTTACATGTTTCAGATCACCAAAGAAATGTAAATATTAGATCACAAGTAAACACAAAATACAGTTTTTAAATGGACTTTATTATTAAGGAAAAAGAAATCCAAACATACAGGGCCCTGTAGCTAGGTAGTGAAAAGGCATATAATCTGCAGACCTCACCTGAGGAGAACTGTCACCATGCTGTCACTGTGCTGCTGAATCGGAGGTCAGGTCACCACTGGAGTCAATCCCTGGCAGAGCAGGAATCTAAATAGAACAAATAGGACGTCCCTGGAGTGAAGGAGAGGCCCACAGTTGGCACAGGCCCATCTGGCATTTGCCAGAATTGCCAGATGGCTAGTCCGGCCCTGGCCCCACATCATAAATAAAAAAATGTATACTTACCTCCCAGACCCGACCAGGTCCTCCAAAGGCTGTACCCCCCAGCAGTTTCCTCGTATAAACTCAAGTCTGCAGCCAGGGTCAGCTCCAGGTTTACGTGTGCCCCGGGCAAAAGAGTCTCAATGGCCCCTTTAACACATAACCACAATTCATGATGCACAGATACGGCAGAGAAATATAGGTATAGTACAATGCCAAACATTTCACTTACTTCATACATTACATGAGTGATATCTATTGTAAATTCTACAATAGCTCAAAAGACAAACAGTATATTCCTCCATACAGTATTATGGGCACCACATAGTGCTCCATACAGAATAATGAGCCCCACATATTGCTCCATACAGTATAATGAGCTCCATATATTGCTTCATACAGTATTATGGGCACCACATAATGCTCCATACAGAATAATGAGCCCCATATAATGCTCCATATATAATGGGCCCCATATAATGCTCCATATATAATGGACTCTATAAGATGTTCCATATATAAAGGCCCCAAATGATGCTCATATATAATGGGCCCCATATGATGCTCCAGTATTTGATGGGCCCCATATTTGATACTTCAGTGCATGATGGGCCCCTTATAATGCTTCATATATAATGGACCTATATATGATGCTCCAGTATATTATTGACCCCATATAATGCTCCATATATATTGTGCCCCATATATGATGCTCCAGTGTATGATTGGCCCCATAGAATGCTCCATATATAATGGGTCCCATATATTGATGCTCCAGTGTATGATTGGCCCCATATATGATGCTCCAGTGTATGATGGGCCCCATATGAAGGTCTCCATATATTGCGCCAAACATAAAAAAAATAAAAAAAATGAAATACTCACCTCTCCTCACTGGCCGCTGTCTGCTCGAGGCACCGGCCCCCTTTTCTGGCACAGGCACCGGGCCCCCATAGCATGCCGGTGTCCCCGACTGTGAGTGGGCCCCCCCGCCTGCTCAGGGCCCCGGCACTTGCCCGGGTGCGCCGGGTGCTGACGCCGGCCCTGTCTGCAGCCTTCATTATTCCATCACAGCAAACTTTCACTTATTCATGTATAAAAACATAATAACAGTGATACTTTAAATGCGTTGTCCACTATTTGTATAACTTTTTGTCATACTCCTTACTTGGTCCCCCATAAAATAATAAAGCCTATACTCACCTCTCGTGCCGTCGCCATTCCCGCGGTGTCGTCAATTGCTCTCCCTGGGGCTCCAGTGCGGTTGTTGTGACACGTGATGTCCGGCCCCCAATCAGCGCTGGCATTGTCTCCACCTTCGGACAAATCGAACATGAAGAGGAAGTCCAGGCTGCAACGGATTTATGACTTCCTCTTTATGATTGATTTGTCCGAAGGCGGAGACAATAACGCCAGCGCTGATTGGGCACCGGCGTCACGTGTCACAACACAACACTGCCCGGAAGAGTGACCGACAACGCGGGAACGCGCAGGCACGGAGATGAGTATAATATTTATTATTTTATGGGGTCCAAACAATTTGATCAAAAAGGGGTTGTCCTAGTAGTGGTGGAAAACCTCTTTAAGGTCTCATTCAGATGTCTGTTTTTTTCACGTACAAGACAAACTGACCAAGTTGTATAATTGGTTTTTGGTCAGAGTTTCATTCAAATTTGATCCGAGTGTCATCAGTTTTTCTTGTAAGTGAAAGAAAAATTTCTCTATTCTCTTCCTATGTAACAATTCATAAAAATCGGTTCGCACTCAGATGCCATTCCAAGTGGTGTCTGAGTTTATTCACAAACAAATAGACTTGCACTGACGATTTTGATGCGACACTCAGATCAAAATCAGACATGTCTTTGCGATTCTCCAGAGACCACTCGGTCTGTGGAAAATCACAGTCATGTAAATGACCCTATTCACTTTTGCAGGTACAAGTACTATCCGTGAAAAAGCGAATAGCACTCTTACGCAAAAAACAGAAGTCCGAATGAGGCCCATGAGAGACATTCATGGCTTATCACTAAGCTAATTTATCAACGGCAAAACAGGGGTCTGATTACTGTGACCCCCATCGATTGTAATAACCCTGTGTTATGTGTTTTGTTCAATGTTGTATTCTAGCGTCACCATGGTCAAACCTCCAACGATCAAACATTGATGTCTCATCGGTGTCTCTCCTAAAAAATCCCTTATGAACAGAAAATGAAAAATCAACCATATAAAGTTTTACTAAGTGTATTTTTTACTCATGAAGAGGCATTAGAGTTCACGACTCGAAAAAAAATGTGAAGTCAATGACTACACTAATGTCTAAGGCTACTTTCACTACTTCTGTACATCATTTCCCATCTCATTTGATGGCTTCGATCTAAAGCCTAGACAAACTGGATTCAGACAGAAACCCAACAAAATATAATTATACAAACAAAATCAAAAGTTGAAAGTTTTTTTTTTCTGGTGGTTACTCTCTTTTTTGCCGGAAAAAATAGTGTAGTCTACTTGGCATAAAAGATGGACACTGATGGAAAAAAATACTGAATCTAGTGGATATTTCTCATGCACCAATGGCCGCTCTGTACAAACTCGGGGTGACCTCCCCACAAGGCAACACGATTTCAGAAAGATCTGAGGCGCCAGAGAATTATCCACGGGTTAAAATGTAGCTTTTAGTCCATTTTTAAAAATGTATGGCAAAAGCTACATTTTATCCCTATGAGAATTCTCTGGGGCCTCGAATCTTTCTGAAACTCTGATGGAAAAAAATGGCAAATGGAGTTGAAAGTTGAAGACTTGGGACTCCGATGCTTCATCGTACAATGGTTCCGTCAGATATAAAAATACAACATGAATGGCATTCAGAAGGAAGACCCCAACGGAGAGACACAAACATGGCGTGAAAGTTGTCTAACAAAAAAAGTGAGAGTTGCGATTGGTGTAGATCCGAAACCTCATCAATAAAAGATGGCGTGAATAATTTATTACAGTAGTTAGAGGGTGTACTGACAGTGACCCTGGGATCTCCCTCATCCTGTCACCTACTGTGGTGACTGCCCTACTGGGAGCACAGTCAGACAGCAGTGGCTCAGGGTCCAGCTGTCTCTTTCTCATGTTTCAGCACTTGTGCCGGAATCAGAGCTGCATTCCCTTCCTCTCTCTGCCTCATTCACTGCTGCAATGTGAGCAGACAGAATGGGGCAGGTCGAATGGAAAGGCTTGTTCCTGTCATTCTTTGACTATAAGACTGAAAAATATGTCATTGCCAAGAACAAAAAGGTGGGGATCTTATTCCGTATTGTTCAGCTCCTTATTCTGGCGTATTTAGTGGGGTAAGAACTCTTTATCTTATTACTGTATATTAATATACTGCATGCCTGTCCTGATACACAACTGAAAACGTGCTGGGTATATGCTGACTGTACTGGAGCAGTGCTGAGTTTGTCATTTGGCACAAGGCATTGTGATATTGCAATGTATTGCAATGTATTTTCAGTAGTTTTACATGGGACTGCCAAATCAACTAAAGTCACCCCAAAAAATGAAATGACCCATTGGTGGACGTTTTATAAGGATTTATCCCTGCTGCCGGCATGTCATTCTTTTTATTCTCCCTTGCTACATCTGTAATGTACAATCTACCCGTCATCTGTACTGTAATCAATCATTTATATGATACGATGTAAATTTCGTTTCTTGTCTCCGTCTCTAAAATATAACGATACTTCCAGATCTTTATCCGCAATTCATTAATTTTATGTGTAAAGTTATTTTCTGGCAAATTTTCTTTTCTTTGTGTTTCTATTGCATTTTCCTTTGTCTTCATAAGTGTCAGTATGGATTGCGGGGCACAGAGGGAGTGAGATACACCAGACGATACATTAGACATCAACTGCACTTGTGGTTTAATTTAGCAATAATTTAGTCAGTCATTTTAGGATGTCTTCTCACTTTTAGCAATTACTAAGCTATGCTGTAACGATTGTACAATGCCAATATTATAATATATTCATCATACTAAGTACTCACACATTTCCTGCACGTTCGCATACTGATCAGCGTTTAATCAGAGTGTGATCTGATTTTCTCAGAGATAGAGTGAAAAAAAAAGTTTCTCCACCTTTGCTATAATGTCAGTCTGTGAAAATCGAACGATTTTTTCCACGGACCCATAGAGTTGAATCAATGAGTGCTATGCATACGATTCTTGGAGGCAAATTGTGCCTGTTGTGATTTTTTCCACAGACCAACTTATATGCCAGTAAAAATACGCTTTTATTAAAATATAAATCTTTATTGGTATACATATTATACCCGTAAAGGGTTTGTCCACTACTAGGACAACCTCTTCTTGATCTAATTGTTTGGCCCTGATAAAATTAAAAAGCCTACACTCGCCTCCCATGTCTGCGCCGTTCCAGTGGTGTCGGCACTCGCTGTCCCGGAGCTCTCATGCGATTTTTATGACCCATGAGCCTGGTCCTCAATCAGCGCTGGCATCACTGTTCCCGCCTTTGGTCTTTTGAACATAAAGAGGAGATCCAGGCTGTAGCTGATCTCTGGCTTCCTCTTCATGTTCAAAACGTGCTAAGGTGGGTACAGTGAGGCCAGCGCTGATTGGGTGCCGGGTACTAGTGTCATTCCACTGCACGAGAACCCCAGGACCATGGGCGCAGGCACGGGAGGTGAATATAGGCTTTTTTATTTTATTAGCACCAAACATTTAGATCAAGAAGAGGTTGTCCTAGTAGTAGACAACCTATCTGATTAAAAAATGTCTGAATAAATCAATGTAAATAAACTACTCTAGTGGGATCAACTAGTTAATAATAAATTGCAAATATAGTCACAGGAAAAAGGTGAAGGCAGCACACCAAGTGAAGAAGTGAAAAAAAGTGCTATTTTATAGCCCAAAAAGGCGACGTTTCGGCTAGTGTGAGCTTTTCTCAAGCCTTTTCACATATACAGTATAAATATATATACATATATATATATATATATATATATATATATATACAGTACAGACCAAAAGTTTGGACACACCTTCTCATTCAAAGATTTTTCTGTATTTTCATGACTATTAATTGTAAATTCACACTGAAGGCATCAAAACTATGAATTACCACATGTGGAATTATATACTTAGCAAAAAAGTGTGAAACAACTGAAAATATGTCATATATTCTAGGTTCTTCAAAGTAGCCACCTTTTGCTTTGATGACTGCTTTGCACACTCTTGGCATTCTCATGATGAGTTTCAAGAGGTAGTGACGGAAAATGGTCTTCCAGAAGTCATGAAGGAGTTCCCAGAGATGCTTAGCACTAGTTGGCCCTTTTGCCTTTACTCTGAGGTCCAGCTCACCCCAAACCATCTCGATTGGGTTCAGGTCTGGTGACTGTGGAGGCCAGGTCATCTGGTGTAGCACCTCATCACTCTCCTTCTTGGTCAAATAGCCCTTATACAGTCTGGAGGTGTGTTTGGGATCATTGTCCTGTTGAAAAAAAATGATGATCCAACTAAATGCAAACCGGATGGAATAGCATGCTGCTGCAAGATGCTGTGGTAGCCATGCTGGTTCAGTATGCCTTCAATTTTTAATAAATCCCCAACAGTGTCACCAGCAAAGCACCCCCACACCATCACACCACCTCCTCCATGCTTCACGGTGGGAACCAGGCATGTAGAATCCATCCGTTCATCTTTTCTGCGTCGCACAAAGACACGGTGGTTGGAACCAAAGATCTCAAATTTGGACTCATCAGACCAAAGCACAGATTTCCACTGGTCTAATGTCCATTCCTTGTGTTCTTTAACTTAAACAAGTCTCTTCTGCTTGTTGCCTGTCCTTAGCAGTGGTTTCCTAGCAGCTATTTTACCATGAAGGCCTGCTGCACAAAGTCTCCTCTTAACAGTTGTTGTAGAGATGTGTCTGCTGCTAGAACTCTGTGTGGCATTGACCTGGTCTCTAATCTGAGCTGCTGTAAACCTGCGATTTCTGAGGCTGGTGACTCGGATAAACTTATCCTCAGAAGCAGAGGTGACTCTTGGTCTTCCTTTCCTGGGGCAGTCCTCATGTGAGCCAGTTTCTTTGTAGCGCTTGATGGTTTTTGCAACTGCACTTGGGGACACTTTCAAAGTTTTCCCAATTTTTCAAACTGACTGACCTTCATTTCTTAACGTAATGATGGCCACTCGTTTTTCTTTACTTGGCTGCTTTTTTCTTGCCATAATACACATTCTAACAGTGTATTCAGGACGATTATCAGCTGTGTATCCACCAGACTTCTGCAAAACACAACTGATGGTCCCAACCTCATTTATAAGGCAAGAAAACACACTTATTAAACCTGACAGGGCACACCTGTGAAGTGAAAACCATTTCCGGTGACTACCTCTTGAAGCTCATCAAGAGAATGCCAAGAGTGTGCAAAGCAGTAATCAAAGCAAAAGGTGGCTACTTTGAAGAACCCAGAATATAAGACATATTTTCAGTTGTTTCGCACTTTTTTGTTAAATATATAATTCCACATGTGTTAATTCATAGTTTTGATGCCTTCAGTGTGAATTTACAATTTTCATAGTCATAAAAATACAGAAAAATCTTTGAATGAGAAGGTGTGTCCAAACTTTTGGTCTGTACTGTATATATATATATATATATATGATATATATATATATATATATATATATATATATATATATATACAGTACAGACCAAAAGTTTGGACACACCTTCTCATTCAATGATTTTTCTGTATTTTCATGACTATGAAAATTGTAGAATCACACTGAAGGCATCAAAACTATGAATTAACACATGTGGAATTATACATTACACTTTACAAAAAAGTGCGAAACAACTGAAAATATGTTTTAGATTCTGGGTTCTTCAAAGTAGCCACCTTTTGCTTTGATTACTGCTTTGCACGCAGAAAAGGTGAACGGATGAACTCTACATGCCTGGTTCCCACCGTGAAGCATGGAGGAGGAGGTGTGATGGTGTGGGGGTGCTTTGCTGGTGACACTGTTGGGGATTTATTCAAAATTGAAGGCATACTGAACCAGCATGGCTACCACAGCATCTTGCAGCAGCATGCTATTCCATCCGGTTTGCGTTTAGTTGGACCATCATTTATTTTTCAACAGGACAATGACCCCAAACAAACCTCCAGGCTGTGTAAGGGCTATTTGACCAAGAAGGAGAGTGTTGGGGTGCTACACCAGATGACCTGGACTCCACAGTCACCAGACATGAACCCAATTGAGATGGTTTGGGGTGAGCTGGACCGCTCACCGCTTCAATTTTGAATAAATCCCCAACAGTGTCACCAGCAAAGCACCCCCACACCTTTATGACCTCCCTACAACGCCTGGGCATGCTCCTGATGAGGTTACGGATGTTCTCCTGAGGGATCTCCTCTCAGACCTGGACTAGAGCATCCGTCAACTCCTGGACAGTCTGTGGTGCAACGTGACATTGGTGGATGGAGCGAGACATGCTGTCCCAGATGTGTTCAATCAAATTCAGGTCAGGGGAACGGGCAGGCCAGTCCATAGCATCAATGCCTTCATCTTACAGGAACTGCTGGCACACTCCAGCCACATGAGGTCTGGCATTGTCCTGCATTAGGAGGAACCCAGGGCCAACCGCACCAGCATATGGTCTCACAAGGGGTCTGAGGATCTCATCTCGGTACCTAATGGCAGCCAGGCTACCTCTGGCGAGCACATGGAGGGTTGTGTGGCCCTCCAAAGAAATGCCACCGCACACCATTACTGACCCACTGCCAAACGGTCCTCCTAATGCAGGACAATGCCAGACCTCATGTGGCTGGAGTGTGTCAGCAGTTCAAATCATTGTATATACCCCCAAAATGGTATCAATAAAAACATAAGGTCATCACTCAAATATCAAGCCCATATACAATTTTATCGAATGAAGAATGATATGGGTCTTGGAAAATGACGACTTAAGCTATTTTTTTATTACAGATATCTGATTTTTTTCCCCACTTAAATTTAAAAAAATTTAAATTTGGTGTCGTACTGATCTCTTCGTGGCTTCCAACTCTGCCTCTTTGCGGATCTGTTCTGCATCTTCCTGGGCTTGGGCCTTGGTTTGAGTCTCATCCTCTGCCTTCTGCTGCAGGCGACCTGCTTCCTCTGCCTGCTGACGTGACAGTGCGGCTTCATGTTCGGCCCTTATCTTTGCTCGCTCTGCCTCCTCCGCTGCTCGCTTGGCCTTCTCAGCCTCTTCTCTTACCTTATCGAGGATGCTCTGCTCCTGGATTCGTGTTCACATCAGTTCCTGCTCTTTCTATTGCACAGCAGCCATATACGCTTTTCTTCAGCAGCAATTTTGTTCCTGGCGGCATCTTGAGCGAGCTGAATTTAACTTTCCGCCTCTTTCTCAATGAGTTCCTTCTGCGCTTTGGCCTCTTCAGCCTTGAACTGCATCTTCTCAGCTAAGGCTCGCTGCTCATTCAGGTTGTCCTCTGCGAGCTTGCGCAGTCGTGCAGCCTCCTGGGCCTCTATGCTCAGACGGGCAACCTCCTCTGCCAGCTGTTTCATCTTCTCGGCTTCCTCGACAAGTAATTTTTGTGTGTTGTCCTTAGCTTTCATTATAAGCATCTTGTTTTCTTCTATACGGACTTTCAGTTTCACCAGCTCTTCCATCTGTATTTTGACTTTGAAGAGTTTGTCTACCACCAATTTCTTTTGCCTCAGGGAGTCAAAAATTAAAAAAAAATGTAAATTTGGTGTTGTACTCATCTGGGAGATCATGTTTCCAGATGATTGAACTGCAGAATGAATGCAGTAAAAAATCCAAAAAAGTATTATGGAAATTGTGTTTTTTTTTTTGCTATTTTTTTCCCCATTTTTCAGTACATCATCTGATAAAATGGATTGTGTCACTCAAAAGGACAATTAGTCCCACAAACAACAAGCTATCATATGTCTATGCCGATGTGAAAATGCCGTTTCTCCTCACAGTGAGTGATAGAATCAGATCACATTATGTTGACACTCTGATCAGAGTTTGATCAGAGTGTCATTTGCATAATCGTCATGATTCTCTCACATGAGAGAACTACGCCATCCGCACAAGCCTTAGAATAGCTAATAAGAGTACAGCGGACCACAGTTGGCCTCTCTCAGCAGTGTCTTATGGCTTTGGCATATCTGCATTTTTTTCATGGCAGCTATCAATCTTTACTGATGGGCAGAATGGTTTTATGACCCTTTTTCAAGGTTTATATTCAATCTACACCCTCGTAGCCTGATTGACAGCTCCTCAGTGTCCCTCCTTCCTGATGAGATCTCACACTGCTCAGTACAAGCCGCAGCTGTCAGTCAGACTGTGTGGGCAGAGACTAAATACACTTGGGGCTGATTCATTAAAATCTTTACACCAGAATTCTGGCAGAAATCACGTTAATAAGTCATAATTTTTTGTGCAACTTGGAGGTTGAGCAAAAATATTCAGACTTTTGGCATTTACACGCCAGTCTCGGCCAGCTACACCATTATAGGCAAACCATGGGTGGAGCAGGGGAAAGATGAGGCATGCCTGTCAATTTATGTAGTCCAGGCCCCGATTGGAGCACAATTCTGGCGAACAAGCACATCAGATTTGACAATTTCATTAAATGGTGTGCGCCTCTTAAAGAATTTGGTGCCTTGTACTCCGGATAGCCCTTCATTAAGACAGGCATGCACAACATTATGTTAAACAATCAATATGGCTTCAATAATTTAGCTGTTGTCACTAGCTAAATGAAATATAATATAACAAAGCACAATCTCTGTTTAGGCCAGGTACTATATACTAGGTAATATGTATATAATCAAGGTGATTTTTTTTAATGAAACCTGTCAGTAACATCAACCCCTCTCAAGCCGCATATATTGGCATTCAATTCTTTGAAAGCTAAATACATCAACATCTTTACATCTTTTATCTGTTGCTGCCTTTCTCAGAACTCATCATTTTAACACATATGCAAATGAGGCGTTAAGTGTACTGGGCTTGAGCACTTTCCAAGCCTCTGCCTTCCTAGGTTGTTTCTTTGCCCAGCCCTGGACTCTATAGCTTGATTGATATCTCACTGTCTGATTTGATTTCCTTTGCTGGAACCTGATGTTACACAGACAGTAATTAGTTGTCAATTATGCTAAAGAGGCTTGTACTCGATGGGGAAACAGCCTCAGGAAGCAGAGTCTCAGGAAGTGCTTTGTAACACCCAGAGAACGTAATGCCTCATTTGCATATTAATTAAAATGTTAATTTCTCAGGAATGCAGCAACAGATAGAAGATATGTTATGTAAATGGTTTGGCTTTCAAAGACCTGAACCCCCATATATGAGGTTTGAGAAATAGAGGGTGTTGACTTACTGACAGAGTCCCTTTAAAAGGAAATGTTGCCACTTGGTGCAAATTTTACCAGTGCAGATTTTAGTGACCTCATTGTTCTGTCTTCTGCCGTTTGTGTACTACAACTTTTACCTATTTTGTGCCAATACACTGTGTGAAGTTACATTTCCTTCCATGTAATTTTTGATGCAGTTACTGGCGGTGTCCGGTATATTATTTCATTGTGCCAAAGATAGAACAGGGTGATTAAAGGACAGAACAAGGGTATAATAATACTACAGATAAGATTGCTGAAGACAGATATCGCTTGCAATGCTTCCGCAGAGGCAATAGTGAAGTCCAGGACGGTAATGATTAATTCACTAAGGCGTTGGCTTTACAGTTATAGTGAATCATGATAATTAATCTGTTACAGGACCCCAGCTAATCCCATAAATGACTTAACCTAAGTGGCTTTTTGATTTGTGACACTTTTTAACTAGTGGTTTGGGAAATCCTTAAGAGAAAAACTGCCAATTTGAAAGTCAACTACAGCTCCAATAATTCATCAGAGAAGTGGTGATCACTAACATATGCTCACATTTTGCAGATAAAAAGTTATTGCTTTATTTAATAGATTTTCCCCTTTTATATAAACAAACTTAATTTATTTTGTCCATCAACATTTTCAAATGGCAACATTTTCAATAACGAATGTATACATCAAGCACCAGTATAGACCTAACAAGCTAATGTTAAGTAGTGGTCGTAGTGGATCAAGTTGAAAAATAAAAATGGAAATACCGTATATGAAAACAGAATGGAAACAAAACTTTTATCTGCTAAATAGATGACATAACAAAAGGCCATTTGCCATGATCCATTTCTCATAGACTTTTTCATGAATAGAACATGTACCAATTATAGTCTATGGGGCTGTTGGTATGTCCGTGTTTTCTTGCAGACCGTAAATCTGTGCAAAAATCATGGAGACATGTCCATTTTTTTTATCAACATCACAGATGAAAAAGGCCAATACAAAACCATGGGTCCATGAAAATCACTGACAGCACACGGTTGGCATCAGCGTACAGTACATGTGCTATCCGTGATTTACATTGTAATTGATAGGGGAGGATTTGTAATTTATTTATTTATCCACAAGTGAAAATTACTGATGAAAAACTGGTAGTAAAATTGGACACACTGACCAAACACTGATTACACTGATGGTAAAAACGGACACACTGACAAACACTGATGACACTGATGGAAAAACGACACACTACCAAACACTGATGACACTGATGGGAAAAACGACACACTCCAGACAAACACATAAACGGATGCCCACCTGATGGTAAACACCGACACACTGACCAAACACTCATGACACTGATGGTAAAAACGGACACAAGGACCAAACACTGATGGTAAAAACAGACACACTGATCAAACACTGATGACACTGATGGTAAAAACAGACACACTGATCAAACACTGATGACACAGTACTAGAACTAAGTTTACCGTATACATACAGTACCAGAATCAAGATTACTGTATACAAACAGTACCAGAACCAAACTTAATACATAGATATGGGAACAAAAATAAGTTTTCTACATACAGTATCGGAACCAAGCTTACTGCTTATATACGTAACCAAAACCAAGCTTACTGCATAAATACAGTAAAAAAATAAAATTGAACTGAGCATTCTAACAGAATGAAGTGTTAACAGGTGACAAGGTGACAAATAAATGTAAGGTGCCTGGGCGAGGTAGTCGTGGGTGAGCTTCTGCTCGCTTTGGCACCCGACAGACAAAACGTGTCCCAGTCTTGATGTGCTGCTGTGTCTGGGGTGCATCACACTTACTTGTGACACATAGGCCTTCACTGGCTCCAGACTTTCATCTTCCATCACCTTTGCAGGACACTGAATTTGTTCAAATAGTCAAACTTTTACTTGGCAGCTTACAGCAATTACAATCAGGCATATAGGATAGGGCCCAGCACGTGACAGTCTTTCCCACAGGTACTGGACATAACTTCAGCCTTAATTTTTAGTCTGGGTAGATCATCCCTTTTGATAACTCCTCTAGCACTAGAAATTCTTCTCCACCACAAACCTTGCACCCGGATTCCATCACCTCCCGCCTCTGGGAGTTTGAGTTCATCTTTCACTGCAACTCTGCAGGCTTAGTGCGCCAAAAAGTTCCATTTAGAGGTTCCCAGGCCAACAGATGAATTTGCACAGAAAGGTTATTTGGCAATCAACTGCCCAGTACTGTCTACAAAAATATTGTATCTATCCACCTCACAATTTTATACGACTCCTCTGTCCTACTGGCAGGGTCCCCATCAGTCTTTCCTCCTTTGCTTCCTAATTTATCAGCCCATGACTTCTGCAGTCAATCAGTGGTGTCAGGGCCGGGACAAGTATTTTGGTGCTCTATTCAAATGAAGCCAATGGTGCCCCCACCAATGAACTCTCAGCACCCAAGTAAAGGAATGGGTCAGAGACTAAGGTATCAGTTCACCTAATGCCACCCTCCTCCCACTCTGATGACCACTTCCACTAGAATTGTTACCTTTTTCTTACAAAAATACAAGCAAAAGTAAAAACAAATGGTGTATTTCATGGGTGAGGCTCAACAGGGGATATAAAATCATTCATTTACACAAAAAGAGTGACAAATAGCGATATTCATCTCTGATATCCTATATTTAAAATGTCAGACCCATGGACAGTTAAGGAAACTAATATACAGTCATGGCCAAAAGTTTTGAGAATGACACAAATATTATATTTTCACATGATCTGCTGCCCTCTGGTTTTTATGTGTGTTTGACAGATGTTTTTATCACAGACAGAAATATAATAATTGCAAACATATGAGTAACAAAAGCTTATATTGACAGTTAGAATGAGTTAATGCAGCAAGTCAATATTTGCAGTGTTGACCCTTCTTCTTCAGGACCTCTGCAATTCTCCCTGGCATGCTCTCAATCAACTTCTGGACCAAATCCTGACTGATAGCAGTCCATTCTTGCACAATCAATGCTTTCATTTTGTCAGAATTTTTAGATTTTTTTGTTTGTCCACCCGTCTCTTGATGATTGACCATAAGTTCTCAATGGGATTAAGATCTGGGGAGTTTCCAGGCCATGGACCCAAAATCTCTATGTTTTGTTCCCTGAGCCATTTAGTTATCACCTTTGCTTTATGGCAAGGTGCTCCATCATGCTGGAAAAGGCATTGTTGATCGCCAAACTGCTCTTGGAGGGTTGGAGAAGATGCTCTTGGAGGACATTCTGGTACCATTCTTTATTCATGGCTGTGTTTTTAGGCAAGACTGTGAGAGAGCCGATTCCCTTGGCTGAGAAGCAACCCCACACATGAATGGTTTCAGGATGCTTAACAGTTGGCATGAGACAAGACTGGTGGTAGCGCTCACCTTGTCTTCTCCGAATGAGGCGTTTTCCTGATGTCCCAAACAATCGAAAAGGGAATTCATCAGAGAAAATAACTTTACCCCAGTCCTCAGCAGTCCACTGCCTGTACCTTTTGCAGAATATCAGTCTTTCCATGATGTTTTTTCTGGAGAGAAGTGGCTTCTTTGCTGCCCTCCCTGAGACCAGGCCTTGCTCCAAGAGTCTCCGCCTCACAGTGCGTGCAGATGCACTCACACCTGCCTGCTGCCATTCCTGAGCAAGCTCTGCACTGCTGGTAGCCCGATCCCGCAGCTGAAACACTTTTAAGAGATGGTCCTGGCGCTTGCTGGTCTTTCTTGGACGCCCTGAAGCCTTTTTGGCAACAATGGAACCTCTCTCCTTGAAGTTCTTGATGATGCGATAGATTGGTGACTGAGGTGCAATCTTTCTAGCTGCGATACTCTTCCCTGTTAGGCCATTTTTGTACATTGCAATGATGACTGCACGTGTTTCTTTAGAGATAGCCATGGTTAACAGAAGAGAAACAATGATGCCAAGCACCAGCCTCCTTTTAAAGTGTCCAGTGGTGTCATTCTTACTTAATCATGACAGATTGATCTCCAGCCATGTCCTCATCAACACCCACACCTGTGTTAATGGAGCAATCACTGAAAAGAGGTTAGCTGGTCCTTTTAAGGCAGGGCTCAATGATGTTGAAATGTGTTTTGGGGGAATTGCTGTTAAGCTGATCACTCTTTATAACATTCTGGAGTATATGCAAATTGCCATTAGAAAAAGTAAAGCAGTAGACTTTGTAAAAATTAATATTTGTGTCATTCTCAAAACTTTTGGCCATGACTGTAGATTTACTACAGTATATATATATATCTCTATATATATATATATTATAATATATATATAATATATAATATATATATATTTTTGCCTAAAATACAAAGGAAATGTGCCATCTTGCTTAACTGTTCACAATATCAGTAATTTTGACCAGGGGTGTCCAAAGATGTCCAAACTGTTACATGCCATTGTAAATAATGAAGGCTAAGTTCAGGTGCAGTGGGCAGTCAAATGGAGTTCCCTGATGGAACAACAGCACCTGAAGCCTATGGCTCAGGCCAGGTATCAAGGAGCTGGTCTGGTCTTCTGACATTACGAGATTGGTGGACATGGAATTACGTGGGGGGGGGGCGGCAGGTGGCCAGTTCCTGGTGCACTGACGGAGTGGACTGCAAATCCCTGATGCTGATGGAGTCAGTGGGCTTGGTGGTAGTGCAGAACAAATGGGTGGCAGGACTGAAAAGGAGTTGTACTAAGGAGGAAGGAAGTGAGAATTGCTGTGGACTATCCCACCTGTGCCTATCTGATGAATTTCTCATGGTGATCATCGGCGAACTCACTGAGATGAACTGCAGCGAACTCAGTGACACACAGAGGCAGCTGAGACCCCGAAGAACATGATTCGGGTCAGTTTTTACAGTCCACAGTCTTGTGATTGCCGTTATTCACAGAGTAACGGCGATCGCAAAAAAAAGTCTGATTTCCCATTCATTTCTCTCTCTTCTTATATGATTTAGCATACCAGAAGAGAGAGAAATAGGGTCCCCCAAACACCCCCGGTACCTCCGCCATTCCTGGATCCTCCGGCTCTGTCGCCCTCTGCTTCCTTGAAGAAAATGGCGGGCGCATGCGTAGTGCGCCTGCGGAGATCTGCTCACCGGTACCTGGCAACAATAGGATATTTTTTCTATTGGTTCATTTTGATCACTGTGATAGACCCTATCACAGTGATCAAAATAAAAAAACTAGAAAATCAAACCCCCCTTTGTCACCCCCTTAGTTAGGTAAAAGTAATAAAATAAAAAAAACTTATTTTTTTCCATTCTTTGCAGTTAGGGTTAGGTTTGGGGCTAGGGTTAGGTTTGGGGTTAGAACTAGAGTTAGGTTTGGGGTTAGAGCTAGGGTTAGGGTTGGGCTAGTGTTAGGGTTGGGGCTAGTGTTAGGGTTGGGGTTAGAGCTAGGGTTAGGGTTGGGCTAGGGTTAGGGTTGGGCTAGGATTAGGGTTGGTGCTAGGGTTAGGGTTGTGTTGGGGTTAGGGTTGTGTTAGGGTTGCGTTGGGATTAGGGTTGCATTGGGGTTATGGTTGTGTTGGGGTTACGTTGGGGTTATGATTGTGGTGTAGGGGTTAGGGTTGTGCTGGAGTTAGGATTATGTTGGGTTAGGATTGTGTTGGGGTTACAGTTGGGGTGTTGGGGTTAGGGTGGTGATGGGGTTGGGGTTAGGGTAGTGGTTAGGGTTGGGATTATGGTTACGGCTGGGATTAGGGTTAGGGGTAGGGCTGTGTTAGGGTTGGAGTTAGAATTAGGGGGTTACCACTGTTTAGGTGCATCAGGGGGTCTCCAAAAGCGACATTGCGCCTGCCATTGATTCCAGCCAATTTTGCGTTCATAAAGTCAAAAGGAGCTCCCTCCCTTCTGAGCCCTGCCGTGCGCCCAAACAGTGGCTTTCCCCCACATACAGGGTATTGGCGTACTCTGGAGAAATTGCACAACAATTTTGTGGTCTATTTTCTCCTGTTTCCCTTGTGAAAATAAAAAAAATTGGGTCTAAAGT
This sequence comes from Oophaga sylvatica, assembly GCA_033576555.1. Classification (NCBI taxonomy): domain Eukaryota; kingdom Metazoa; phylum Chordata; class Amphibia; order Anura; family Dendrobatidae; genus Oophaga; species Oophaga sylvatica. Next base: position 588,905,674 of record JARQOD010000002.1, read on the forward strand.
AAATTTTGTGTGAAAAAAGTAAAATGTTCATTTTTTCCTTCCACATTGCTTTAGTTCTCGTGAAGCACCTAAAGGGTTAATAAACTTCTTGAGTATGGTTTTTCGCACCTTGAGGGGTGCAGTTTTTAGAATGGTGTCACTTTTGGATATTTTCTGTCATATTGACCCCCCAAACTCACTTCAAATGGGAGGTGGTCCCTAAAAAAATGGTTTTGTAAATTTTGTTGGAAAAATGAGAAATCGCAGGTCAACTTTTAACCCTTATAACGTCCTAATAAAAAAAATATGTTTCCAAAATTGTGCTGATGTAAAGTTGACATGTGGGAAATGTTATGTATTAACTATTTTTTGTGACACCACTCTCTGATATAAGGGCACAAAAATTAAAAATTTAAAAATTGCAAAATTTTCAAAATTTTTGGGAAATTTCCATTTTTTTTATAAATAAACGCAAATCATATCAAAGAAATTTTAGCAATAACATGAAGTACAATATGTCACGAAAAAACATTCTTAGAATCAGTAGAATCCATTGAAGCGTTCCAGAGCTATATCCTCATAAATTGACAGTGGTCAGAATTGTAAAAACTGGCTTGGTCATTAAAGTGAAATTTTGCTCAGTCACTAAGGGGTTAAAGGGATTGTCCAAGTTTGTGATGAAAATCTGCAGTTACTCTATGTGACAGCTGACTTCTGAATTCTCACAGAGAGCACTGCACACTGTCAGGATTCTCTGGTGCGGTGGTGAGAGTGTTGTCTGCCGACTAGACATGCGCGGCCATGCTCAATGAAAATGAACTGAGCGAGGTCGGACACATCTAGTCAGAATGTGGCCTGAAGTTTGCAAATCACATACTTGAACTCATATGACCGTCCACTCTGCTGCTATCATGGGAAATCCTAAACGTATGCAGTGCACACGCTGTGAGAACTTAGAAGGCTGTAGTCACCTAAAGTGACTGTAGACTTTCATCACATAACTAGACAAGCCATTTACCGTAATTATAAAATTAAGCACTGTAGCATGCCAATCCTAACCAAGTGTAGTGTCCTCACTGTCAGGATTCAGCTTTACCTGCTAGTTCCAGCAGTTATCACGTCCACTTCACTCATATGAAATTTTCATACTTATGGGCATGTGCTTTTTTGCATCTCCCAGTTTTTCTGCAAACCTTGAGATAAATAGGAAGAGCAGCTCATCAGCACATATAAGCAAATCACACAGGAATGAGTAGTCACATGACGACTACTCAAACCACATGAAGGGAGACGCCAAACTGAATTCTTGCCCCTGGTGCCGTAAAACCTAGATACACCTCTGCAGCAGCAGTATTGTTTGCAGCCTTTGGAGTACTGCTGATTAGTTATCCTGCGAAAAGTGCACTCCCATCTACCTCTATTACATGCACCCTTCAAGATACAGAAGACCACTGCTGGCTGTGTCCACACTTTCAGCCCAAAAGTGGCACAACAGCTATTTTTTACCTGTATATTGCTCCTTGTCCTGCTCATATCTGCTCATAGACGATTCTCCTCATTGGGCAGTGAGAGAGAAGTCATGTCTCTCCTTAACAGATGCACACAGTGTGTGGTTCAATAATTGTGAGTAATTTGGAAGTGCGCCCTCAAATGCATACTAAAAGACCAGCCCGGGGGCAAGTGCCACCCTGAGCCTGGCAAAGCTTGCCCCTGAACATAAGGTACATCCACGAGACCATTGCAGCCAAATGACAATACTGATCATCGGTCTGGGGCAGTGGGGGTTGTAACATTTCTATCCTAATTTTTTATATTCTTAATAACAGTGGCTGTATGTTTGAAGTCGTTGTAGATCTGCAGTATTATATTTGAAGCCAATGAGACACCTCGATGATGGTATTGCGTGATGAAAAAATCTGCTAGTATTTTTCAGCATTTATGACACCATTAATCTTGACCAAATTCCTAACTACATTTGTTGAAATGCTGCCCCAAACCTACAGGAGCTTCTACCATGCTTCACTGTTGCCTGTGGACACTTATTGTTCATAGAATCATAGGATGTTAGAGTTGGAAGGGACCTCAATGGTCATCGTGTCCAACCCCCTGCTCAATTCAGCTCAGGATTCACTAAACCATCTCAGACAAATGTCTGTCCAGCCTGTGTTTGAAGACTTCCATTGAAGGAGAACTCACCACCTCTCGTGGCAGCCTGTTTTATTCATTGATCACTGTCACTGTTAAAACGTTTTTTCTAATATCTAATCTGTATCTTCTCCCTTTCAATTTCATTCCATTGCTTCTCATGTTTCCATGTGCAAATGAGAATAAGGATGATCCCACTACACTGTGACATCCCTTCAGATATTTGTAGACAGCTATTAAGTCTCCAACTAACCTTTTTTGCAAGGTAAACATTCCCAGATCCTTTAACCGTTCCTCGTAGGACATAATTTACAGTACACTCACCATCCTGGCAGCTCTTCTCTGAACTTGCTCCAGTTTTTCAATGTCTTTTTTTAAAATGTGGTACCCATAAATGGACATAATATTCCTTATGAGGCCTGACCAAGGAGGAGTAGAGGGGTACTTCACATGATCCAGACTCTATGCTTCTCTTAATACATCCTAGAACTCCTTTTTTTGCTGCTACATCACACTGTTGACTCATGGACAGTCTGTGATCTATTAGTATACCCAAGTTTTTTCATACGTGCTGTTGCTTAGTTCTATTTCTCCCATTCTGTAGATGTAATTTTTATTTTTCTTGCCCAGATATAGAATCTTGTATTTCTCCCAATTAATTGCCATTCTATTAGTCACTGCCCATTGTTCAAGCTTAGCTAGATCATTCTGAATCCTTTCTATGTCTTCCCTAGTGTTATCTATCCCTCCTAGCTTTGCATTGCCTGTATATTTGATTAGTTTATCTTCAGTTCCCTTATCTAGATCATTTATAAAAATGTTGAACAAAACTGAGGCTAGGACAGAGCCTTGTGGTACCCCACTTGAAACACTTTTCCAATTGGATGTGAAACCATTTATTACCACTCTTTGAGTACGATCCCTGAGCCAGTTATGAATCCACCTAACCGTAGCCTTGTTGTTCTACTCTCCAGTCCTTTGGCCAACAAACTGCCTTCTGCAACACCAACTATTTCACATTGTGACTCATCATTGCAGAGCACCTGCTACAATTTATCTACAACCCAGTTCCTATGTTTGCGTACATAGTTGAGGCACTTGGCCTTGTTTCCATTATTTTATGCATCACCCCTAAGGCTATTAATTAAGGATTTTACAGTAGTGGAAGAATAGCTTTTTAAATATTATGAGCTCATAAAATGGTGAAGCATTGTCCATGAGATAATGTCTCATTTCCAACAGACTCGGAATCCACACTGCATCTAATGAGGTGATTTATACCTGCTGTTAGAGAATTCTAAAAATAAATTAGATTCCTGGCCAATCACTAGTCATTAAAAACCTTTCCAAAAAAAATTTTAAAACGGGAACTGTGTTCTGCATTGCATATTCTCCAGCCTGTCATACCAATACTGCGTAATCAATGCAGTAAAATCTTCTTTATTAAGGGACAGGATTCATATCGAGGAAAAGATGTTGCTTGGAGAAGGAAGTATAGGATTTATACCATGATCATGTTGAATACTAGCCAGACTATGATTCAGAAAGTCAGAAAAGGTGCTATCTGATGTAAGGGCAAAAATTCATAGTAAATGTTATACTTGATGTTCTTTGCAGGTGAGAAGTATGGATGCATATAGACAATTGAACCAGTTGTGAAAATGTTCTGGGAATGGCAGCATGGACTTTTTGCCTCAGTCCCACAGTGGCTGCATTAGATATATAACTTTATAGTATGTATTGCAATGGCTTATTTAAACAATCCATTTAGTGTATAGATGTACTGTACCTGATCTTCATGATTACCGTTGCTGAACCCCCCAGTGATTCGCTGTTTTGGGGGACAATATAGGCATCTACATATTTCCCCTGTAGATTTGCAGTTCAAATGTATGTCTAACCTTGTAACCCAGAGTTATGTTTAGTTTTCAAGGCAAAGATCTTATTTTGGAGTTGTTTATTTCAAGAGTCCACTCACTCATTTTGACTTCAATCTAATGAAATAGGACAAATGCTCAGCTGACTAAATGACTAAGCGTAAGGACAAGGGATGTGCGGACCCGTGAATGTTCGAACTTTAGTTCATAGTTCAAAGTTCGGTTTGGGTACCAGAACTCTACCCGAACTTGAACCCAAGCCCCATAGAAGTCAACTTTGGTACTGTAAAATGGTTGTAATAAGGGCTAGGGAGCTGTCAATTGAAGCAGAGTACCCCATAGAATTTCTCTCAACACTAAAATGCACTTCTGGGAGAAGTCCATGTTCAGAATTCAGCACCAGACACTAGGTGTCCTGTACGAATCCCGAACCTTACAGTTTGGGTTCGCTTATCTCTAGTAAGTACCATATTTTTCCTTCTAAACCTTGGTGAAATTAAAAAGAAGCAGAAAATCCTTTTATAAAGGCTCGCTAAAGGAAAGGTTTCCCACATTTGATTGTATGAAATCCCCTCCAGGTAGTCCACAGGACCTTTCGTTTAAAATTTTCAACCGACTTATTAAAATCGTACTGTATAAACCAGTGTTAAATTGGATAAACAACACAGCCCTTTGGCATAACGGGAAACACAAAATAGCAAACAGTACAGTCTGTGTGACTATGGGGTTTTCTCCCTCAGGAAAAAAAATAAGGTTGAGTTCTCTTTAACACAGTCACATCTCTGGAGATCTTATCTCCAGACACACCGAACACTAAATGAGTCAAAAGGCTCCACATTTATCATCTGTACCACACCCTGGGGTGGGGATATGGTGAACAGCCTCCCACCCACTCTTCACTATCCACAAGACCCAGGACTTAATATGACTGATGAACCCCTCTCAGCATATAGTGTGCTGGAGCATTTTACCAGGTTCATATCGCTGAGACTAACATCCTCAGTGACACACATCTCCCCTTCAATATTTTAACAGTGACCTTCTCACATATCCCCTAACTCTGCCCAAAGTTGAGGATTTTGGCACTTTCAGTCACTACACAGGGAAGCCCAGACAGGGCATCTGTGTTACCGTGTAGTTTGCTGGGCCTGTGCTCCACATGGAAGCTGATGTCCTGGAGCACTAGAAACTACTTAGTCACCCAGTCATTCTTCCCCTTCCTTTCGCTCATCCATCTCAGGGCGAATGTTGGACACTAGCTTAAATTTTTGGCCTAGCAAGTAGTGCCTCAGAGTGTAAATTGCTCATTTGATGGCAAAGCATTCTTTTTTCATGATATCAAATTTCTTTTCACAGGAGGAGAGTCTCCTACATAGATATAGGATTGGATTTTCCTCAGTATTTATTTCCTGGGACAACACGGCTCCCACCCCGACCTCTGAAGTGTCAGTCTGGACCACAAATTCCTTATTGAAGTCTGGTGCGACCAAGACCGGCTGTTTGCACATTGCAAGCTTCAACTCTTGGAACGCCATCTCCGCTTCAGAAAACCGCTTGCCATCAACGTCTTTGTGCCCTAGAGAAGATTGGTTAGAAGTGTGGCTATCATGGCGATCTTCAGGATAAACGATAATATCCCACAATTTACAGAAACACAGTAACTTCATTCTTTGAGAGTGGTCTCAGCCAGTTTTGGTTTGTGTCCACTTTACTGATTGGTAGTTTGATCTCACTTCTACCTACTATATATCCTAGGTATTTGGCCTCTTCTTTCCCCATGGCACATTTTTTCAGCTTTATAGGAAACCCCGCCTTCCTGAGAGCATCAAACACCACCTGGACCTTTCGCAGATGACTTCACCAATCCGGGGTGAAATTTACAATATTGTCGAGGAACGCCAGGGAGTAATTCTTATGGGGTGTGAGGATCATGTCTGTGCCCCTCTGGATGGTGGCCGGCACTCCCTACAGTCCAAACGGCATCCGGACATATAGGAAGCAACCATCATGCGTGGAGAAAGCTGTTTTCTCCTTGACTTCTTGTGACATGAGGATTTACCAATATGCCTTTGTTTAATCCAAGGTGGTTATGTATTTTGTGCCCAAGTCTCTTGATCAGCTCATCGACACGCGGCATAAGATATGCGTCAAACTTGGATACTTCATTCTGGTTCCTATATTCATTACAAAGCCTCCATTTGCCATTGGGTTTTGGAACCTGGACAAGCGAGCTAGACAACCCGCTTCTAGATTCCTCAATGACTCCAAGGTTCAGGATATGCTTTACTTCCTTGGACATCACCCATCGCCGGGCCTGGGAATTCTATAGGGCTTCAAATTCATCAGAATATGGGATTCCCTCAGAATCTTGTGTTCCATGACCTTTGTGCACCTCGGCAAATCTGAGAACAGGTCCCTTTTCTGCTGCAGCAACTCCTGACACTGCTGTTTTAGGGCTTTCGACAGCATCTCCACTATTTCGACTCCTTCAACATCTGGGAGCTTGACCAGCAAACATGGAGTTTCAATGGTCTCCCTGTCTTGCCACGGCTTGATAAGATTGACGTGGTACACTTGGTGCAATTTTCGTCTTCCTGGTT
>JARQOD010000002.1:588912374-588971374 GCA_033576555.1 Oophaga sylvatica
ACCCCTTACTTTGCTGTCTCCTGCTAATTAAAATCACCTGTGCCAAATGGGAGGAGTGCACATCCAAAGGAAAAAAAAAGGGACAGAATATGCAATATGCTCAAAAGAGAAAGGACAGCACCTCCAAAAATCATACAATGATTTAATGCCTCTCGGCAAAAATATATATAACTGAACATGAGGTTCTTAGTTTAACATTCTGATCAGACTGTATGTGTGTGGGTGCCATGTGGCGGCCATTGTTGCTGTGGCTTTGTGCTGGTGAGGCGGTGCTGTCTGGAGCCATGGGACTCAGTCTTGCAGCACGGGTGCTGTGGGGCAACAGGCCGTCTGCCCTGCTGGTGCATTGCCGCTTTGGCGATGGTCCCCGCACGGCTCCGCTCCATTAGGGCAGTCAGGACCCACTACGAGGTTTGCCGTGATGTGGCAGTGGGAGTCATACAGTCTGATCAGAATGTTAAACTATGAACCTCATGTTCAGTCATATAATTTTTGCCTAGCAGTTTTAGATCAACGTATGATTTTTGGATGTATGGTTCAAGCTGCTTTATTTATTTATTTATTTTTTTTTCCACTAATATATTCACTGTCAGGAGTCAGCTCTGCTTGCTGGTTCCAGCGGTAATCACTTGACCACTCAAATGCAATTATCATTCTTACAGTCCTCTGCTTATAAGCTTCTCTTCCTTCTTCTCTCAGTGAAGCAGTGGATGCAGTTTATTTCCGAATATTGAGAGAATCAGTCTGCTGCCTGCACATGACTGTAAGTGTGCAAATCACCTATGAGTGGTCACATATGATGACTACTTGAACCGCTCAAGCTGTATATAGGAGGGGGAACCAAACTGAATTTTTGCTCCAGGTGAAGAAAAACCTAGACTTGCTTCTGCTATTACGGAGTGATGATACCAGTAGTACAGCATGTAACCATTGCAGCCACAGATTGGCTTTCATGGTCACTGGTGCTGTCCATATGTAAGCAAAGACCAGGGTAACCATCGGATCTCTGGGTAAAGGTGTTGGTAAATAGTAATGATTTTATTATTTTATAACTTTGCCAGCTATTTTTATCAAATTTCTACAATGTGGGTAATTCTTTTAAGATGTCCATGGATAGGCAGGCATACCCATTATTTTATTATAGGTTCATGCCTTTTTGGCCCTTTTGGGAGGACATTTTTTCCTTCTGACTCTTCTCATTGTTAACAAAGGTGTCAGAGAGTGCACAGAAGGCCATGAGTTGCGAGCCATATTTAGTTACAGACATGGCACAACAAATAAATTAGCTGGGCTTTAACATATTAGCCAATACATACCACTTTTAACAAGAGGGCCTGTGTGGATTTTGTTTTCTCATTTGTAGCTTTCTGGGAACTTTTTATATAAAAAGGCACATTTTAGAGTTGGGTCTGATTACTGGCCAAGCATTGAGCCATCACCACTTTTAACTTTACTTTTACAAACATGTATGATGTTAACGCTCACACACACTTCAGCCATAAATGGTTAATGGGTTAATGTGCCCTCGTAAAAGAAAACTATTTTGGGGTAAAATGCACAAATACATGCATGTCATGCAAATCCTACCAAAAATACAAATGCTTTTAGTTTTTATTTAATTTTCTATGGAAAACATATTAAATGCAGCAATTCTGATAGCCCATATTTTAAAATAAGTCATTTCAACACTAAAATGATGGTAGTATTTAAAGGGAACCTGTGATCTTAATTATTCTGACCAAACAATGGGAAGCACGTATGGGATGATTGCAGCTAGGTATATTTTTACCTGAACTATTTCAGAAAAAATAAACTTTAAAGATCTGGCCTGGGACTACAGCCTGAGACAGAGTTGAACTGGCCCACCAGAGAACCGGAGAATCCTCCGGAGGGCCCTGGCTTCTTCTTCAGGAGAGTTCATAGTGCAAACCTTGAGTGGGAGAGAAAGGTGGACCCTCAGAATCAAATCCTCTGGTGGGCCCAATGTTCTTCAGTCTGACACTAGCCAGAGATAAGATTAGTCCTGCTCCATGCCCAGCCGGCTTATTCCAGTGACGGTGCAGGTGATTGACAAGTCTCTCCCTCAGATAACAGGTTCCCTTTAACATGATCATTCACGGGTGCATCATTTTATTTAGGATGATGTGATCAATATTTCAATATTCTCTTTTCAGGGTCAAGACAGGACGATGCTTGAAGACAGGTGCTGTAAACACAACAGGAACATGTGAAATATTTGCTTGGTGTCCACTAGAGAAGAGGCAAAAGCCAAAGTAAGATCCACTGGAAAATGCAGCATTTATGCTAAGAGACTCCATAGTTCAAATAGTATTGTCCAATATGCAGATGTGTCTAAGAAATATTTCCATTTCTTTTAAAGTGGTTGTCACAATATAGGTGATAACTTAATGATCAGTGGGAGTCCGACTACTGGGATCTGCTGATTGGTAGAGAAGGAAATTTGTTCTAAAACGGGGCACAATTATCCCAGTTATAGAATAGATCGCAGGTCGGATGCCCTAGTGCCACTCTATTAATTCTCTATAGGGCTCCCAGAAAAAGCAGATCACAGTGCTCAGTGGCCCAATGGCAATGACTGTAGCGGCGGTAAAGCATGCGCAATGATGCTCCACTCTAACAGGGATTAAAGTGGCCCATTCTCAGCAGTCAGAGTCCAACAGATCAATAAGTGTTTACCTATCCTGTGAATAAGTGACAACTTCTTCTCACAGGAAAAACCCTTTATGTATGTACTACTTATAACTGAATACTTATCTCCTAACAAGAAGGACATGAAGGAGAAGCTCTCAATTTCAATGATCCATATACAGCAGTATTTTCTGTTCTCTTACTGATTTCCTCTAAGTCATAGGTTCAAACATTTACTTTAAATGGTTGTCAGGAGCCACCAAGAAAATATAGAACAAAATGAACAAATAGCACCACACCAGACCAGATCACATATTACCACCACACAGTGACCAAATAATACCCCATACCAGGAACAAATACTGCCACACCATGAACAGATCACATTTACCACCACACAGTGACCGAATATACCCATACAAGATACAAATACCACCACACCATGACCAGACCACATATCATCACCACATAGTGACCAATAAAACCATACAAGAATAATACTGCCAACTTGACCAGATTCCATTACCACGACATAGTGACCGAATAATACCACATACAAGGAAAATAGTGTCACACCATGACCAGATCACATATTGCTTTCCAAATAGTGTTCATTGCATGTAATATCCTTTGTATGATTTACACATGATGAGTCCTCGGACCGAACGTTTGCACTAAGTGACCACTGCATATAAATTATCCACTATACACTATTTATGAGTTGCCCATTTTCTAACCGTATTGTTTGAACCTACTGTGCACCCTCGAAGCTGCTAGCATTTCTACTACAGATCACATATTACTACCACATAGTGACTGAATACTACAATAATGATCATAAATAAAAAAAGACAATACTAATGTTACCATAAGTGCTATTATACACAGTTTCTCTGTACATAGTATACAGTGTATAATGTAAGTGTACAGATAATACAGGGATTCACCAGTGACATTATAGACAGGAGCTCTGTATACAGTGTATAGTGTACACAGGGATTGCCAGTGACATTATACACAGAAGCTCTGTATATAGAGTATAATGTACAAGCAATACAGGGATTACCAGTCACGTTATACACAGGAGCTCTGTATATAATGCATAGTGTTCAGGTAATACAGTGATCACCAGTGACATTATATGCAGGAGCTCTGTATATAGTGCATAGTGTACAGGTAATACAGGGATCACCAGTGACATTATACACAGGAGCTCTGTATATAGTGCATAGTGTACAAGTAATGCAGTAATTACCAGTGATATTATACACTGGAGCTCTGTATATAGTGTATAGCGTACAGGTAATACAGTGATTACCAGTGACATTATACACAGGAGCTCTGTATATAGTGTCAGTGTACAGGTAATACAGAGATTACCGGTGACATTATATACAGGAGCTCTGTAGATACGGTCGGTGTGCAGATAATACTGTGATCACAAGTGATATTATACACAGGAGCTCTGTATATACAGCCAGTATGCAGATAATACTGTGATCACCAGTGACATTATGCACAGGAGCTCGTATATAGTGTCAGTGTACAGGTAATACAGTGATCACCAGTGACATTATGCACAGGAGCTCTGTATATAGTGTCAGTGTACAGGTAATAAATATAGTGATCATTGGTGACATTATACACAGGAACTCTGTATATAGTGTCAGTATACATGTAATACAGTGATCACCAGTGACATTATCAACAGGAGCTATGTATATAGTGTCAGTGTACAGGTATATATAACATGTTGACATGGTGACATTATACACAGGACGAGCTCTGTAAATAGTGTCAGAATTTTACAGGTAATAACAGTGGATCACTGGTGATATTATACACAGGAGCTCTGTATATAGTGTCAGTGTACAGGTAATACAGTGATCACTGGTGACGTAATACACAGGAGCTCTGTATATAGTGTCAGTGTACAGGTAGTACAGTGATCACTGGTGACATTATACACAGCAGCTCTGTATATAGTGTCAGTGTACAGGTAACAGTGATCACCAGTGACATTATACACAGGAGCTCTGTATATAGTGTCAGTATACAGGTAATACAGTGATCACCAGTGAAATTATGCACAGGAGCTTTGTATATATAATGCATAGTGTTCAGATAATACAGTGATCACCACCAACATTATACACAGGAGCTCTGTATATAGTAAATAGTCTATAGTGTCAGTGTACACGTTGACTTACCAGTGACGTCTCTAGTTGAAGTCCTTCATCTTTGCTTTTCTTCTTCATCCAGCACAGACAGCCATCACTTCTTCTAGCCAGGACTCGTCTCTTCAGAAAATAACACAGTTATCTAGAAAAGAGATTCTAGAGCACATTTTGAATTTTGTCCCCAACTTCTACACACCAGATTTAGAAAAAAAACAACACAGTGCCACCCTGCACAGTAACAGGACCCCATCAATTCATTGTTCTCCTTCATCATCAATTCATCATTTGCTGTCCCCCACACTCCACCTTCAAGTCATCATCATTTGCTGTTCTCCACCCAATAGTCTCAATTCATAATCATTTGTTGTTCCCCACCATAGTCTCAATTTATAATAATTTACTCTCCTCCACCTACCTCAAATCTTCATTATTTGCTCTCCCCTACACTCAATATATCATCATTTGCTATTCCTCAACCTCCCACCCTCAAGTCATCATCATTTGTTGTCCCCCACCTTCAATACATAATTCTTTACTCTCCCCCACCGTCAATTCATTCAGTCCCCGTCCCCACCCTCAAATCATCATTTGCTCTTCCCCATCCCCAATTCATCATTATTTGCGCACCCCCACCTTCAATACAGCATCATTTGCTTCCACCACAGCCATTTAATTAATTTTATTAGTTAAAAAATAAGTTTTCATACTACCTCTCATGCAATCCCCTACAGCTCCATTTCTGCTATCTAGAGTGGGTACATGCCGATGCCTGCACGATGATGTCATCGCCTAGGCGCCGACACCAGGTTGTCACAAAAAAGGCGGAGGGAGCTCCCCTGGAGCTGTGCTACCATTCAGTTTTGATGGCCATGGAGCTCCAGGAAAGCTCCCTTTGCTTCTGCTCACCGGGCCCCATAAGGACCCCAGTAAGAGTAGTAATGCCCTGATGATGGCCCTGGTGAAATACATTATCTTTTATGCAATGTGAAAGCTCCCCATCCTGCATTTCATACCCCAATAGCAGTCATCCAAATCTCCTTCACTTTTTGAAAAAAATCTCCTTATGGAATAGAATTACATTGAACTAGTAAGGTTTTGTGTGAGTTGCAGACCAAAATGTTCCACCCACGAGGGGTCTCCTTCCATGTTAGTATCTTCAGTTAAAAATCAGTAGATACAGTTATATGAAAAAGTTTGGGCACCCTATTAATCTTAAGCTTAATGTTTTCTAAAAATTGGTGTTTTTGCAACAGCTATTTCAGTTTGATATATCTAATAACTATTGGACACAGTAATGTTTCTGCCTTGAAATGAGGTTTATTGTACTAGCAGAACATGTGCAATCTGCATTCAAACAAAATTTGACATGTGCATAAGTATGGGCACCCTTATCATTTTCTTGTTTTAAATACTCCTACCTGCTTTTTACTGCCTTACTAAAGCACTTTTTTGGTTTTGTAACCTCATTGAGCTTTGAACTTCATAGCCAGGTATATGCAATCATGAGAAAAGCTACTTAAAGTGGCCACTTGCAAGTTGTTCTCCTGTTTGAATCTCCTCTGAAGAGTGCATCATGGCTCCTCAAACAACTGCAAATGATTGAAACAAAGATTATCAACATAGTTGTTCAGGGGAAGGATACAAAAAGCTGTCTCAGAGATTTAACCTGTCAGTTTCCACTGTGAGGAACATAGAAGGAAATGGAAGAACACAGGGTCAGTTCTTGTTAAGGCCAGAAGTGGCAGGCCAAGAAAAACATCAGAAAGGCAGAGAAGAAGAATGGTGAGATCAGTCAAGGACAATCCTCAGACCACCTCCAGAGAGCTGCAGCATCAACTTGCTGCAGATGGTGTCACTGTGCATTGGTCAACTATACAACGCACTTTGCACAAGGAGAAGCTGTATGGAAGAGTGATGCGAAAGAAGCCGTTTCTGCAAGCACGCCACAAACAGAGTCGGCTGAGGTATGCAAAAGCACATTTGGAGAAGCCAATTTCTTTTTGGAAGAAGGTCCTGTGGACTGAGGAAACCAAGATTGAGTTGTTTGGTCATACAAAAAGGCATGGGGTCAAAAAAACACAGCATTCCAAGAAAAACACTTGCTACCCACAGTAAAATTTGGTGGAGGTTCCATCATGCTTTGGGGCTCTGTGGCCAATGCAGCACCGGGAATCTTGTTAAAGTTGAGGGACGCATGGATTCCACTCAGTATCAACAGATCTTGACATTAATGTTCAAGAATCAGTGACAAAGTTGAAGTTACGCAGGGGATGGATCTTTCAGCAAGACAATGATCCAAAACACCACTCCAAATCTACTCAGGCATTCATGCAGAGGAACAATGACAATGTTCTGGAATGGCCATCCCAGTCCCCAGACCTGAATATCATTGAACATCTGTGGGATCATTTGAAGAGGGCTGTCCATGCTCGGCGACCATCAAACTTAACTGAACTGGAATTGTTTTGTAAAGAGGAATGGTCAAAAATACCTTCATCCAGGATCCAGGAACTCATTAAAAGCTACAGGAAGCGACTAGAGGCTGTTATTTTTGCAAAAGGAGGATCTACTAAATATTAATGTCACTTTTCTGGTGAGGTGCCCATACTTATGCACCTGTAAAATTTTGTTTGGATGCAGATTGCACATTTTCTGTTAGTACAATAAACCTCATTTCAAGGCAGAAACATTACTGTGTGCAATAGTTATTAGATATATCAAACTGAAATAGCTGTTACAAAAACACCAATTTTTATAAAACATTAAGCTTAAGATTAATAGGGGTGCCCAAACTTTTCATATAACTGTAAATCTTGTAATATTTGCAGCTTTATCTGTGAGCACTGAGCCACACAATAGACATATGATTCCTTCCCTTTTCAGTTGTGATCTAATTATGTAATTGAACGGTAATAATTATATCACAAAGCTGGAGACAAATAACATGGAATCCACCAATACAGCAAGTGACAGACACAGTTCACCTCCTCTCCCTCCCTGCACAGTGACCTCTGCACAGATCACAGAGCATGTCTAGAAACCCTCCAAAGGAAGACAATAAACATCTGTAGACCATTGCTTACTATGATCTATGGGGCAGCTATAAAGCATATCTCTAAATGGTGTCAATGGCAGCTCAGGCAACATCAGTGCACCCATAATCTTATACAGAAAATTAATTTTAAAAATCTAATATCGTGGAAAAAAAGAATTAAAATAAAAAATATGGATATACTCACCCTCTGTCGGCCCCCGGAGCCCTCAGCGGTGCACGCGGCACTGCCAGCAACTTCCGTTCCCAGGGATGAATTGCGAGAATTACCCCAGATGACGTAGCGGTCGCGTGACCACTAAGTCATCAGAGGTCATTCGCGCAATGCATCCCTGGGAACGGAACTTGCCCGCAGCGCCGCTGAGGACTAGGAGGACTCCGGGGGCTGAAAGAGGGTGAGTATATCCATATTTTTTATTTTTTTAATTTTTTTAACATTCATCAGTTGTACAAAGTTGGTCACGCTTGTGAAGCACTATGCTTGACAAGTGTGACCAACCTGTCAATCACTTTTCCAAGCGATGCTTCAAATCGCTTGGAAAAGCACAAGCATTCTGCAAGCTAAAAACGCTTGCAAAACGCTTGTTTTTTGCGGGATAACGCATGCAAATTACGCATGCGTTATACCCGCGGCGGGGAGTTGCGCAAATGCTCCGTACAATTACGGAGCATTTCTGCAATGTGGGCACATAGCCTAATTTTGACCAGAGGTGTCCAAACTTTTACATACCAACCTAGCAGTTATGTGCTCACTTCGCTGTCAGCTCCTGACAAGCTGCTGATATAAATCTTGCAAAATCACCACCAAAGGCTTCTCCAGGGCAGTTCACCTAATCACAGCTTTTGACTCTCGCTGTCTGGAGCCGTGCGTTTGTTCCAATGTCTTGTTATTGCTATGTGTAAATATATTGATAGGAGTATATACTTCAGACCTTCACCGATAACTTTACCGATAACAGAGCTTGTGCTGCGCTTTACAGTTCTACTAATACCACAGCTCTGCTACTCACCAATCAGTCAGTTAGTGCACACTTTCTTAGAAAAGTTAGTATTAATAAATAATTTCAAATGCAAGAGAGTTCCAAATTAGATTCTTCTGTCTAATTAGCTAAAATAAGAAGCTGCGTGCATACATGGGACTATTTTCTCATACTGTACAGCAATATCGGAGTCCGTACCCGCTGCTGATCTAGGTATCTGTTACTGCAGTCACACATTTCCTACTTGTCTGGCCTATACATATAGATGTGTGAATGCAATTAGTCTACAGAGACCCCAAACATAATGTAGATAAGAGAAGTAAATTGGTTTTGTGTTTAGGAAAATATTAATTCCCCCTAGAAATGAAATTAAAACAAGATTCAGCATAACATTTTGTGAACATTGAAAGAAATTGTAAACATACAGTACAGACCAAAAGTTTGGACACACCTTCTCATTCAAAGATTTTTCTGTAGATTTTTCTGGGAACTCCTTCAAGATTGTTGGAAGACCATTTCCAGTGACTACCTCTTGAAGCTCATCAAGAGAATGCCAAGAGTGTACAAAGCAGTCATCAAAGCAAAAGGTGGCTACTTTGAAGAACCTAGAATATAAGACATATTTTCAGTTGTTTCACACTTTTTTGTTAAGTATATAATTCCACATGTGTTAATTCATAGTTTTGATGCTTTGAGTGTGAATGTACAATTTTCAGAAATTACAGAAAAATCTTTAAATGAGAAGGTGTGTCCAAACTTTTGGTCTGTACTGTATGTTATTAGCTAATTTTTATATATTAGTATGAACTAATACTATATGATCTTTTTTAGAATACCACTACTAGGAAAAGCCGAGGACTTCACAGTCTATATTAAAAACTCCATACGCTTCCCAAAGTTCAATTTTTCAAAGTAAGTGTCAGTAAATGATATGTTTGCTACATGGTATTATGCATTAATCCTGATAAATAATGGAATGTTTATTAATATTCCATTAATATTTCATTGGTAAATTAACAATTAGGCTTTAAATGTGTTTTTTATCACCTTAGTTGTATCTTATTTTTTATACAGGGAGTATACAAAGTACCAAAAACACCCAACAATACTCTAACAAGAAGCTATACTAAGGCCACGTTCACACGTTCAGTATTTGGTCAGTATTTTACATCAGTATTTGCAAGCCAAAACCAGGAGTGGAGCAATTAGAAGAAAATTATAATAGAAACACGTCACCACTTCTGGATTTATCACCCACTCCTGATTTTGCCTTACAAATACTGAGGTAAAATACTGACCAAATACTGAACGTGTGAACGTGGCCCTAAGTCTAAAGTCAGGGGAAAGAGCAATGACTTTATCTAATGACCTGCCTCACCCATCTTGATCTGTGGACCAGATTTTGAGCAGTCCACAAATGTTATCTACAGTGTACCTATAATGTTCGGTGACTTTTCAGAATAAGCTTATACAAGAAATAGGTTTGTTCTACTTTATTGTTGAATATGAAATCATATAGAAAAAAAATGTACAACAGAACCGTATACATAAGGAAGCAAATATAAAATTTTATTAGATACAACAATGCAAAAAACATTTTCATGTATTGAAAACATGTTAAAAAGTCGGAAATGGCGCAGGATGGTGCCCAAAGGTGGTATGGCGCTACTAGCACCTCGTCCTATTGCAGGTAACAACATGGGCTTGAGAATGATCTTAGTTATGAGTCATTAAGTGTCCCCCCTGCCAGTGATCGTCTTTATATGTTAGTTCTTTCACATGATATGATGCTGATATAGTAAGTAGCAGGACGTAGCTACTTGAAAGATAATATAGACTTTCCTGCAATGCCTGTTGTTACATACTACTTTAGGGACTGTGGCGCCATCCTGTGGGTTCCCTCTTTTTAACATGTTTTTAATACATGAAAATATTTTGTATTGTTTCTAATAAAATGTGACATTTGCTTTCTGATACAATATGTATGGTTCTGGTATAGATTTTTTTTCTAAATGATGTCATGTTCCTATCTGTACTGAACCTGTCACTCTGTCCATGCAGACAATTTAGTCTGGCACATTAACTTCTATTTCTCTTGTATTTGTGCGGTGACTGTTGAGTAGGTGCTCAGAAGTAAGATACAGTCTTCAAATAAGTAGTAAAAACGTCGGCACTCTAGTAGTTGCAAATGAACAAGGTGGCGTTATTCAATTAAATCGACCCTGGTGCAAACAGATTAAGCCAACGTTTCAGCCAAATAAGGCCTTTCTCAAGGTACAGTGGGTACGGAAAGTATTCAGACCCTTTACATTTTTCACTCTTTGTTTCATTGCAGCCATTTGGTAGATTCAAAAAAGTTCATTTTTTTCTCATTAATGTACACTCTGCACCCCATCTTGACTGAAAAAAAGCAGAAATGTAGAAATTTTTGCAAAGTTATTAAAAAAGAAAAACTGAAATATCACATGTCATAAGTATTCAGACCCTATGATCAGACACTCATATTTAAGTCACATGCTGTCCATTTCCTTGTGATCCTCCTTGAGATGGTTCTAATCCTTCATTGGAGTCCAGCTGTGTTTAATTAAACTGATAGAACTTGATTTGTAAAGGCACACACCTGTCTATAGAAGAGCTCACAGCTCACAGTACATGTCAGACCAAATGAGAATCATGAGGTCAAAGGAACTGGCCAAGGAGCTCAGAGACAGAATTGTGGCAAGGCACAGATCTGGCCAAGGTTACAAAAGAATTTCTCCAGTACTCAAGGTTCCTAGTGACCTCCATAATCCTTAAATAGAAGAAGTTTGGCACCACCAGAAGTCTTCCTAGACCTGGCCATCCAGCCAAACTGAGCAATCGTGGGAGAAGAGCCTTGGTGAGAGAGGTAAAGAAGAACCCCAAGATCACTGTGGCTGAGCTCCACAGATGCAGTAGGGAGATGGGAGAAAGTTCCACAAAGTCAACTATCACTGCAGCACTCCACGAGTCGGGTATTTATGGCAGAGTGGCCCGTCGGAAGCCTCTCCTCAGTGCCAGACATATGAAAGCCTGCATAGAGTTTGCTAAAAAACACATGAAGGACTCACAAACTATGAGAAATAAGATTCTCTGATCTGGTGAGATGAAGATAGAACTTTTTGATGATAATTCTAAGCGGTATGTGTGGAGAAAACCAGGCACTGCTCATCACCTGCCCCATACAATCCCAACATGGTGGTGGCAGCATCATGCTATGGGGGTGTTTTTCAGCTGCAAGGACAGGACGACGGGTTGCAATTGAAGGAAACATGAATGCGGCCAAGTACACAGATATCCTAGATGAAAACCTCTTCCAGAGTGCTCTGGACCTCTGACTTTTCAAAAGGTTCACCTTCCAACAAGACAATGACCCTAAACACACAGCTAAAATAACAAAGGAGTGGCTTCAGAACAACTCTGTGACCATTCCTGACTGGTCCAGCCAGAGCCCTGACCTAAACCCAATTGAGCATCTCTAGAGAGACCTGAAAATGGCTGTCCACCAATGTTCACCATCCAAACTGACGGAACTGGAGAGGATCTGCAAGGAAGAATGGCAGAGGATCCCCAAATCCAGGTGTGAAAAACTTGTTGCATCATTCCCAAGAAGACTCATGGCTGTACTAGCTCAAAAGGTGCCTCTACTCAACACTGAGCAAAGGGTGTGAATACTTATGACCATGTGATATTTCAGTTTTTCTTTTTTAATAAATTTGCAAAAATTTCTACATTTCTGTTTTCAACCAATGAAAACCCAAAAGTCATTATCTCAGTAAATTAGAATAATTAACAAAAAACACCTGCAAAGGCTTCCTAAGTGTTTAAAAAGGTCCCTTAGTCTGTTTCAGAAGGCTCCACAATCATGGGGAAGACTGCTGACTTGACAGATGTCCAGAAGGCAGTCACTGACACACTCCATTGGCTGTAAGCCATAATCATCAACGTTAACAGAAACACTTGACATAGATCACTCTGTTTGTAATGACTCTATATAATATATGAATTTCCCTTTTTGTTTTGAAAAACTGAAATAAATTATCTTTTTGAAGGTATTCCAATATTGTGAGAAGCACCTGTATATATGATAAAGGGATATATGATACATGATATATCATTGGCGCCATGTTAATATGTTTGACATGTGAATAACGTAACCCCTCTGTACTGTAAGTCAATTAGATGATCCTATAAAGATCATTCCTGGCATAATTTGTGACGTGCGTCCCTAACGTGTGTTTCGCAGGGATACCGGCTTACGTCAAACATAATAACATGGCGCCAATGATTGTAGCCCATGATATAGCCCACCCATAGTGACATGCTGAACATTTAATGTTGGTGTGGTCACTGCTGTAGGCAGACCGCGCCTGCACTCGCCCGGCTGTCATATCTACATGGGGCCACAGCGCTAACCACATGCAGAGTGGACTTGGCTGTCACGGCTTACTCACAGCGTTGGTTCTGCTGCAGTGTGAGACGCACAGTAGTCATCTCCCGTACTAGCCTATTGCAACTTGATTACACCATATGAGGGTTGTGATAGCCACATACTAATTACGGTATATATATGTATGGCATGCACCTGTGGTGTGCACGTTACCCTACTACCACTGCTATAAATATATACATACTAGCCGAGTTACATGTGGATCAAATATTAGTTATCTGGTCTGATATCCATATGTATTTTATACTGACCGATGTTACGCAGCAGTGAGAATTTCTTATCTCAGCGTCTGTTAAGATAGGTGTGTAAAATCATATTCCTTTATTTATAATTAGTGACCCTGCAAATATGGGCATTAAACAACCTGACCAATAACTGACAAAGGACTTTTGGTCAGAAACCCCGCTGTTGTGAATGGGTTTGAGATGAGTTCTGAGCAGAGGCTCCCTCTGGTGGTTACAAGCGGTACTAGTGAGGATTGTGAGGACTGGGAATCAGGTGTTACTGATTGGTCTTATATAAGGGAGTCATTTTCCCATCAGGGTTGCCGGTGATCAATTGTTCTGGTCTGAATCCTTCTTTCCAGTTTCCCTTGTAGCCTGCTGTGTCGTGTCTGCATCTCCTGCTATCAGATAAGACAATTTCTTATTTTGTGTTTTTGCTATATTTTTGCATTTTGTCCTGCACTTCTGTGGGGGCCTTCAGGGTCCCCTCCGGGGGCTTTTGCCCTCTCAGTTTAGTCCAGCCACTGTGTTTTGTACTTTTGCTTTTTCCAGTTTTTTTTCAGTGGCTGCTGTTTTGATTTTTTTTTTACACCAGAGAACTAATTTAGGTGGTAGAGGTCGTGTGATCTCAGGTGATTTTGAAATTAGTAGAGTTGGTGTTTTTCAGGGTTTTCTGAGATTGCAGTAAGTACCCTTCCTGTCCTTTTCTATTTAGATAGTTTGGGCCCAGCGTTTGCTCATACTATTTTCTTTCTGTGTCAGTATTTCCTCTTGTCTAACCGCCATTACATGTTTGGGGGCTTTCTATTATCTTTGGGGTTCTGCTCCGGGGCAGATAGCTTTCCTATTTCTATCTTTAGGTGTAGTTAGTTTCTCAGGCTGTGACGAGGCGTCTAGGACCAACGTAGGAACGCTCCACGGCTGCCTCTAGTTGCGGTGGTTAGTCAGGGTACTGCAATCTCATAGATTCCAACTGCTCTGGTGTATTTCCTTTTTTACCTGCACTCCTCAGCTACCGTAACATAACAGTATCACCGGCCATAAAAATTGTATGGTACTCACAGAAGGGAAAAAATATTTTGAAGGAAGAAAAGTTGTCAGAGATATTTTTCTGTTTGTTGCATTTTTTTTTTTTTCCCTCTGTATCTCTGGGTGCTGGGGAGGATCTTTTCTCCCAATGGAGTTTGCACAGTTGTCTGGCCGTGTGGATTAGCTTGCCACTGAGGTTCAGAGTATTGCTGCATATCTTGCTAGGTTGCCTGTTGTGGAACCTAGGATCCCCATGCCAGATTTGTTTTTAGGGGATCGAGCTAAGTTTCAGAATTTTAAAAATAATTGTAAATTGTTTCTTGCCTTAAAATCTAAGTCCTCAGGAAACGCAGCGCAGCAGGTTCAAATTATCATCTCTCTCCTGCGCGGCGATCCTCAGGATTGGGCTTTTTCCCTGATACCTGGGGATCCTGTTTTGAGTGATGTTGATGCATTTTTTCAGGCTTTGGGGTTATTGTACGATGAGCCTAATGTCACTGATCAAGCTGAAAAAGCCTTGTTGGCATTAAATCAGGGCTTGATGACGCTGAGTTATACTGTCAGAGATTCCGTAGGTGGGCAGTCCTGACCAAATGGAATGACGACGCTTTGGCGGCCCTTTTCCGGAAGGGTCTGTCGGATAATGTAAAGGATGTTATGGTGGGATTCCCTGTCCCCTCTGGTCTCAATGATTCTATGTCATTAGCGATTCAAATTGACAGACGTTTGCGTGAGCGGAGAAGTATGCGTGGAGTGGTGTTGCCTTGTGAGCCAGCTGCTGAGCCCATGCAGTGTGATGGAGTGGTGTCTGGGCACAGCGTCATGAGTTTCGAAAGCGCAATGGGTTATGTTTCTACTGTGGTGATGCCTCTCATGCTATTTCAGTCTGCCCTAAGCGGGAAGACATTTTGCAGCTCAGTTGTCTTGGGTAGTGTTCAGACTAAGTTTTTTAATTACTGTCACTCTGATATGCTCTCTGTCCTCATTTTCTGCTCAGGCTTTCGTTGATTCTGGAGCAGCTATTAACCTGATGGATTATGATTTTGCTAAACGTTGTGGGTTTCCCTTGATACCCCTACAGAAGTCTATTCCTTTACTGGGATCGATTCTACCCCTTTGGCTGAGAATAAACCCCAGTTTTCTACTCAGGTGATAATGAGGGTTGAACCTGATCACCAGGAGTGCTGCAAATTTTTGGTTCTATATAATCTGCATGACATTATAGTGCTGGGTTTCCCTTGGTTACAGTCTCATAATCCTGTTTTGGATTGGAAATCTGTGTCTGTAACCAGTTGGGGCTGCCAATGTGTTAATACCAACACTCCTGTTTTTTCTGCCTCCCCCCAGGCTGAGGATGTTCCTGACTTTTTGTTTGATTTTTCTGATGTGTTTAGCGAAAGTAAATCTGCATCCTTACCTCCCCATAGGAGCTATGACTGCGCTATTGAATTAGTGCCAGGTAGTAAATTCCCTAAAGGTCGCCTTTTTAACTTGTCTGTACCTGAACATGACGCTATGCGGTCTTATATCAAGGAATCATTGGAGAAGGGTCATATCAGACCATCCTCTTCACCCTTAGGTGCCGGTTTTTTCTTTGTGGCCAAAAAAGATGGTTCATTAAGGCCGTGTATTGATTATCGTCTCTTGAACAATATTACTGTGAAATATCAATACCCGTTACCCTTGATTTCTGACCTGTTTTCCAGGGTGAAAAACGCTACTTGGTTTACCAAGCTTGACCTCAGGGGGGCGTATAACCTTATTCGCATTAAGCACGGGGATGAATGGAAGACGGCATTTAACACCCCTGAAGGGCATTTTGAGTACCTTGTGATGCCCTTTGGGCTCACTAATGCTCCTTCCGTCTTCCAGTCCTTCATGAATGACATTTTCAGGGATTTTGTGGACAAGTTTCTGATTGTTTATTTGGATGATATCTTGATTTTTTC
Organism: Oophaga sylvatica; assembly: GCA_033576555.1. Taxonomy (NCBI): domain Eukaryota; kingdom Metazoa; phylum Chordata; class Amphibia; order Anura; family Dendrobatidae; genus Oophaga; species Oophaga sylvatica. The sequence continues at coordinate 588,928,906 of JARQOD010000002.1, forward strand.
TAATGACTGGGACTCTCATGTGAAACATGTTCGAACTGTATTCCAGATTTTGAGAGAGAATGCTCTGTATGTGAAGGGATCAAAGTGTCTTTTTGGCGTACAGAAGATCTCATTTCTGGGATTCATTTTGTCCCCATCTGTTATTGAAATGGACCCGGTCAAGGTTCAGGCCATCTGTGATTGGGTCCAACCTACTTCATTAAAGGCTCTTCAGAGATTTTTGGGTTTTGCCAATTTTTATCGTAAATTTATTGGTAATTTCTCGGTTATTGTTAAACCATTAACTGATTTGACCAGAAAGGGTTCTGATGTGTGAATTGGCCTCCTGAGGCAGTCTCTGCGTTTCAGGAACTTAAGCAGAGATTCACTTCTGCTCCTGTTCTACGGCAGCCTGATGTTTCTCTGCCATTTCAGGTGGAGGTTGATGCCTCTGAAATTGGGGCAGGTGCCGTTTTGTCCCAAAAAGATCCAGAGACCTCTAAAAGTAACCCTTGTGCCTTTTTCTCTCGAAAATTTTCTCCTACTGAACGTAATTATGACGTGGGTAATCGGGAGTTATTGGCCATGAAGTGGGCTTTTGAAGAGTGGAGACATTGGCTGGAGGGAGCCAAACATCAGGTGGTGGTCCTTACGGACCATAAGAATCTGGTCTATCTGGAATCTGCCAAGCGACTCAATCCTAGACAGGCCAGGTGGGCCTTGTTTTTCACACGTTTTAATTTTGTGGTTTCCTTTCTTCCTGGCACTAAGAATGTTAAGGCGGATGCCCTCTCGAGGAGTTTCCTTGCGGACTCTCCTGAGCTATCTGATCCCTCTGTTATTTTGAAGGAGGGTGTAGTTCTTTCCGCCATCTCGCCCAATTTGAGACTTGCTCTGGAGGGGTGTCAGGAGGATAGGCCCGAGCGCTGCCCTGTTGGAAAATTGTTTGTCCCGGACCAATGGAAAAAGAGTGTGATGTCTGAGATTCATTGTTCCGCATTGGCTGGGCATCCCGGAATTTTTGGTACCAGAGACTTGGTTAGTCGGTCCTTTTGGTGGCCTACCTTGTCTCGCGATGTCAGGGAATTTGTGCAGTCCTGCGGGACTTGCTCTCGCTCCAAGCCTTGCTCTCGCTCTAGTGGTTTGTTGATGCCATTGCCTGTGCCCAAGAGACCATGGACCCATATCTCTATGGATTTCATTTCCGATCTTCCTGTTTCTCAGAGAATGACCACCATCTGGGTAATTTGTGATAGGTTTTCCAAAATGATACATCTTGTGCCATTACCTAAGTTGCCTTCCTCCTCTGAATTGGTGCCGTTGTTCCTTCAGCACGTGGTTCGTTTACACGGCATTCCTGAGAACATTGTGTCTGACAGAGGAGTCCAGTTTGTTTCCAGATTTTGGAGGACTTTTTGTTCTAAACTGGGTGTTCAATTGTCTTTCTCCTCGGCATTTCATCCTCAGACCAATGGTCAAACTGAGAGAACAAACCAGACATTGGAGACTTATCTAAGATGCTTTGTGTCTGCTGATCAGGATGACTGGGTCTCTTTTTTGCCTTTGGCTGAGTTTGCTCTTAATAATAGGGCTAGCTCTGCCACTTTGATGTCTCCGTTTTTCTGTAATTCTGGGTTTCACCCTCGATTTTCTTCAGGACAGACGGAGGCTTCTGTCTGTCCAGGTGTTGACTCTGTTGTTGAGCGTATGCAGCAGATTTGGGACCAGGTAGTGGAGAGGTTGTCCCTCTCTCAGGAGAAGGCCCAGCGGTTTGCTAACCGGCATAGGACTGATGGTCCTCGGTTTAAAGTGGGGGACTTGGTCTGGTTGTCCTCAAAGAATATTCCTATGAGAGTAGCATCTCCTAAATTTAAGCCTAGGTTCATTGGACCTTATAAGATCATGGAGATTATTAATCCTGTTTCTTTTCGTTTGCTTCTTCCAGGGACATTTAAGATCCATAACGTGTTCCACAAGTCCTTGTTGAAGAGGTTTGTTGAGCCAGTGGTTCCTGCTGCTGTGCCTCCTGACCCTGTTTTGGTTGAGGACAATCTGGAGTATGTGGTTGAGAAAATATTGGATTCTCGTTTTTCTAGACGAAGACTCCAGTATTTGGTTAAATGGAGAGGTTATGGTCAGGAAGACAATTCTTGGGTGTTTGCTTCGGACATCCATGCTAGGAGACTTATCCGTGCGTATCATAGAACTCATCCTGACCGACCTGGTTGCTCAAATGAGGGTTCGGTGACCCCTCCTCAAGGGGGGGGTACTGTTGTGAATGGGTTTGAGATGAGTTCTGAGCAGAGGCTCCCTCTGGTGGTTACAAGCGGTACTAGTGAGGATTGTGAGGACTGGGAATCAGGTGTTACTGATTGGTCTTATATAAGGGAGTCATTTTCCCATCAGGGTTGCCGGTGATCAATTGTTCTGGTCTGAATCCTTCTTTCCAGTTTCCCTTGTAGCCTGCTGTGTCGTGTCTGCATCTCCTGCTATCAGATAAGACAATTTCTTATTTTGTGTTTTTGCTATATTTTTGCATTTTGTCCTGCACTTCTGTGGGGGCCTTCAGGGTCCCCTCCGGGGGCTTTTGCCCTCTCAGTTTAGTCCAGCCACTGTGTTTTGTACTTTTGCTTTTTCCAGTTTTTTTTCAGTGGCTGCTGTTTTGTTTTTGTTACACCAGAGAACTAATTTAGGTGGTAGAGGTCGTGTGATCTCAGGTGATTTTGAAATTAGTAGAGTTGGTGTTTTTTCAGGGTTTTCTGAGATTGCAGTAAGTACCCTTCCTATCCTTTTCTATTTAGATAGTTTGGGCCCCAGCGTTTGCTCATACTATTTTCTTTCTGTGTCTGTATTTCCTCTTGTCTAACCGCCATTACATGTTTGGGGGCTTTCTATTATCTTTGGGGTTCTGCTCCGGGGCAGATAGCTTTCCTATTTCTATCTTTAGGTGTAGTTAGTTTCTCAGGCTGTGACGAGGCGTCTAGGACCAACGTAGGAACGCTCCACGGCTGCCTCTAGTTGCGGTGGTTAGTCAGGGTACTGCAATCTCATAGATTCCAACTGCTCTGGTGTATTTCCTTTTTTACCTGCACTCCTCAGCTACCGTAACATAACACCCCGCTTATAACATTTATTATTTCACATCCTGGCACCTATCGGGATTTTGCGTGATTATAATTCTTACAGCTGTGATCTTGTATACATCGCCATTGGATGTATGTGCACTATAATTTATATATCACATTTTGTTGATGACACAATACAAGTTAATGCTTATTCACACTTTTCCCCTTTCCTATCAGTCTACAGATATACCTTGACAGAGGCCTTACTTGGCAGAAATGTTGGCTTAATCTGTTTGCACCAGGGTCCATTTCATTGAATAAAGCCACCTTGTTCATTTGCAACTACTACAGTAGAGGTTTCTTCTACTTTTCAGAATACGCAGTCATCTGTGCGTACATGAGCAGTACTATAATTTCTGCCTTGTATGACTTGTTTCCTGCACCAGTTTCTCCTCTGCAGCCTCTGTCTCCAGCGTTCAGTTGTCTCTGAGCTGGTGGATGGAGACTGGCTACTATGATGTCCCCCATACACAGTACAAAGAGAAATGGGTGATTCTCCTGTCCCGTATTCCCTTGTAGCACATGTTCAAAATCAGCAGCTACAGTAAAGAGGGACAGTATTATCAACTTTGCATAAAAAAAGTAGTACAAACGAATATAAAACTTTTGAGACTTAATAAAATGCACTTTTAGACCCGAAAAACTCTTAAAAACGCCCTTTGTGAAGCTAGCCTAAGACACATTTCCACTTTTATGCATTGTCGACATTTTCTCTCATAGAACTAACATCCTGAACACAAAAAACGATTCATTCCTCAAGACATGTCGATATGATAAAGAAAACCACTACTGTCCAATCTTTTACTTGGGCAAAATTGCCTCCTGGACTGGAAATACTTTCAGGATATTGCAATGGAAGTAAGTTACATGAGTTATATGTCGTCATGGAAAATGGCGGATTGTATATTGTATTTATATCCAAGAAAAAGGAAAATTCCGGCACACCAACAATTACAAAATCAAAAAAGAAACTTTATTGGCTTTCAAGCCATATTTAAAACATGTAGGAGCCTGACGCGTTTCTGGTGCGATTAGAAGCCCCCTTAATCATAGGTATATAAAACAGAATACACAGAGAAAATATAAAGCATCATGTCATCCCCAACATACAATTAAAGCCATTCCATATGGGGAATTTAATCGAGCCAAACGATTATGCTCAAATGATAATCTTTTCTATAAAGAAAGCAAAAATATTAGCCATAGGTGATCTGCAAGAGGTTATATTATCATAATATCAATGAAGCTTTTCACAAAACTTCTAAAAAATCAAGATGTTCAGACTTTAATCAATTTCCTCGATCCTGTAAATAATTCTATTCTTACTTTCTCTGCGCCTTTCAGTCCACAGTTCAATCAGATTAGGGAAATTGTCAAAAAATATTTGCCTGTCATAAATCAGGACGACAAATTGATAAACATTATTCAGAAGGGTTGTCGGTATGTAGCTCCTCGAGGCACCAGTTTAGCTAATCAACTTTCTCCAAGTCTTTTTATACAAAAGCCTCCAACGACATCCTGGTTGACTACTACAGGTTTTTTCAAGTGTGCAGGTACGAGGTGTAACGTATGCACTTATGCGTTAATAGAAACAAATCAATTTTTTCGTATAGAGGCTTCTCTCAGAATATTGCTGCTTTTATTAATTGCGACACCCAGTATGCTGCATATTGCATATGTTGTACCGCATGTAAAATCCAATATATTGGCTGCACCATAAGGAAAATTAATAAAAGAATAGCTGAACATCTTAAAAATATTGAAATTAAAATACAGTACACTCTGGAGCAGTGAAGCATTTTATTAATGCGCACCAAGGGGATAGTAGTTTGTTTTCCTTTTTTGGTAAGGAGAAAGTTCAAACTCCCATCAGAGGTGGTAATAGACATAAATGTTTAACTATGGACGAAGAATTTTGGATACTTAAGTTAGGGCCCCGTCACACATAGCGACATACCAGCGATCCTGACAACGATATGCACTTGTCAGGATCGCTGGTGTGTCGCTACATGATCGCTGCTGAGCTGCCAAACAGGCAAATCTCAGCAGCGATCAGGACAGCGACACTGTGGGTAACGTCGCCTAGTTACCCGCAGTGTACGTTGGATACCAGCACACTGGTGCAGGGAGCTGGTAACCAAGGTACACATCGGGTTTCCAGGTGCCGCCCGGCGCCTGGAAACCCGATGTGTAACCTTGGTTACCAGCTGATCGCTGGTCTCCCGCCTGTCACACACAGCGATGCGTGCTGGCCAGCAGGAAACCAACAAGCAAAAAAATGTCCAGGACATTCAGCGACCATCAGCGATACCCAGCAGGGGGGCTGATCGTCGCTGAATGTCACACTGGGGAGATCGCTGTTGCGTCACAAAACTAGTGACTCGTTGTGTGTGACGAGGGCTTTAGATACTAAATTTCCAAGGGGTATGAACTCCAGGAATGATTTGTTTTATATTTATTAGATTTTTGTATGTAAGTTTTCCTGCACTTTGCTCATGTTGACACTCTGTATTCACCTGTCTTTAATTGTATTAATTGGTCGTACTTTTTGATTGGTTATAATGCTTTATACTTTCTCTGTGTATTCTGTTTCTATATACCTATGATTAATGGTGCTTCTAATCGCACCAGAAACGCATCAGCTCCTACATGTTTTAAATATGGCTTGAAAGCCGAATAAAGTCTTTTTTTTTAATTTTGTAATTGTTGGTGTGCCGGAATTTTCCTTTGTCTTGGATATTTTGCTGCTTTCACCAGTGGAAACGTGCACCCACCTGCTTCATATTGGACCCAGCCCAATTCCAGGGTTTGCAAGCGGATTACGTCCAGCAGCTTCTTCGCCTTCTCCTCTCCTGTATTGTATTTATAGCTGTCGTTTCTGCTGCTAATTGGATTTGTCTGAATACTGATACCGCTTTTATCATATTTTTTATATTTTTCACACAATAAAAAACGCACGTATTCAGATGAAAAAGCAAATTTCTTCATGTGGTTATGGGCTGCTCTTTCATGTATCGACAGTTTTTCTGTTAGGGCCCTTTAAGAGCAACCGACCCACCGTCCGGGGCCATTAATAACTGCCCATCTTCTTGCAGGCTGACCGCATGTCCATGCACACAAAATAGGACTGTTCTGTGCACATAGGAAATCATTGCTTTCGACAGCACATGTCCTGTTTATGACGAGCCTGCTTAATAATTATCTCACCCAAGGAATGTCTGTTTTGCTCAATCATTGGGTGATAGCCGACCTGTTTAATCTGGAAGAGTATTCCTAGGAACACTTTTTCCCAATTTTGGGTTTTTGGGCCCTTAGTCACTTACAAGTAAGCAACTTTATTATAAGGGATTATAATGAACTGAACGTGTCTGTAATACCAGATACAGCCACTGAAAAGCAAGAAGCTTATAACCCAGCAGCGCCACGCTTTTCGGTGACTGTGTCTGGTATTGCAGACACATTCAGTTGATTATCATCCCTTATAATTAACCATTAAATCCATTATAATTAAGCAAATATCTTTTTGTTTGGAGAGCCATAACGAAGGCGAATAAAGTTAATTTCCTCCCGGCAACGGGGCTCTCAGTACAATGTCCGAACGCTATTAACCTGCAGATTAAGCCCATATCTGAAGATTAATAGCTGTATTTTACATGACAGGTTCCCTTTAAGGATATGTAAATGATGAAAAAATTGGAGACAATTTTTTTAAACATCTTGATTTGATGAGATTATTAAAGGTTGTCTGAAGAATGTTCTGCTGTGCTTAATGCACTTGAACAAAAATCATCAAGATCCGCTGCTGGCAGCTCCCTTTGCAATTGTCGAACACTGATGTGCTTGATGGAAGGCAGGTCCAGAGACACTACAGGCCATGGTAGCATGTTTAGGCCACGCAGGCTGCTCAGAGTAGCAGGAGCAACATGCGGCTTGGTGTTGTTGTGCTGAGATATGGCTCCTGGGACACTTTACAGATACACCAGTTTTGAGACCAAATCAAAGAAACAACAAACTTGTAGTGTTCCTGAAAGGGGGCTATAGACCGACTACTGTATATTACGCCACCCCGCACCATAATCCAGGGAGTATGACCTGACAATCCCTCGTGAAGGCTTCTTCAAGATGTTGCCCACATGTTCTCTAGTTGGAGACCAGAGGCTGACATTGAGCAATGGAGGCTATACTCTTCAGGGATGAGTCTTTTGTCGTGGACCCAATGATATCCAGAGATTGAGCAGAAGACCACATGGGCAACGCCATGAAGAGGCCTTCTTGCCGGAACGTTGTGTGATTTCCATAATTCCACGACTTTACTTTCTTGGTTGCAATGTCAATGTTGAGCAGCGTATATTATAAAATATTCACATTGCTGGTTAGGGATCAAATATTTTATTCATTAAAGTTATAGTGCCCTCTAGTGGGATTTTAGAGGGACTGCATGAGTGCCGATTATATCGTGTTTAATTATTGTGGTCAGAAGACTTATATAAAATGTTATAGGAAAAGAAAAGGAAGAGAAGTTGGCGGTGACCTCCTCACCGTGTCACATGAACATAGCAAGAAAATGTAAGATACAACTTTATAACTAAATGTGCTTCGTTTCTCAGGGAGGGGTTATTGGCATTCAGATAGAATGGGACTGTAACCTGGACAGAGATGCTTCCGAGTGCCATCCCCAGTATTCATTTACTCGCTTGGACAATAAATTCACAGAAAAATCTGTTTCTTCTGGATACAATTTCAGGTATACATTTCTTAAGGGCGCGGGGTCTGAAGCCAGGCTCCCTGCTCAATGCTGCCTAAGGCTCGGTTCATATGGTGCATATTTGGTGCAAATTTTAGGATTGAATTTGCAAACTGCACGAAAGAGTCTCCGCAATAGAAATTGACACTCTGCAAATTAAAAAAAATGCAATAAAAGCTCATTTCTGCATTTATTCTCTACATAAAAAAGTGCAGCATGTGCAGGAGATTCACCCTTTTTTCATTTCTGCTCTTTCGTTCTTTCCTTGCCTTCTTTTTATTTTTTCCGCGACATAGACATTGAAGGGCTTGTTTTTTTGCGGGACAAACTTCAGTTCTGAATGGCACCATTCACTTTACGATATAATTTACTGAAACAAAGGGTAAAAAATTCCAAGTGGGATGAAAGAGTGAAAAATCTGCAAATCTTGTTTTTACGGTAGATATTGTGCATTTAAAATGACCTGGAATAATGATTAAACATGTCAGTCTTATTATGTTTATAATAAAAATGCAACCATTTTTTTTTTCTATTTAAGTGAAAAAAAATTCAAAATATAGTAAAAAATTTTTTTTTTCTATATGTTATAATTTTGTGACATCCGTAATATTTTGATTTTTCTGCAGTCATTATATTACATAACACTGTGCACTCACAATTGCTCATTTTTCCTTTCTACCAAGATAATTCTTCTCTTTTCTCTGCTCTAGGTAGAAACAGGAAGTCACTTGTCCCTGCATAAATCATTCCCCTCTTCAACTCCTGACCCAGCTGCTTCGCCTGTCCCCCTGCCATAGACTTTCGCAGTGACTCATGAGTAATACAGGGAAAATTGACCTCCTGTTTCTACATAGATGTTAGAAGGATTCAGCTAGTCAGTTTTTAATTTTGTACACCTACAATAATTTTGCCTGTCACTGCACAGCTAATCTTCCAGCATATATTCATGTCCACACATGTCTTTCTTAATGAAGGTATGCCAAGTATTACCGTGATGCTAATGGGACTGATTATAGGACACTGATAAAAGCTTATGGAATTCGTTTCGATATCATGGTGAATGGAAAGGTACGTGATTAATAATATATTAGAATACATTAATTGAAAATGGTTTAGTTATTAGTACTGAACATTGTTAGTAAAAAAGGATGCTATATAATATGGGATGGCACTATACATAACACGAGGACACAATAAAATACAGGATGGCGCTATACATAACAAGAAGATGCTATGTAATATGGGACAGTGCTATATATAACAAGAGGATGCTATGTAATATGGGACGGCACTATACATAACAAGAGGATGCTATGTAATATGGGACGGCGCTATACTAACAAGAGGATGCTATGTATATGGACGGCACTATACATAACAAGAGGATGCTATGTAATATGGGACAGTGCTATATATAACAAGAGGATGCTATGTAATATGGGACGGCACTATACATACAAGAGGATGCTATGTAATATGGACGGCGCTATACTTAACGAGGATGCTATGTAATATGGGACGGCGCTATACTTAACAAGAGGATGCTATGTAATATGGGACGGTACTATACATAACAAGTGGATTATATCTAAAAAAAAGTCCACAACTATATATGCAAATAGGGCTGGCACTCAACAACATGAATATAACAAAAAAACTACGGATTTACATCACTCAGTAACCGTAAAAAAAGCGTTCCAGCAATTACTTATTGTTAAAAAATCCAATGTTTATTAATACATCTAAAATATGAATCATAAAACAACAAAAATGCCCAGTAGGAGGTAAGAAATATCTTAATACATCAATAATTATTTGTAGAGCATATCCAAAACGAAAATTAAATATAAAGAGCCTTCATCATAACCCCTTAGAGGATAAAGCCCACACTAAATAAAATTATACCGCAAAAATTTGCACAATATAACTCTCAACAATTGAATCCTCAATAAGGCACAATCCTACCTGTCTATAAAGGCTACAAATGAAAGGTTGGATACATTTATCCTAAACCATTAAAAAGAATGCCAATTGGAACAAGAGACACATAAAATTGTAAGTGCACAAAACAATGTACAGGCTTAATTACCTAATGGCTGGACAGCAAAGATGTGAATAGCGTTACCTCCTCCACCCCAACGCGCGTTTCTTATTCTTATTAATGGTTTAGGATAATTGTATCCAACCTTTCATTTGTAGCAATGTAAATCCGTAGTTTTTTGTTATAACAAGAGGATGCAAAGTAATACGGGATGACGCTATACATAACAAGAGGATGCTATATAATATGGGATGGCGCTATACATAACAAGAAGAAGCTACATAATACAGGACAGCACTATACATACCAAGAGGACGCTATGTAGCACAGGACGGCGCTATACATAAGAAAAGAACGCTATATAATAAGGGAAGGCGCTACACATAACAAGAGAATGCTATGTAATACGGGACAGCGCTATATATAACAAGAGGACGCTATATAATACGGGACGGCGCTATACATAACAGCGAGCGCTATATATTATGGGACAAATCACTCAGAGCAGATCCTTATATTTCCATTTTACACCTTATTTAATGCCATAATCTTTTTTTTTTTTTCTTATATACTTCAATAAAAGAAATCCCCATTCTTCCCTAACTTAACTATCAAACTGAATCATACTGAAACGAAGTGACATCATCAGGGGGGCAGAGGCTACTGTCACTACCGCAACCTCCTCCACCGCTATCAAAGGAAGCTTCCTCTGTGACCTCTATTTCAGAGGCTCGGCTAGGCCCTGCTCTACTGAGCATGTATTGGTTGTCCATTCCCCTGGATGCTCAGTAGATTCCTGTCACTGTGCAGTGTTATTTTCAGGCAAGGTGGCAATGCGTTCTATCACCAGCTCTAATCAGAATGGACGAGTCGGCAACAGAGTGCACGGTCAGTGCACAGTGTAAGGAAAGAACGATCGAACAGAGACCAGCGCTGCTCTTGTAAATGACGTCACTTTTGATCAGAGCCGGCGAGAGAGCGCACTGTCACTGTACACTGGGTAGAATACTGAACAGTGACAGGAATCTACTGAGCATACATCGGAATTGACAACCATTGTCTGCTCAGTAGAGCAGGGACCAACACAGACCCTGAAACGAACGTTGCAGATGATGCTTCGTTTCAGAGAAGGGGAAGTGGTTGTGGCGGTCACTGACACTTCATTTGAGTATCCCAGCATGCACTGGGATTCTCAAATGAAGTGTTATCAAAGGGTAAGTAGTCAAAAAAAAATAAAGCAGTTAGTATAGTGAGAGAAGGATACAGACTTTTTAATTAATTAAAGTATATTAGAAAAAAAAGATTAGATTATGATATTAAATAGAATTTAGTTTCGGAACCACCACTTTAATAGCCTGTTTAACCAGACAGACCACAGAAAATGTAATAATGAACAAGGCACTTCTGCCAACAGGTGGTGAACAAGTAGGATCCAAATTCATCAATTCCACTGTAAAAGAAACTGGCACTCGTTTGGTGTAATCAACATGGATGTGGTTATTTATTGTAAGAAATCCAGACAGAAATACGAGACGTTTCGGTCAAAAACATGACCTTCATCAGTCAGCTGGATGGTGAAGAAACTGTATGCTAGTAGCTAGAACCATGCTGATGAAGGTCATGTTTTTGGCTGAAACATCTCATATTTCTGTCTGGATTTTTCTACAATAAATAACCACATCCATGCTGATTACACCGAACGAGTGCCAAAACCACAGTAAATGACTGACACCCGGTAATGGTTTACCAATTGGTGGTCATCTAGTGCCGTCAGCCGCTCTGTGTAAACATACCACAATACAGAATAAATATTTACATCCATTAACTCACCGTAGATGTCTCGTCTGATTCAAGACTATATCTTCTGCATCTTGCCAAACCTTCATGTCGATGTCATTATGCCGGGACTCAGTCATTGCAGTCTACTGCATGAATCTTCGCGCCCCGGAAAATAAAAAGGCAACAAAAACCCTATCTAAAGGCCGTAAAAAATTAACTTTTAATTCACTATTTAAAACGAATATTGATATTAAAACCTTAAGCCCCTGTCACACACAGCGGGCCTGGAAACCCGATGTGTACATTAGATACCAGCACGCTGGTGCAGGGAGCTGGTAACCAAGGTACATGTCGGGTTTCCAGGTGCAGCGCAGCGCCTGGAAACCCGATGTGTACCTTGGTTACCAGCTCCCTGCACCAGCGGGCTGGTATCCAACATACACTGCGGGTAACTAAGCGAGTTACCCGCAGTGTCGCTGTCCTGATCGCTGCCTGTTTGGCAGCTCAGCAGCGATTATGTAGCGACACACCAGCGATCCTGACAAGTGCATATCGTTGTCGGGATCGCTGGTGTGTCTATATGTTTGACGGCAATATCCTTATCTCTCACTAATCATAATATCATTGTTGTACTTTTCTCCTTATCCCATTCATTAACGCTTTATAGTTAATATGCAAATTGCCTTTTCAGAGAGAAAGAGGACTTGGACTCTATAGCGCCTCCTGTTGGTAGTAGCGATCCTACAAGTCACAATCAATGCTTTATAGTTATGGTTTATAGGAATTGTTTGGTGCGACTGCTACCTTACTTCCTTCAGACTAACCATACACAACCGACCAATGCTAATTAAAAAGTGCCCTAAGCCTCCCCGACACGTTTCACCAGAGAGCTGGCGTCATCAGGGGATAGAGGCTATCCCTGTATGAGATAATATATGATAACATCCACTTGGACTAAACAAAAGTTAATTCATTATTTGTCAATACTCACACTGCTAATATATCCACAACGGAGAGGCGAAATTAAAAAAAATAAAAGTTTTATTGCACTCTGCAGCCACCTCAACATGAAAAATTTGGTAAATGTTCCTCTTTAATAGGATTGATTGATTTAGGAACCAACTTTGAAATACCCTTCGAGATCACATTCACACGTTCAGTATTTGGACAGTATTTTACATCAGTGTAAGCCAAAATCAGGAGGGGAACAATCAGAAGAAAATTAATAGAAACACGTCACCACTTCTGTATTTATCACCCACTCCTGGTTTTGGCTTACAGATACTGATGTAAAATATTGATCTAATACTGAGCGTGTGAACGTGGCCTTATGGTGATAATATTAAAGGTCACCATTTCCAGGAGCCTCATCTATTAAGCCGGTTCGACTTTCATAGTCCGATTATGGACTGAAATATCCAGATCAGGCCGTGGATATTCTGACCTGAACTCAGAAGCCTTATAAGTATATAACTTATTGGCCCTTACTTTAACCAGTAGAATGGGTTCAACCTGCCTTAGTTAGAGAGGAAGCAAGCTGAATCCCACAGGCAGCTCACTGTATCACTAGGAACTCTTTAAAGAAGGCCCATTTTAGTGAACAATCCGATTCCCAGTGTCCAGACACTCAACAGGTTGTGATAGGTGATAATTATCTTTAATTTGATAACCCATTTAATTGCCGGTTATAATTCTCAATTTATATATGATTATCAATGTGTTTTCTTCCAGGCTGGAAAGTTCAATATTATACCGACAGTTATCAATATTGGCTCAGGCTTGGCGCTTATGGGTGTGGTAATTATAGAATTTTCATACCTAGAAATTCACATAAACCAATGCATTAATCGGAGATGTAGCAAATGTTAACTTGACACAACATTTTACAAACAACCATGCAGAGTTACTACAGTTCATGGTCGGCACATGCCTTAACATAAGGAACCATAAGAGAAAATACAGACGACACAGCAGTGGCTTGCAGTTGCTTCTTTATGTGAGGCAACACATTTCTCTGCCTGTTTTATCACAGGAGTGGATGTTTGTGTCTTGTCTCCAGTCTTCTGAATTCATCATAATTCAAGTCAGTGACATGCATGCTAAGTAGCTGCCAGAGCTCATGTGTCACAGACTTCATTTATGATGAACTCAGATGACTGTAGACATGGCAGAAACACTCACTCCTGTGATAAAACAGGCAGGAAAATGTGTTACCTCACATAAAGCAGCATTTGCGAGCCCCATCAAAATCGTCATCAATTCTACTATTTGTTGTGCAGGAAATTAGATGATACTTCTGACATGGCCCAAATAGCCTATTCTATCTTCAGTCTCACAGATTATATATAGGAATAATATCTGTGGACTGTGAAGACCAGGAACATAAGGAAAACAGTCTGTCGTGTTCCTAGTACCAAAACATGACTATATGACCTGTGTGTTATCATGATTAGTGTTGAGCGATACTTTCCGATATCCCTAAGTATCGGAATCGGAATGGTATCGCCGATACCATTAAAATATCGGCGATACCCGATTCCGATACCGGAAATCCAATGTAAGTCTATGGGAATAAAATATCAGAACTAAAAAACCCCCATTCTTTCCTTGTAAACACTAAATATACACACATAGAATACATATATATATATACATGTCATTGTGACATATATATATATATACATATATGTATAGTTTATACACTTTTACATAGTAAAATATCCTCTGATTCAATTGCCGGGTAAAGCCGGCTTCAGTGAAAAGACAGAAGCACCCGACATGAAATGACACTTGGTGTACATAGGGTTAACCATGTCTTTTCATGTCCTTTGCTATCTGATTTTCACAAACAATTAAATCAGTCTATGTGTGCAAAATTTCACTCCTGTAGGGGTTAATTAAAGGTGTAAATTCGTTGTAAAAAAAACAGACTTTTTTGCTACGAATTTACACCTTTAATTAACCCCTACAGGTGTGAAATTTTGCACACATAGACTGATTTAATTGTTTGTGAAAATCAGATAGCAAAGGACATGGTTAACCCTATGTACACCAAGTGTCATTTCATGTCGGGTTCTGCATTTTCACAAAAGCCGGCAATTGAATTAGCGGCTATTATACTATGTAGAAGTGTATGAACTATAAATATATATATATATATATATGTGTCACAAACTCAATGACATGTATATATATATATATGAGGTGTAAAATTGCTGAAAAAAAATGCGTGGGCTCCCGCCCTATTTTCGCAACCAGACAGACAAAGCCAGTGAGTGGGGGCAGATTATAATAGCCCAGAGAGGGACCATTATTTTTGCCCCCCCCCCGGCTACTAACATCTGCCCCCAGACACCCCAGAAAGGGCAAATCTCTAATTAGATTTGCCCTTTCTGGCACTTTGCCCGTCTATTCCCATTGCCCTGTAGCGGTGGCGAATGGGTTAATAAGGGGTTAAAATGACCTTGCAATTGAAAGGTCACTTTAAGCCAGGTTAATAATTGAGAGCTGTCAATTAGACAACTATCAATTATTAATCCTATTGTATGAAAGAAAAATCAAACACACACACTTTAATAAAAAAGAAGTTTAATGAAATAATCACACAGTTTTTGACCATATTTTATTTACCTGCTAAAACCATTTCCTGTAATAAAAATAAAATAATAAAGCAAAATTATTCTTACCAATCCGATGCACAGTCAGGTCCCACGGTGTAATCCTTCAGAAAGGGTTAATGTTTACTGCAGGGACCGCAGCTAATGCTGCAGCCTCACAGTAAACCCCCAAATGAATGAGTTCCTCTCCTGGCTGACAGGAGAGGAAGTGGAAAGCTTAATTGATTGCTTTCCACTTTCACTTCAGGTCAGCCAGGGACACCATCAGTGACGTCAGAGGAAACTGATTAACAAAAATAGGGGTTCCCCTCGAAAAAAAATGGCGTGGGGTCCCCCCTATTTTTGTTAACCAGCCAGATGAAGCAGACCGCTGAGGCCTGGATTTTCAGGCTGTTAAGGAGCCAAGATCCATGGACCTTGCCAGCCTGATAATACCAGGCCACAGCAGTCTGCATATCTTGGCTGATTAACAAAAATAGGGGATCCCCTCGAAAAAAATTAGCGTGGGGTCCCCCCTATTTTTGTTAACCAGCCAGATGAAGCAGACCGCTGAGGCCTGGTTTTTCAGGCTGGTAAGGATCCAATATCCATGGACCTTGCAAGCCTGATAATACCAGGCCACAGCAGTCTGCTTAGCTTGGCTGGTTAACAAAAATAGGGGATCCCCTCGAAAAAAAAACGGCGTGGGGATCCCCCTATTTTTGTTAACCAGCCAAGTAAAATGCAGACTGCTGCGGCCTGGTATTAAAAGACTGTCAAGGCCCATGGATTTTGGCCCTCAACAGCCTGATAATACCAGGCTACAGCAGCCCCACATTTGGCGCATCAAAAGATGTGCCAATTGTGGCACTTTACCCGGCTCTTCCCACTTGCCCTGTAGCGGTGGCAAGCGGGGTAATAAGGGGTTAATGTCACCGTTGATTGCACGGTGACAATAAGCCCGGTTAATAATGGAGAGGCGTCAATAAGACACCGATCCATTATTAATCCCAAAGTTATTAAATGTTTAAAAAAAAAGACAAAGCAAGAAAAAAGTCTTTTAATGAAATAAAAGAGACAACACAGTTTTCATTTCTTTTTTATACACTCATTCCTGCGACGCCATCGATCTCCTGTAAAAAAATTAAAAAAACAAACCAACAGTATACCACCTGTCCGACGCAGTCCATAGTAACGATTGTCCCACGACGATCCAGCTCTGCTACATCGCAATGACAGGCAGAGCCTGTCATCTCGACGCAGCACAGCTGCTTACCAGCTTCCCCGGCGGTGACGTCATCGGACTGACTGCTTTACGGCCGGGATTACCCAGCAGTCACTGCAGTTATCGCGAGATACTGCATGTGACCGCCGGGGAGAAGAGGATGGCGGCCATTAAGCAGCCCGGGATGTGACCGCCGGAGATCTTCTGCCGGGTAAGTGCCGCTGACTCCTGACAGACCCGACCGACGGACACTGACAGTGACAGACCCGACCGACGGACACAGACAGTGACAGTGACAAATCCGATTCCGGTATCCGATAAGACGAAAATATCGGAACTCGGAATCGGAATTCCGATACAGCCAATATCGGCCGATACCCGATATTTGCAGTATCGGAATGCTCAACACTAATCATGATACATTGTCCTGCTAAAAATGTCCTTCTGCCATAGGGTAAATATCCATTAGGAAGAGATGCATTTGGTTCTCCAAATGTCCATGTACAGGTATCAGAGGACTCAGTTGCACCAATAAACCATTCCCGGCACCAGCACCCCACCTCCACCAGCCTGAACTGTTCACACCTGACATGAAGGGTTCTTCAATCCTTGCTACTATAAGGTGCCTGAGCAATGAAGTCGTGGGCGAGCTGCTGCTTCTTCACACTATGGCACCCCACAGGCAAATCTTGACCCAGTCCCAGTGTGCTGCTGTGTGTGGGGTCCATCACACTTACTTGTGGCCCATAGGCCTCCACTGGCTCCAGACTTTCATCTTTCCAAACCTTCACAGCAAACAATCCAGGGGACACGGAATTTATTACAACAGTCATACTTTTACTTGGCAACTTATGGCCATTACAAAGACGCATATAGGATAGGACTCAATGGGTTACAGTCCTTCCCACAGGTACCAGACATGACTTCAGTCCTAATTCCCGCTATGGGTAGAGCATGTTGGCCATTCAGTGTGTATATAACATAGAAACACAAGTATGTAACAATAGCACATAGAAAAACCACCGATATTCCAGGTAAAAAAGAATCATCATTGTCCAAAGGAATTCATGAATCGCCAACCGCTTTAGTTTTTTTTACACACCGAAACATTTTTATCTAGGTTTTTTTAATTCCAGTTTTTCTTTTGTTTTTCAAACTAACAGAGACGTATTTAACATTAAATATTTACAAAAAATCCACATCCCATTTATGAATAAAGGCTCCGTTCTCTCGGAGTGCACTGCAGCGTTTTTGCCACAATTTTGGAAAAATCGACACAGAACGATGTTTTTGTTTTTTTTCCTGGCAAAAAATCCACAGCAATTGCAACGTGTGAACCCGGCCTACAAATACCACGGTAAGGAAAGGATCAGCAAATCTAACAACTGGCGATCAGATGTTATCATTGAGGAAAGGTCATGACATGAGAAGGAGCTCACTGACAGATTCTCAGATAACTCATTTTGCACCTAGCAATGGCCGTTGTGACACGCAGAGGCTATAAAAGACTAAATTGTGAATGAAGCAAAAAAAAATATTTTCAGTATAAAATACAGGCATGTGAGTAACACGATCGTCCACAAAGTTGTTCATATCATTTATAATTCCCATAATCCTGAAATAATGGCGGCAAATGACACTTCAAAACATCAAATTATACATAATCTATAGTGGTGGGTGCCACATAGAGGAAGTGATAAGAAAAGTGATGGTTTAAAATAAATAATTTCAGCTGCAGATGGAAGGAAGAGAGCCACAGTATTCATTACTGATGGGTAGGCGGAGCCCCAGATCAGGATGTCACCTCAGATCAAAAGAGTGCTGACTGGCTGGCCCCTCCAGCTCGGGCTCCTCCTACTCAGCTCCAGTCTAAGATTTGAGGTCCCAGAGGATGGTCGCTGCTAATGCAGCTCCTCAGAAGATTTTATTATTTTATATTCGGACAGGAGACTTGGATCACCAGTTGGTCTAGAGGTCTCAGGGGTACCAGCGCTGCTGGACCCCAACCTCTCCCTTGGCGGATCTGTATCACAATTATGGTCCCTGCAGAATCTTGCCGGCCCTGGGGGATGAGGAGAGCTTCCCTGGCGGGACGCAAACCACACGTGCGGTCACTGCGTTCCTCGCCCTGGGGGGAAGCATGGGCACAAGCGCCACAAATCCTGAGGGTTCCCTGTGGCGCTTTGGCTGGTGAGTACTCCACACAAAATTTTTATTATAATTATGTGTGAGTGCTTTAGCGTCTGATTGAGCAGCGCTATTACTTGTATGTCAGTATGCTTCAGCGCTGCGGTGACAGCGCTATTACTTGTATGTCAGTATGCTTCAGCGCTGCGGTGACAGCGCTGTTACATTGTAGATGTGGTGATCTTTTGTCCGCAGGCAGATACCTGCAGGACAGAGAGGGAGCAGGAGCGAGGGAGTTCGCGCTCAATATTCGAGCTGGCGGGGGGCGTGGCCTAACTTTTCCCGGTCTTCTGAGCAGGAAGACGCGCGCTCTGGCGTTTCTCCTGCGACTCCCTCACTGTGGCGGCCATTACACAGGCTCCTGGGCTCCTCAGACCGCTCCTCTCCTCATAAGACACCACGGCCAGCTGGGTGAGTGCTGATTCCTCACCCTGCAGCGCAGCGATCGCTATCCTGCAGCTGCAGTCTCATTAGAGACATAAAATTGGCTGGGGCTCACACTTCATATATATATTGTGGTGAGTTTGCAATATTAACCCCTCTGAGGGTTATTTCTACCAGCAATTTTTTTGACTGAATACCGCTGGGGTAACCCTGCCTGGTGGAGCGTTAACCCTTCAGCGTTTAAAAAAAAAAAAAAACGCATAGTTTTTGCTGGTATTACCGCTTTGACCTGCTCATACAGGTGAGACATGTCTGAACAGAGTTCAGATGCCGCGGACCATGTCCCAGTGCCATTACGGCAATCAGATACGCAGACCTCCACAGCGTCTAGCGCTGCGGTCGACAGCGGTGGAAAATTGGACGATATCGCTCGATCGATCAACAACTTGTCTGACCTTTTAGGTCAATATGTGTCTGCTAATTCCTCTCAGAAGAAGCGACGCAGGCCGTTACCGGCCTCTACACGGAGCGAGTCAGATGTATCTGATATTGGGCAGAGTTCCCCTTTAAATTCGGATGGAGAAATATCCGATTCAGATGCGGACGAGTCGCAGGGGCGTTCCTCTATGGCGAAGCGTACGGAGGCATTAATTGAAGCCATGAGAGATATATTACAGTTACCGGAGGAGGTAACTAGTCGTCCTGGTAAATCAGCACGCATGTTCCAGGAGTCCCGTGCTTCGCGTACAACATTGCCAGCTCTGGATGAGCTTAATAGTGTAATAGAGGAGGAACGTCTGTGTCCAGATAAGCGTTTTCATGGAACGCATTTCTTTGATACACTTTATCCTTGCTCTGCAGAGTTAAAGGCTAATTGGACTTCTGCTCCTGAAGTGGATGTGTCTTTATCTCAGCTTAGTAAATCCTCACTACTCCCTATTAAGGGAAAAGCGAGCTTACAGGAGCCTTTGGATAGAAAAGCAGAATTGGCGGCAAAAGCAAGCTATGAGGCTGCGGGTCATGGATTCCGAGCAGTGCTAGGATCCATGTGTGCTGCTAGAGCTTCTCTAAGCTGGTTGGCACGTCTGAAGACGGAGTTGCTAAATGAATCTCCGTTATCTGAGATACGGGAAACTTGTGAATGGTTAGAAACGGCAGCCTGTTATATCTTTGATGCCGGTCTGGATACGGCATCTCTGCTGGCCAAAGCGCAAGCTTCAGCGGTCACAGTCAGAAGAGCTTTATGGCTCAGACAGTGGGCCGGGGACGCAGTTTCCAAACAAGGGTTGTTGGCCTTACCTTACAAGGGTGGCCATCTTTTTGGATCCGACCTCACAGAGCTGATTTCCAAGGCTAAGGCGAAGGAATCAGCATTACCACAGCGTAGGGCCATGGCCTCGGTGTCCAGTAAGCCTGGTGTCTATAGTGATCGGCGGTCCTTTCGGGGCCGAGGACGATCTAGTCACTCCTCGTGGGGATCGGGTCGTCCTTCCTTCTCAGGAAAGAAATCCTCTCAGAAAACTCGTACTCCCTGGAAGCAGAGTTTCCGCCAGGACAAGCGGGAACTTGACAAGAAGCCCGCAAAGTCGGATTGACGCCAGGGGTCCACTCGAGGATTCTCGAGTGGGGGGTCGCCTGCTTCTTTTCAAGGAGACTTGGATGGCTCGCGTTCCAGATTCCTGGGTAACGCGGATAGTGTCGGCAGGCTATTTCATAGAGTTTGCTTCTCGACCCCCAAATGTTTTTTGTCAATCTCACGTTCCGTCGGAACCCGAGCTTGTTGTCGCTCTACAGCGAGAGGTCGAATCTCTGCTACAAAAGGGTGTAGTGATACCGGTTCCGTCAGAGGACCGAGGGAAAGGTTTTTATTCCAACCTTTTTATAGTTCCCAAAAAGGAGAACAAATTTCGCCCGATTCTGGATCTCAAGCGATTAAACCGGCATGTCCATGCCCGGAAATTTCGCATGGAGTCGCTTCGTTCAGTTGTGGCAGCTCTGTCACAGAACGATTTTCTGGTGTCAATCGACATTCGCGACGCCTATTTGCATATTCCCATCGGAAAGGCTCATCAGCGCTTTCTTCGATTTGCCATAGGTCAGAATCATTACCAGTTCGTGGCTCTGCCGTTCGGCTTAGCCTCAGCGCCAAGGGTCTTTACAAAAATTCTGGCGCCCCTCATGGCAATCCTTCGAAGACAGGGGATTACGATTCTCCCTTATCTGGACGATCTTTTGATCGTGGCTTCCTCGGAGGAGGAGGCGTTGACGGCTCGGGATTTGTCTCTTCAGTTTCTGAAGGACTTCGGTTGGCTGGTCAATTGGGAGAAGTCGTCCCTGGAACCATCGAGGACAATCCTCTTTTTGGGAATGCATCTCGACACGTTTCGGTCGGTAGTTTCCCTACCACCAGACAAACAGTCATGTCTTCTTCGACATGTACAGATTATGAAATCCTCAACGGCAATGTCCCTACGGAAGTGTATGCGTCTTCTGGGACTGATGGTGGCGTCCATGGAGGCAATTCCTTTTGCCCAGTTCCATTCCAGGACTCTCCAAAGGTTCATCTTGAGTCGGTGGAACCAGTCGCAATCGCTGGATTGCAGTGTCACCATTTCTCGCGCGGTGCGGGATTCTCTAGAATGGTGGTTACGTCCAGGGGCATTCTCCCTGGGGAAGTCTTTCCTCCCTCCGAAGTGGTCAGTCATAACCACCGATGCCAGCCTGACGGGCTGGGGGGGTGTTTGGAACAATCTCTGGATTCAGGGGGTATGGTCATCGGAAGAGTCTGTTCTTCCGATCAACATCCTGGAATTGAGGGCGATTTTCCTTTGCCTCCAACATTGGACGGTCCCTTTGAGCGGTCTGCCAGTCCGAGTGCAGACAGACAATGCGACGGCTGTCGCGTATATCAATCACCAAGGTGGGACAAGGAGTTCCAGACTCATGGTAGAGGTGTCCCGAATTCTGATTTGGGCAGAGGCCAGTGTACCAGCCATTTCGGCGATTCACATTCCAGGGGTTCAGAATATTACAGCGGACTTTCTCAGTCGCAGAAGGATGGATCCCGGGGAATGGAGCCTCCACCCAGAAGTTTTTGCACTACTGTGCTCTCGCTGGGGAACCCCACAAGTGGATTTGATGGCATCCAGGTCCAATGCCAAGTTACCGACGTTCATGTCCAGGTACAAGGACCCGAAGGCTGTGGCGGTGGATGCTCTAGTGGCTCAGTGGGATCAGTTCGAGCTGATCTATGTATTCCCGCCGATATCCTTACTTCCTCTAGTACTGCGTCGGATCAGACTAGAGAGAATTCCAGCTATTTTGATAGCTCCAGACTGGCCAAGAAGGGTGTGGTTCTCGACAATAATGTCGCTGTTGGCGGCACCTCCTTTTCCACTCCCTCTTCAACCGGACTTGTTGACTCAGGGGCCAGTTTGTCATCCGGACTTGATGTCCCTGCGTTTGACGGCGTGGCTCTTGAGACCGAAATCTTGACCCGTAGAGGTTTCTCAGCCGAGGTCATTGCTACCCTTCGTGCTGCAAGAAGTCCGGCTACTACTAGGATTTACCACAAAATTTGGGAAACCTTCTTTTCGTGGTGTTTGGGGTCCTCTCGGAACCCGAGAAAATTTTCCATTCCCAACCTGTTGGCTTTTCTGCAGCATGGGCTAGACAAGGGTTTGGCAGTCAGCACCCTGAAAGGTCAGATTTCTGCTCTCTCCTTATTGTTCCGGAGAACCATTGCTTCAAATAGAGACGTGCTCTCCTTTTTCCGAGGTATATCTCGTAAGTTCCCGCCGCGGAAGGCACCCGAGTCTCCTTGGCGGCTCAACCTTGTTTTGGAGGCTCTTCAGCATAAACCTTTTGAGCCTATGGTTTCTGCTAGCCTTTCTTTACTTTCTTGGAAGGTGGCTTTCCTTGTTGCAGTCACTTCCTTGAGGAGAGTTTCTGAGTTGGCAGCTCTTTCTTGTTCACCTCCTTTTCTGGAGTTTTTTCCGGATCGTGTAGTGCTTCGCACTCGGGGTGATTTTTTGCCTAAAGTGGTGTCACAATTTCATGTCAACCAGGATATTGTGTTGCCTTCATTCTGCCCGGATCCGAAGAATGTGAAAGAGCGTGCTTTACACACATTGGATTTAGTGCGGGCCTTGAAGTTTTATCTATCTATTACTCAAGGTTTTCGTAAGACGGACTCCCTATTTGTGGTTCCAGTCGGTCGTCGGCGTGGTCAACGAGCTTCCAAGGATTCTATAGCTCGTTGGATTCGGTCAGCTATATTGGAAGCTTACCGTCTTCAGGGTGAATCTTGCCCGATTAAGATTCAAGCCCATTCCACGAGGGCTGTGGCTTCATCGTGGGCTTTTCACCAAGGTGCTTCGGCAGTGCAGCTCTGCCGGGCGGCGACTTGGCGCTCTGTCCACACGTTTACGAAGTTTTATAAAGTGGACGTCAGTGCTTCCGCTGATGCAGCCCTCGGACGTAGGGTCCTGCAGGCAGCTGTAGTTTAAAGTTCTGGATGAACTTGTGTTTAGCGCTGGTTGCGCTTTGTTGTTAAGGTTGTTGGGTTTCTGCCTCTTGTTGGTTTTTTCCCACCCTTATTTTTGAACTGCTTTGGGACGTCCCATCAGTAATGAATACTGTGGCTCTCTTCCTTCCATCTGCAGCTGAAACACGGATTTTGGTAAGAACTTACCTGTAAAATCCTTTTCAGCGAAGGAAGGAAGAGAGACACAGCACCCTCCCAAGGCAGAAGTGTGTTGATGTTTTCAGATGCAGCGCGACCCTTATCTGATAGCGATTATCTGGGCTGAGGTCAGCGCGCTAAGGCTCTGTTCCAGCATCGCCAGCTCATCGCAGTAGTCAGGTTCCGTGAGTAGTACCTGGAACTCTGTGGTTTTTGGCTTTCTTTGCATGCATAACCTGTATCCTTGTGTTTTTTCTCTGAAGTTCCTTCAGAAGGGGTTATGTTGCTCCGCTGGTGATCTTGGCTCTTTTCCTAAAAGCTTTGGTACGACTGGAGCTGAGTAGGAGGAGCCCGAGCTGGAGGGCCAGCCAGTCAGCACTCTTTTGATCTGAGGTGACATCCTGATCTGGGGCTCCGCCTACCCATCAGTAATGAATACTGTGTCTCTCTTCCTTCCTTCGCTGAAAAGGATTTTACAGGTAAGTTCTTACCAAAATCCGTGTTTTTATTGAATAATATTAAAACCAGAAATTGGTGAATAGAGAGAAAGGGATTTAACAAAAAATAGAATGAGGAGACCCAATTAGATGCTATATCTTAATGCGTTACCAATGAAAATTTTGTCACCAGAATCCAGAGGCATAAATTAGCCAAATACAGAGAAATAGAGGTTTATCAACCTTCTTTAGTATATAGTAGTATACAGATGGCTGCTGTAATAGTCACCAGATAACAATGGTGGTGAAAGAAATAAATGTGACTGGTGGGACTAAATCAGAGGTAATCGATGCGAGACCTGATAATGTGCTGAAGCAGGGAGATGCAATGAGATAAATAGGTTTCTACCATATCTAAAAGGGAATCATAAATGGATATGTAATCCCTACTTACATCCAAAATGTCAGCACGTCGTGTAACAGGAAGGGGGGCAGCTAATGGAGTCTCCTGGACGCCCAACGGGCACCGTTTCGCCGTGTGGCTTCTTCCGGGGCAGAGATGTAAGGTAGGTGTGAGTAAGCAGGTTTATATCCCAGGCGCTATTCTAAGATAGGGCTAAAAGGTCAGGTGATTCAAAGTAGCGCTCGCTTGTGGTTGACACGCCCCTGTCTAAGGGGACTTCCGGAAAGCGCTCTGGTGAACCGCAGGTGGAACGCACCCGGGTCAGCTGATTGAGCGCCGCCGGAAGTCAGCGGGGTTAGTGTCCCACATGCGTGCGCGTAAGAAACCCGAGACCAGGATGGGAGGGTTAAAGGGAAAGAGGTGTGACCTAAATTCCCGAGCGGTATGAGAAAAATATCAAAGGAAATAGGTATGAACGAAGGCATATACAGTGGACCGGAAATCTAAAAAGGGTGGTGGGTGTAAAGGAAATGTGATAATATAAACAATATCAATAGAATAGTGCCTCACCGCTTGAAATAAATGGCATGGGACATATCAACATTTGATAAATAAATTATTAAAAGATATGGCGAAGGAAAAAATCCTTGGCTAAAAGATATAAGGATATAATAAACGTTAAGAGGATCAGATATACTAAAAAGTAATAATAATAAATTTTTAAATATATTAATGTGTAAGGGAAATATATAAATGAATAATGTGATGTAAGGGAAAAATTAAAATTTTAAAATTTTATGGAGAGGTGGAAAAAGGGACCAACAATAAATAAAGATAGGGGATTGAATTATAAAGATCTCAAGTAAAGGATATATATATGGAAAATGAAGGAAATAATTAAATACAGTAAAGATGTATATCTTCGTACCGTGTTAGCCAGTAGATAGAAAAATATTTAGACTTGAGAGTCCACAGTGGTTGATACCTTTTAATGGCTAACTGAAAAGATGGTAACAAATTGCAAGCTTTCCAGACTACTCAGGTCTCTTCATCAGGCTGAACTAATACAAAATCTGAAGAATCACATATTTATACACAAAAACACAGAAAAAATGCAATAGGTAAATGGAAATAATTAAAGGAATAAGTGAAAATGAATAAATAAGGATATGGGGATGGAAAAGTGAAGATTAAGGTGCAAGTGCTTAAGATATAGTGCAAGAATCCAATTCCTACTTATAACGATACAATTATTACAGAGAATTGTTAAATGAACTAATACACGGATCAACATATCCCAAAGAGGTCCTTCTCATATCTCTCTCTTTTCTCTTGCTTTCCCAGGTTTTCATCATCCAACTGAGAGCTACTGCTGCGAAATACGGAAGGGATCCACACCATAACCACACATGTAGGTCCATCCTCTCCGAAGTCCACCATATACACGAAGGGATGGAAGGGGAAGGGAAGAAACCACGTGGGAAACCCATCCATGGCAAGGGAAGGACCGATCAGCTACGACGAAGGTAAGCGCCTGGGATAATACATAGAATATACAAATGAATATCAAACATAAAAACAAACTACTGTTAAAACGTGACTAAAAAATGAAAAATATTATGAAAAGATATTAAAAACACCTAAATAAAACCAGGAATAGTCAAAAAATGGGGATAAGTAATACATCAATACACTATCAACTATTTAAAGAAAGGAATGGAAGCCGAAATTTTCATTGAGACCAGACGGGGAAATAGTGTGGAGCCGGTATATCCATTTACTCTCTAAACGAGAGAGCGATTTTCCCAGATCGCCGCCTCTTATACCTAATTTAATCTGATCAATGGCCTTAAATATCAAGCCTCGAGGACTGGAGTTGTGATGCATTTTGAAGTGACTGGGCAAGGTTTTTAATGTAGATAAATCCTCAATTGTTTTGGATTTCTCAATATCACGTACATGTTCACGAACTCTAATTCGGAATTCACGTGTGGTGAGGCCGATATAAATTAGACCGCAAGGGCATGTTGCATGATATATTATGCCTTCAGAGGTACATGTTAGATGTTTTCTGATTTTAAAAATCTTTGAACCATCATGGTTTACAAAAGACTCTGATTTTATCATGTTGGCACATGCCTTGCAGGAGCCACAAGGAAAGAAGCCGAATGGTGCAGAGTACGTGGTGCCGTCAGTGCCAGAGTCATAATGACTATGCACCAATAGATCTCTTAAATTAGGGCTCCTTCTAGCCACCAATAGAGGGGCTGGAGGAAGAATTTTCCTCAACAGGGGATCGGTCTGTAGAATATTCCAATGTTTTTAAATAAAGCCCTAAGGTCCTCCCATTGGTTGTTGAAGGTGGAGATATATCTTATTTGATTAGTATCAAGATTACATTGTTTCTTGGGGGGATAAAGCAAATGTTCCCTAGGAGTTTTTCGGGCCCTCCTGTATCCACTTTTGATACTACGTTTGCTATATCCACGATTAGTAAATCTTTGGCATAGATCAGCTGCCTGATCCTCAAATGTAAAGGAATCCGAGCAAATTCTTTTAAGTCTTAAAAATTGACCTGTTGGTATGCCCTTGATAGTTGCAGATGGGTGGGATGAGCTGGCATGCAAGAGTGAATTAGTGGCAGTGGGTTTTCGATATAAGTTAGTTTCAATTAAACCGATAGGAGAGATATTAACTTTAAGATCTAGAAAACTCAACACTCCTGCCGAACTGGTAAGTTAATGTGATGTTCTTATTATTACTATTGAGTTTCCTCATTAGGGAGTGGAGGTTGTCCACAGATCCTTCCCAAATAAAAAGGACATCATCAATATACCTCATCCAGTTTTGTACCCACTGTATTTCAGAAATGCTCTCATTCTGAAAAATTTCCCTTTCCCAAGCACCCAGGAATAGGTTCGCATATGAGGGGGCACAAGAGGCCCCCATAGCTGTCCCTTGGGTTTGCAAAAAAATTTGTTTTTTAAAAGTAAAGATGTTATGGTTAAGGACAAAATCCAATAAGGTAAGAATTAAGTCAGCCATGGCAGATTCCACGTTGCTGTTTTTGAGGTACCAGGCCGTTGCCCTAATACCATCACTGTGTTTTATAGAGGTATACAGTGCCTCTACATCAGCTGTAACAAGGATCATGTGATCTTCAAGGTAAAGGTGGTCGAGTCTCTGTAGGGCGGCAGTTGTATTCTGGATATAAGAAGGTAGGGTGGATACAATAGGTTTAAGAAAAAAATCTATAAAATCAGAGATTAATTCACAGAGGCTTTCGTTAACCGATATAATAGGTCTACCTGGAGGATCTATTGGATTTTTGTGAAGCTTGGGAATGAGATACAGTGTTGAAAGCTTAGGATGTAAATTACAGATGGTTTCAACCATTGTTTTTGGAATTATCCCCTGTTGAAAGGCCTTTTCAATGATGGTCATAAGTTCATTTTTGAATTTTGGGAGAGGACTAAACGGTAATTGGCGATAGCAATTAGGGGTATTCAACAATTTATAAGCCTGTTTTTCATACATATGTGTTGGCCATATCACCAGATTGCCACCCTTATCCGCAGGTTTAAAAACAATGCCCTTCAGATTTTGTAGTTGGGTGAGGGCTAGCTTTTCCTCTCTATTGAGATTGGATGTCCATGAAGGTTTAGGCGGAAATAGAAGCTCTTCCGCCTAAACCTTCATGGACATCCAATCTCAATAGAGAGGAAAAGCTAGCCCTCACCCAACTACAAAATCTGAAGGGCATTGTTTTTAAACCTGCGGATAAGGGTGGCAATCTGGTGATATGGCCAACACATATGTATGAAAAACAGGCTTATAAATTGTTGAATACCCCTAATTGCTATCGCCAATTACCGTTTAGTCCTCTCCCAAAATTCAAAAATGAACTTATGACCATCATTGAAAAGGCCTTTCAACAGGGGATAATTCCAAAAACAATGGTTGAAACCATCCGTAATTTACATCCTAAGCTTTCAACACTGTATCTCATTCACAAACTTCACAAAAATCCAATAGATCCTCCAGGTAGACCTATTATATCGGGTAACGAAAGCCTCTGTGAATTAATCTCTGATTTTATAGATTTTTTTCTTAAACCTATTGTATCCACCCTACCTTCTTATATCCAGGATACAACTGCCGCCCTACAGAGACTCGACCACCTTTACCTTGAAGATCACATGATCCTTGTTACAGCTGATGTAGAGGCACTGTATACCTCTATAAAACACAGTGATGGTATTACGGCAACGGCCTGGTACCTCAAAAACAGCAACGTGGAATCTGCCATGGCTGACTTAATTCTTATCTTATTGGATTTTGTCCTTAACCATAACATCTTTACTTTTAAAAAACAAATTTTTTTGCAAACCCAAGGGACAGCTATGGGGGCCTTTGTGCCCCCTCATATGCGAACTTATTCCTGGGTGCTTGGGAAAGGGAAATTTTTCAGAATGAGAGCATTTCTGAAATACAGTGGGTACAAAACTGGATGAGGTATATTGATGATGTCCTTTTTATTTGGGAAGGATCTGTGGACAACCTCCACTCCCTAATGAGGAAACTCAATAGTAATGATAAGAACATCACATTAACTTACCAGTTCGGCAGGAGTGTTGAGTTTCTAGATCTTAAAGTTAATATCTCTCCTATCGGTTTAATTGAAACTAACTTATATCGAAAACCCACTGCCACTAATTCACTCTTGCATGCCAGCTCATCCCACCCATCTGCAACTATCAAGGGCATACCAACAGGTCAATTTTTAAGACTTAAAAGAATTTGCTCGGATTCCTTTACATTTGAGGATCAGGCAGCTGATCTATGCCAAAGATTTACTAATCGTGGATATAGCAAACGTAGTATCAAAAGTGGATACAGGAGGGCCCGAAAACTCCTAGGGAACATTTGCTTTATCCCCCAAGAAACAATGTAATCTTGATACTAATCAAATAAGATATATCTCCACCTTCAACAACCAATGGGAGGACCTTAGGGCTGTATTTAAAAAACATTGGAATATTCTACAGACTGATCCCCTGTTGAGGAAAATTCTTGCTCCAGCCCCTCTATTGGTGGCTAGAAGGAGCCCTAATTTAAGAGATCTATTGGTGCATAGTCATTATGACTCTGGCACTGACGGCACCACGTACTCTGCACCATTCGGCTTCTTTCCTTGTGGCTCCTGCAAGGCATGTGCCAACATGATAAAATCAGAGTCTTTTGTAAACCATGATGGTTCAAAGATTTTTAAAATCAGAAAACATCTAACATGTACCTCTGAAGGCATAATATATCATGCAACATGCCCTTGCGGTCTAATTTATATCGGCCTCACCACACGTGAATTCCGAATTAGAGTTCGTGAACATGTACGTGATATTGAGAAATCCAAAACAATTGAGGATTTATCTACATTAAAAACCTTGCCCAGTCACTTCAAAATGCATCACAACTCCAGTCCTCGAGGCTTGATATTTAAGGCCATTGATCAGATTAAATTAGGTATAAGAGGCGGCGATCTGGGAAAATCGCTCTCTCGTTTAGAGAGTAAATGGATATACCGGCTCCACACTATTTCCCCGTCTGGTCTCAATGAAAATTTTGGCTTCCATTCCTTTCTTTAAATAGTTGATAGTGTATTGATGTATTACTTATCCCCATTTTTTGACTATTCCTGGTTTTATTTAGGTGTTTTTAATATCTTTTCATAATATTTTTCATTTTTTAGTCACGTTTTAACAGTAGTTTGTTTTTATGTTTGATATTCATTTGTATATTCTATGTATTATCCCAGGCGCTTACCTTCGTCGTAGCTGATCGGTCCTTCCCTTGCCATGGATGGGTTTCCCACGTGGTTTCTTCCCTTCCCCTTCCATCCCTTCGTGTATATGGTGGACTTCGGAGAGGATGGACCTACATGTGTGGTTATGGTGTGGATCCCTTCCGTATTTCGCAGCAGTAGCTCTCAGTTGGATGATGAAAA
The DNA here is from genome assembly GCA_033576555.1 of Oophaga sylvatica. NCBI lineage: Eukaryota > Metazoa > Chordata > Amphibia > Anura > Dendrobatidae > Oophaga > Oophaga sylvatica. The sequence goes on from JARQOD010000002.1 coordinate 588,959,494, forward strand.
CCTGGGAAAGCAAGAGAAAAGAGAGAGATATGAGAAGGACCTCTTTGGGATATGTTGATCCGTGCATTAGTTCATTTAACAATTCTCTGTAATAATTGTATCGTTATAAGTAGGAATTGGATTCTTGCACTATATCTTAAGCACTTGCACCTTAATCTTCACTTTTCCATCCCCATATCCTTATTTATTCATTTTCACTTATTCCTTTAATTATTTCCTTCATTTTCCATATATATATCCTTTACTTGAGATCTTTATAATTCAATCCCCTATCTTTATTTATTGTTGGTCCCTTTTTCCACCTCTCCATAAAATTTTAAAATTTTAATTTTTCCCTTACATCATATTATTCATTTATATATTTCCCTTACACATTAATATATTTAAAAATTTATTATTATTACTTTTTAGTATATCTGATCCTCTTAACGTTTATTATATCCTTATATCTTTTAGCCAAGGATTTTTTCCTTCGCCATATCTTTTAATAATTTATTTATCAAATGTTGATATGTCCCATGCCATTTATTTCAAGCGGTGAGGCACTATTCTATTGATATTGTTTATATTATCACATTTCCTTTACACCCACCACCCTTTTTAGATTTCCGGTCCACTGTATATGCCTTCGTTCATACCTATTTCCTTTGATATTTTTCTCATACCGCTCGGGAATTTAGGTCACACCTCTTTCCCTTTAACCCTCCCATCCTGGTCTCGGGTTTCTTACGCGCACGCACGTGGGACACTAACCCCGCTGATTTCCGGCGGCGCTCAATCAGCTGACCCGGGTGCGTTCCACCTGCGGTTCACCAGAGCGCTTTCCGGAAGTCCCCTTAGACAGGGGCGTGTCAACCACAAGCGAGCGCTACTTTGAATCACCTGACCTTTTAGCCCTATCTTAGAATAGCGCCTGGGATATAAACCTGCTTACTCACACCTACCTTACATCTCTGCCCCGGAAGAAGCCACACGGCGAAACGGTGCCCGTTGGGCGTCCAGGAGACTCCATTAGCTGCCCCCCTTCCTGTTACACGACGTGCTGACATTTTGGATGTAAGTAGGGATTACATATCCATTTATGATTCCCTTTTAGATATGGTAGAAACCTATTTATCTCATTGCATCTCCCTGCTTCAGCACATTATCAGGTCTCGCATCGATTACCTCTGATTTAGTCCCACCCAGTCACATTTATTTCTTTCACCACCATTGTTATCTGGTGACTATTACAGCAGCCATCTGTATACTACTATATACTAAAGAAGGTTGATAAACCTCTATTTCTCTGTATTTGGCTAATTTATGCCTCTGGATTCTGGTGATAAAATTTTCATTGGTAACGCATTAAGATATAGCATCTAATTGGGTCTCCTCATTCTATTTTTTGTTAAATCCCTTTGTCTCTATTCACCAATTTCTGGTTTTAATATTATTCAATAAAAATTATTTATTTTAAACCATCACTTTTCTTCTTATCACTTCCTCTATGTGGCACCCACCACTATAGATTATGTATAATTACATATCATTTATAAGTAGAATAATAGTGTTTCTCTTTATTGTCATTTAGGGGGCCTTCTTCTGTGACTTGGTCTTACTGTATTTCATCAAAAAGAGCAATTTTTACAGAGACAAGAAATTTGAAGAAGTAAAGTAAGTGTCATTAATTCACTCAAGAATTGGTTCTTTAACACTTTAATGAGAACCTGCCACCTGATCACAAGGGTTCAGCTTGTGCTTGGATCTTATCCGTGCTGTTCCCCGGAGTATTCCACTCTTTTCTTTTTAGAAATTCGCCATATGGTTCCCGGGACATAGGCCTATTTATATTGTGCTGATTCTTATGGTGTTTACAAGGGGCTGTGACCCACAGGGGAATTATGCAGAGCAGCTTCAAGACACCCAGGACTATTTTTTTCACACTGTTCTATCTCAGCCTCCACCTGGCGACTCTTTCTCGGACTCTGATATCAGGACCGTTCCACCACAGGACAATTAGGCCATGTTTCAGGCCTCCTATATGTGCAGATACTCCAGACACCTTGACCCTGACCCTCAAGGAAGCCCACATAGTCCAGAGAGTCCAATCTGACTCAAAAGTGTGCCCCCACGCCATGAACCATGTACATGACCAGGAAGGGAATTGTACAGCATAGTAAATGGCGCATTACTTAAATCGATGGCCAACACTACTCCAGTACCCCGTGATGAAGCAGGATGCGAAACAGGTGTTGGGATACTGGAGAGTGCGGCTATATTATGACAGGCATGGTGTCTGGTGGCTATGTGCTATTATATACTGGGCGTAGGAGATCTTAAATGTGGATACTTATCTGGTATCATTTATACAAGTTTTTAATGTACAGTACAGTAATTTTTTATAAGCTGTTGTGTTGGGTTGCCAGGTACGCGTATGTCCCGCTGTTCTAAAAGTTGCTTTATTGGAATGTTTTTTAAACATTTTTGTAGTTTGCGAACTGTTTGTACTTGTTGACTAGAGATATTTAAGGATCACTGCTCATATCTGCAGGTCCTGCAAGAAAACCTTGCCAGTCAACGGTCAGAAGAAATCAAAAAGCCATGATGCCATAGACCAAATGAAACAATTACAGAATGTGGAGACCTAACTTCTGACCCAAGAAACAAACTTCTGAGTAAGAGAGAAGCGCCCGTCAGGGAGATTTCTATGGCCGGACACCCTGGTCTACTGGTGCGGCACATCCATGAACCTTTCATTTCCCCAACTTCTGCTTCTAATAGCCGCCATGCTGCTGCGAGCCGGATATATGAAGATTTGCCGCAGCATGAACTCATTGGGTTGTTGCATTACTGCGCCCCTTTACGCACTTTGACATTCTGAATCATCTTGTATTTTCCTGCTGGTCTAATTCTCTGCTCTGGAGAAAATGCACTTTAGAGACTCATCAAAAAGGGCAATGAGCTCCATTCACTGCTTTGCAGGGAGAAGACAGTGTTGTTTTCTTGACATCTTGAAAACTCGATGTGGTATTTTTATACTTACTGATTAGTGATCATCTCTGAGCGTGCCTTTGATCTTACGTTGCACAGCCATTATGCAGCTCTGTAATGTGTTCAATAAATGAGAAATCTGTACTTTTAAAGAGAAAAGTTATCTTATTACAAGATGCAAATTGTCTCTTCAGAGAGGAAGAGGAAATGAACTCTAGCGCCACCTATAGGAAGTAGCAATCCTCATAGTCAACATTGACCCTTTAACGAGCCTTGCCATATGACTTAGGATATAAGCCAAACCAGAATCTCAATTTGTAGACACGTGTTTCGGGGTGTTGCTCCTCATCAGAGCAAAGTGTAAGATCTGATTTGGCTGTGTGAAAGGCTTCTGACTGGGATCTAAGGGGTAACGTTTCTCTTTGTGGAGAGTGCCATGGCTGGTATGCCAGTGAAAGTTAGGCTTATAAGTCATGCAATGCTCAACTGTGAAATTAAATATGCAAATTGCTTCTCCAGGGAGGAATCAGACTCTATACTGCCACCTATTGGAAGTAGCAATCCTAAAAGTCAATGTCAACCTTTTAACAAGCCTTGCCATACGACTAAGGATAAAAGCCAAACCAAAATCTGGCAGCACGGTGGCTCAGTGGTTAGCATTGCAGCGCTGGGGTCCTGGGTTCAAATCCCACCAAGGTCAACATCTGCAAGGAGTTTGTATGTTCTCCTCGTGTTTCTGTGGGTTTCCTCCCACACTCCAAAGACATCCTGATAGGGAATCTAGATTGTGAGCCCCATCGGGACAGCGATGATAATGTCTGTAAAGTGCTGTGGAATTAATGGCGCTATATAAATAAAAAGATTATTATTATTATTAAAGGGAATCTGTCACCCCATTTTTCGTAGATAAACTGCGGCCACCGCCATCAGGGGCTTATCTACAGCATTCTGTAATGCTGTAGATAAGCCCCCGATGTAACCTGAAAGATAAGAAAAACTAGTTACATTATATTCACCCAGGGGGGCGGTCTGGTCCGATGGGCGTCACAGATCCAGGTCTGGCGCCTCCCATCTTCTAGCGATGACGTCCTCCTCCTTGCTTCTGGCGCGCTCCTGCGCAGGCGTACTTTATCTGCCCTGTTGACAGCAGAACAGAGTACTGCAGTGCGCAGGCGCCAGGAAAGGTCAGAGAGGCCCAGCGCCTGCGCACTGCAGAACTTTACTCTGCCCTCAACAGGGAAGATAATATACGCTTGCGCAGGAGAATATATATGCATGTCCACTACTTTTATATTGATTGCTTAGCCTTAGTATATATCAGATTGGTAGGGTATTTGAGACCTTGCACCCCCGCCGATTAGTTGTGCCGCTGCCAGTGGCAGTCGGATGTGAAGAGCTGAACAACACAGTATGTCATGTCACCTCTACAGGAGGCCATCAGTATAAAAGTACTGGACAACCCCTTCAAGTAAGTTTCCATAAGGCTTATGAAAGGTTAGTCCTCACATATGAAAAACAATAGAGTCATAAATAAACCGATAATACGCAATAAAATGGAGCTTCATAACAGAAAAGTGTGATAAACTAAGAGAACAGAATGAGTAGAAATCAACTTCAGAGACTAAAGTAACAGTAAGTGCACGTCCCTGATCTGTCCTCTTCCATTATACCCACGTATAAAAAAGGAGTATAAACCAGTATGACAATATGGTCGACGTTACAGTTCCTGGGAGCTTACAGACAATTGCTGTGATAGAAGCAGAGAAATGACTGCAGTGTCTTAGCCCGCAGCTCCGTTCACTGAAACCAGACACAATCAGAGGGTGACGGAGATGGAAGCAGGGTGAGTGACAGCAACGATCCATTTCAGGCCGGTGACAGGAGCTGTTAGGCAGCTCTGCAGTCACTTTTTTTCTGCTTCTATCAATGCGAAAATAAAAAAAAAAGATATAGGGATTACAGTAAGGAATTTTCAAATAAATCAAATTACAAAAGTGGCTAGAGCATAAAAATATATATTTATACAGGGCGTTATAGGGACTGGATCACCCCTTTAAAGAGAACCTGTCATCGGGATTTTATACCCCAAACTAATGGCTTATATGAAAAGGTGCTTTAATGCTGAATAAATCATTACCTTTCTTGTAGAAATCCATAGATGACATTGTATGCTAATGAGCTGTAAGTGCAGTGGGGCAGGCAGTGCACTTACAGCTCTCCTGCCTCTCTTCCTGCTCCCTGCCCGCCTTCTGTCTCTGACTAGTGCAGTTTTGCCCTCTGCATTAGAAGCTCCGGCAGTTTCTCCTTGAGCCTTTCTGCTTTGTTTCCTTCCAGCTTCTCCCCACTTTCCTCTCCATGCAGATTATAGCAGTAGGTGTAATTTCATCCATCAATGCAGGAAGATTTGTAGACATATTTGAGCAATTTCTAAGATCACCACAGGAGACATAAAGTGATTGTAAGTTGGAAAAGAGACATTTTCTGTAATAAGGTACATGACAAAGTTTATTATTTTCACTTGTACTGGTGATTTCTCAAAACAAAAAAAAAAACAATTAAAAATGCAGTGACTATTAAAATACACATTTACAAGCAATGCTATTACTATGACCCTGACTGGAGGACATCATTCTGGACAGGAGATCCCTGTTGCCCGAGTTTTTGCTGTCCAGACCAGAAGTGGTGGATAAGAAGCAGGAGGGGTTGACCTAATGTATGAGGAGCAGCAATAGGACTAAATCTGAAGCTCAGCGGTCCAGCCGATCGGTACGCAGCACCATAGCATCCTTATCCAAACCACCAGTGTGCCTGCACCAGGCGAATGTGAGGCGTATTAGGGTATGTTCACACTAAGATTTTTTTTAGGCATTTTTGGAGCAGAAACTGAGTGAAAACAAATCCTCCGTAATAAATCAAGATGATAAAAAACATGATAAATTTTTTTTTTAGTAAAAAATCTCGATTTATTCAGCATCAAGTATGAGCAACACTTGCAAAAATCCCCATAATTACACACCAGGGCTGTTATCAATGATGTTATTAATGGCTGTCTGAGGAATGTTCTGCCAAGGGGAATGCACTTGGGCAAATCATCAAGATTCCCTGCTGGCAGCTCCCTTTACAGTTGCACCAATGACGTCCCAGATGTGCTCGATGGGAGACAAGTTCAGAGACGTTGTAGACTGCTTACAGAAAAGCAAGCAACATGCAGCCTGACGTTATCGTGCTGAAAAATGACTCCTGGGACACTTTGGAGAAATGGCCGTACCACTGGTTCAAATAATATAACACTGAGCTGTTGGCGTACCTCGACGGACTGAAGACTAGAGGGCTCCGGCTACCGTATATTATACCACCCCAGGCCAATATAAGCAACACATTACACCTTTTCATGGTATTCTCCACTAGGTCTCCAGACCAATTTCTGGCTATCATTGTGTACAAGCCAAAAGCGGGACGTACAGTGGCATGAAATAGTTTGGGCGCCTCTGGTCTAAAATACTGTTATTGTGAACAGTTAAGCAAGATGAAGACGAAATGATCTTTAAAAGGCCTAAAGTTAAAGATGACATATTTCCTTTGTATTTTAGGCAAAAAAAATAAAAATATTGTAGTTTTTTACATATTAAAAATTACAAAAAGGAAAATGAGCCCACATAGCCCATTCTAGTTGATGGAGCAAAACATGATATTAGTAATCCACAAGGATTCCCGGTGTCGGATGTTATACTATAAGTCTGGACAAGACATGGGATGATTGTAATCTGCCGTGTTATCATCATTCTGATAGCAGCCGAGACGTGTCATGCGCAGGTTTGCGCATGGCACTCATACTCGATGCTGAATAAATCGATGTTTTCAAAATGTTGTTTCCATTTTTCCTTCATATGCAGATCATTCCCAGGTCTATCCATCCTGTGATTTCCATCAGTCTAGGACTTCTCCTTCTTGGTGTTGCATGGCCATCGTATTCAATGTTCTCAGCTTAATTTACTAGGACTCTACCTCCAAGCTCGAGCAAAAATGGATGCAGGATTTTGGGTAATAATCGGGGCACACAAGTTAGAATTCTATATAACCTCAAAATAATGATTAGTGTAAGGGCGCAGTCAGACGGCCATTTAATCGGACCGAGCTCAGAACGCAGTGCTCAGACTGGTCTCACCTCTCAACCTGAGCGTGACAGTGGCAGAGAAATACCATATATGAAGCCTCCACACTAGGGTTGGGAGAGCCACCGATCAGTCCGAGCACTGCGTTCTGTTCACGGTCCGATCTATACAGCCGTCTGATGGCATCCTAAGGCCCCCTTCACACGTCCGTGTTTCCAGTAGATGTGACATGTTTTTCACAGCTACCACATGTTACCCATTATAACCTACGGTGATCTTCACGTCTGTGTTTTTTTAGGCAGCACAGATGACAAGTGCCAGTACAAGTCTATGGGTTGATGAAAACACGTAGAACACAAGGATGGCGTCCGTGTGCGGTACATGTTTAACATTGCAAAGTATAGAAGGGTTGTGATTTCATTCTTTCTTTATCCATATTGGAAAAACACGGATGGCACATGGATGACACCGATATTGTGTTTTGGATTCCAGTTTTATACAGATCTGTGAAAGAGGCCTAAGGTTGAGATTCAGCCATCCATTTATGAACAGTAATGACCAGACCAACCATGGACTGACTCTGAACGAGCTGTCTCACGTATGCTTAGGAAACTGTTAGGTCAGGAAACCGACGGTCAATCCAGTCCAGGCAATGCAAATGGTATAAAGACCGACCGGAGATGTCTGAATTAGGATTGAGCATTCCGATACTGCAAATATCGGGTATCGGCCGATATTGGCTGTATCGGAATTCCGATTCCGAGTTCCGATATTTTCGTCATATCGGATACCGGAATCGGAATGTCACTGTCACTGTCCGTCGGTCGGGTCTGTCAGGAGTCAGCGGCACTTACCTGGCAGAAGATCTCCGGCGGTCACGGCCTGGACTGCTTCATGGCCGCCATCTTTTTTCCCCGGCGGTCATATGCAGTTTCTCGCGATAACTGCAGTGACTGCTGGGTAATCCCGGCCGTAAAGCAGTCAGTCCGATGACGTCACCGCCGGGGAAGCTGGTAAGCAGCTGTGCTGCGCCGGGATGTCAGGCTCTGCCTGTCATTGCGATGTAGCAGAGCTGGATCGTCGTGGGACTGTCGTTATGGACTGCGTCGGACAGGTGGTATACTGTTGGTTTGTTTTTTTTCTTTTTTTACAGGAGATCGATGGCGTCGCAGGAATGAGAGTATAATAAAATTAATGAAAACTGTGTTGTCTCTTTATTTCATTATTAAAATACTTTTTTCTTGCTTTGTCTTTTTTTTAAACATTTAAAAACTTTGGGATTAATAATGGATCGGTGTCTTATTGACACCTCTCCATTATTAACCGGGCTTATTGTCACCGTGCAATCAACGGTACATTAACCCCTTATTACCCCGCTTGCCACCGCTACAGGGCAAGTGGGAAGAGCCGGGTAAAGTGCCACAATTGGCACATCTTTTGATGCGCCAAATGTGGGGCTGCTGTAGCCTGGTATTATCAGGCTGTTGAGGGCCAAAATCCATGGGCGTTGACAGTCTTTTAATACCAGGCCGCAGCAGTCTGCATTTTACTTGGCTGGTTAACAAAAATAGGGGGATCCCCACGCCGTTTTTTTTTCGAGGGGATCCCCTATTTTTGTTAACCAGCCAAGCTAAGCAGACTGCTGTGGCCTGGTATTATCAGGCTGGCAAGGTCCATGGATATTGGATCCTTACCAGCCTGAAAAACCAGGCCTCAGCGGTCTGCTTCATCTGGCTGGTTAACAAAAATAGGGGGGACCCCACGCCAATTTTTTTCGAGGGGATCCCCTATTTTTGTTAATCAGCCAAGATATGCAGACTGCTGTGACCTGGTATTATCAGGCTGGCAAGGTCCATGGATCTTGGCTCCTTAACAGCCTGAAAATCCAGGCCTCAGCGGTCTGCTTCATCTGGCTGGTTAACAAAAATAGGGGGGACCCCACGCCAATTTTTTTCGAGGGGATCCCCTATTTTTGTTAATCAGCCAAGATATGCAGACTGCTGTGGCCTGGTATTATCAGGCTGGCAAGGTCCATGGATCTTGGCTCCTTAACAGCCTGAAAATCCAGGCCTCAGCGGTCTGCTTCATCTGGCTGGTTAACAAAAATAGGGGGGACCCCACGCCAATTTTTTTCGAGGGGATCCCCTATTTTTGTTAATCAGCCAAGATATGCAGACTGCTGTGGCCTGGTATTATCAGGCTGGCAAGGTCCATGGATCTTGGCTCCTTAACAGCCTGAAAATCCAGGCCTCAGCGGTCTGCTTCATCTGGCTGGTTAACAAAAATAGGGGGGACCCCACGCCAATTTTTTTCGAGGGATCCCCTATTTTTGTTAATCAGCCAAGATATGCAGACTGCTGTGGCCTGGTATTATCAGGCTGGCAAGGTCCATGGATCTTGGCTCCTTAACAGCCTGAAAATCCAGGCCTCAGCGGTCTGCTTCATCTGGCTGGTTAACAAAAATAGGGGGTGACCCCACGCCATTTTTTTTTCGAAGGGAACCCCTATTTTTGTTAATCAGTTCCCTCTGACGTCACTGATTGTGTCCCTGGCTGACCTGAAGTGAAAGTGGAAAGCAATCAATTAAGCTTTCCACTTAAGGGCCCGTCTCACATAGCGATATCGCTACCGAGATCGCTGCTGAGTCACTAGTTTTGTGACGCAGCAGCGAGCTCACCAGCGATATCGCTGTGTGTGACATTCAGCGACAATCAGCCCCCCTGCCGGGTATCGCTGATCGTCGCTGAAATGTCAGGACCTTTTTTTGTTCGCTGGTTTCCCTGGACAGGCACGCATTGCTGCGTGTGACAGGCGGGAGACCAGCGATCCGCTGGTAACCAAGGTACACAGCGGGTTTCCAGGCGTGGGGCTGTGCCTAGAAACCCGCTGTGTACCTTGGATACCAGCGCCCTGATGCAGGGAGCTGGTATCCAAGGTACACAGCGGGTTTCCAAGCGCTGCGCGGTGCCTGGAAACCCGCTGTGTACCTTGGTTACCAGCGGATCGCTGGTCTCCCGCCTGTCACACGCAGCGATGCGTGCCTGTCAGAGGGAAACCAGCGATCAAAAAAAGGTCCTGACATTTCTGCGACGATCAGCGATACCCGGCAGGGGGGCTGATCGTCGCTGAATGTCACACACAGCGATATCGCTGGTGAGCTCGCTGCTGCGTCACAAAACTAGTGACTCAGCAGCGATCTCGGTAGCGATATCGCTATGTGAGACGGGCCCTTAAGCGATGTTACCCGCAGTGTCGCTGTCCCAGATCGCTGCCTGAGCTGCCTGTTTGACAGCTCAGCAGCGATCATGTAGCGATACACCAGCGATCTGACAAGTGCATATCGTTGTCGGGATCGCTGGTGTATCGTTATGTGACACCCAGCCTTTACTCTCCTGTCAGGCAGGAGAGGAACTCATTCATTTGGGGTTTACTGTGAGGCTGCAGCATTAGCTGCGGTCCCTGCAGTAAACATTAACCCTTTCTGAAGGATTACACCGTGGGACCTGACTGTGCATGGGATAGGTAAGAATAATTTTGCTTTTTTATTTTATTTTTATTACAGGAAATGGTTTTTGCAGTAAAATAAAAGATGGTCAAAAACATGTGTCTTTATTTCATTAAAATGATTTTTAATTAAAGTGTGTGTGTTTTATTTTTTTTCATGCAATAGGATTAATAATTGATAGTTGTCTAATTGACAGCTCTCAATTATTAACCTGGCTTAAGGTCACCTTTCAATAGCAAGGTGGCTTTAACCCCATATTAACCCATTCGCCACCGCTACAGGGCAATGGGAATAGACGGGCAAAGTGCCAGAAAGGGCGAATCTAATTATAGATTTGTCTTTCCTGGGGTGTCTGGGGGCAGATGTTAGTAGCCGGGGGGGGGGGCCAAAAATAATGGTCCCTCTCTGGGCTATTATTATCTGCCCCCACTCACTGGCTTTGTCTGTCTGGTTGCGAAAATAGGGCGGGAGCCCACGCATTTTTTTTCAGCAATTTTACACCTCATATATTATATACATGTCATTGAATTTGTGACACATATATTATAATATATATATATATATTTATATTTGTAGTTCATACACTTCTACATAGTATAATAGCCGCTAATTCAATTGCCGGCTTTTGTGAAAATGCAGAACCCGACATGAAATGACACTTGGTGTACATAGGGTTAACCATGTCTTTTCATGTCCTTTGCTATCTAATTTGCACAAACAATTAAATTAGTCTATGTGTGCAAAATTTCACACCTGTAGGGGTTAATTAAAGGTGTAAATTCGTAGCAAAAAAGTCCGTTTTTTTTACAACGAATTTACACCTTTAATTAACCCCTACAGGTGTGAAATTTTGCACACAGACTGATTTAATTGTTTGTGCAAATTAGATAGCAAAGGACATGAAAAGACATGGTTAACCCTATGTACACCAAGTGTCATTTCATGTCGGGTGCGTCTGTCTTTTCACTGAAGCCGGCTTTACCCGGCAATTGAATCAGAGGATATTTTACTATGTAGAAGTGTATAAACTATACATATATGTATATATATATATGTCACAATGGAATGTATATATATATATATGTATTCTATGTGTGTATATTTAGTGTTTACAAGGAAAGAAAGAGGTTTTTTTAGTTGCGATATTTTGTTCCCATAGACTTACATGGGACTTCCGGTATCGGTATCGGGTATCGCCGATATTTTAGTGATATCGGCGATACCATTCCGATTCCGATACTTTAGGATATCGGAAAGTATCGCTCAACTCTAGTCTGAATCCAATACTCAA